>VZTY01017193.1:21118-67317 GCA_013400935.1 Turnix velox | reverse complement strand
ATAATTTAAAATATATTTAATACTTTAATCTCTTAGTCTGGAAATTTTGAAGCCTCAAAATTGATAGATTTTTTTTCATGTGGAATAAAGTAAGAGATGCAAATATAGTGAGACTTAAAGATGAAAACCTAGTGGAATGGATTATTCTGATTGACGTGTATATAAAATATATCCATATTTGCCACTGTGTTTCATTTTGGAATTTAAAAGGATTTTTAAATATCCAGCTTATCTGTATGACAGGGTAAACTCCATAAATCTTCATCAACTTCAGACTTACTGTAATGGCTTAAGTGGTATTATTGTACAATGTGTTTGAGGCAAAGGGAAAGTGAGTATTTTATAATTCTGTGACTAAATGTTTAGGAGGAGAGAACTGGGGAAAGAAAAAAAATTCCAATTAATGAAGCATATTGAAGACTTTTAAATTTTCAGAGGGAAACAATATAAAATTAGTTTGTAAACTTTGGGTTTGAAGTTAAAATAGACACTATTTGCACAAGAGAATTATCAAGATGTAAAGGCAAGATGAAACTGTTATATTTGTTTGTTATTTAATTTGATTGTTATTTAATTTATGACTGTTGCAGAAGAGTTAGAGACCACTTGGATCAGAACTAGTAGTTAGTGAATTGAGTTCTAATCACTAAGTTTAGGTAAGTAAAATACTTAATAAATACAGATGGATTGATGGTTAAATACTTTGCTGTTTGAAGGCCCACTTGCTGAGCAGTCAGTTCATACAGGAAGAGCGCATCCATCACACAGCCCCTTGGAGGGATGCTGTTCACACTTTTTATTGGTATATTAAAAATTTTTAAAATACCATTTTATGCAAAGTGTAACTAAATCTCAGGACTCACCAGGTAAGAAATGCTGATTTGGATCAGTTAGCTTCCTCCAGCTGCACATGATTTCAAGATTTCCTGACATTTGCATACTTGATTATTGAAATTGAGATTTTGAACTTGGATTTTTATGTGGCAAGTTTATAATTACGTATGCCCTTACCTAAATGCAGCTGCATTAAATTGTTTGGCTGAGTTACAAATTGCAATAGCCTGTGGCACCGTCTGTCACCTGCAAAGAGGGTTATTGTTGCTTTGCTTCATTCTGCTGGGTTAAGCAAGTATTGAAGGGTATTGTCCCAGGAATGTGGGTTTTTTTAACAGACATATGGTGTGAGTTCATTGGATATTTCCCTCACTTTTTCATCTTTTGGAAGGAATTCCCTTCTGAAAGGTTTAAAAAAATTATGACATGTTTCAGATTTTATTTTAATTCCCTGTCATGGTGAAGGTAGTGGAGACTTGAATGAAGTGATGGCAGATCCACAGGTGATGCCCCATCTGCTACACTATCATGCAGAACATTATTCCTCAAAGTGGAACTTCCGAGATAAAGCTACTTGGGAACGTAAGGGAAATTCAAGAGTATATTGCATTAGAATTTTTAGTAGTAGTAGGGAAAATCAAAATTAAAGGCTTAAAAGGAGACATGAATGAATAATTACTGAGCCATTTAGTGCTTCTCTGCAGTAAGTTCCTCAGCTGGGATTTCAATGATACTGAAGATAGAGATTTACGTGTTCACTTATTTTTGTTTAGAATTCTGCTAAAGCTGTCTTGTATAGTAAGTGCAGCAAGCTGATCTTCTTCTGAGTCCTTTCTCAGTGTTATGCTCAATGACTACATGTAGACAATGACTACATGTTTCCCTTCCTAAAGGGATGCAGGTGTTTTTTAAAAAAATTTTCTTAAATTAAAACCATGATAAAAAGGCTGAGGTGCTGAAAGTCCGGTGTCTTGAAGTGAGAATAGGTTGTTCTTCATAGTCTATTGAGTTAAATCCTACAAAAATTCAAAAATGCTGCAAACCTAGACGTGAAAACTTCAGTGAGAAAATTTCATTCAGTTTTAATTTTCATCAAGTGTAGCAGTGATTGATATTACAATATAGTGTTTGCTTTGAACTTGTAGTTTATACCTGTGCTCTGACTGGGATTTAAATTCTAATGAGAAGGGGAGGAGAACCAAATGCAGCACAGCTTTTCCTCCTGAGAATATATTTTCGAGGTTAGGTATCCTAGATCTGTTCTTGGGAAGCTTCAGTGCCACTTTGTACATGAAAATTTCCCCTGAAATGTTGAGAATTTTTTCAATAGCTTTTTGAATTGTTTAGTTTTATATAAAAGAAAGTCCAGTATTTATCACTGAACGTGATGTGTAAGTCTTTGCGTTAGTTGCTGAACTGAATGTTTCGATTTCAGAAGTGCTTAGCATCTTCTGCACAGGGACTACTGCCTTTGCAGTCTTTCTTTTTTTTTAATCATATGTTGGCAGAGTACTGACAAAAGTAGTTATTAATGGAGAAAAGTACAAGATTTCAGTCTTCACAGTTGTCATCAATAATAAATGGTATGTCTCCCTTTTAAATGTATGTATCTTTTTTAATTTTTCATGCAGAATGTTTTTGGCAGGTTTGAAACTGTGGTATGACAAGCTACCATTTAAGGCAGAGAAAAAAACCTCCCCATGATTCGATATCCAGAAATAGGATGGCCTCATTGCACCTGCATTAATGTTTGTAGAGCTCCTTGATGATGTCTTTGGGGTGCTATTCTTCACAGGGGTACTTAGAGGGCTCAGTGGCTCTGGAGACACCAGCTGTATTGTGATGGATCAGTAATTCTTGGTTATGTAGGAAAAATACTTATGTATCTCATGTGGTCTTTTAAAGTGGAAAAAGTACTTTAATTCTATTAGTAGTCAGGTGCTGTAAAATCAAGGTTTGCCGGATTGTAGCTGTCTACACATGTGAGCACTGAGTTGCATTAGAGAAAACACTGTGACTTTTTTCCTTTTTTATAATTTGCCTGTTTATATTATGTGCCACCTGTACCATTCAGATCTTAACACCTGTTATTAGAATTAAGTTTAGCCCATTTCTCCATGTAGAGAGCTTTTTTGCTAGAGTTGTGTCTGTATGCAAGGTAACAGAGACAAGTTACAATGTGTTTTTGAGACACACTAATAAGCTTCAGCGATGCTAAATCCAGTGCCTGGAATCCTGCCAGAAAGTTTTGATTGGAGGTAAATACTTGCAGATTCACAACAGAGCTACCATTTCTATACACCTACATGAGCCCACATGGGGTCTAATTGCTTTTCCTGGGACTATATTTAGTAAATTATGGCAGGTGGCTTTTACAGATGGAAGGAGAAAAAGAGAACTTTCTAATGTAGAATTATGATGAAACTTTCATGGAATGAATACATTTTTTAAGAGACTTACCCTGAGAAGATTTCTAGAATTAACAGTGTAGACTTATGATTATAATAACCCATTACCTTGTTCTCTATATGTTTGTTTATATTCACTTACTGTCCATTGTCTTATTTTTTTCTTTTTAAACCCTTTGAAAAAGAAACTATGTTTTTATTCTCGAGTCAGGGTGAAGTTGTGCCACTGACATGCTCTGATTCTCCTAAACACTAACACAAAGCATTTGTACTCTGATGTATTTCAACATTTGCTCTGAATGATTTGCAGAAACATAGAATTGGAAGGGACATCTAATCCAATGCCCCTGCAGTGGGCAGGAACATCTTGTACTAGACCAGGTTCCTTAGAGTCTCACTGAGCCTGGCCTCGAATGTCTCTAAACCTTCATAGGTGGTATGTTATGTCAATTCTTTTCAGATGTGCTCAGTAGGATGTTAAAATGTTTGTGGTCTTAACTGTGTTTCTTTTCTCATCATTGAAGCATTGTTTGGAGTAAGATGTCTGTGGTTTTTATTTAGGTGAAACTTGTTATAATTCATTTTATTTATGAATTTGGAGGATAAAACCTTCCCTCCTGCCAACTATTTCCCTTCTCGGGGACTGAAGATGATAGTGAGGGGTTTTCAAATGTTGGTAATGGACCCTCAGCATGCTGAAGACCAGTGTCACTGATGTCCTTGCCAAGGATTCACATGCCTATTGCCGATTGTGAAATCTCTGCAGTTGTTAATGCCACAATGTAAACAGCCTGGAAGCAGCAGGACGCAACTGAAAGCTTGTTCTTTATTTAGGTACCAGGAATATATGTGCCACGTCATGTGAAATTTTGAGTGTGTAGTCAAAAACATCCTTTCATGAAGGAGAATAACTTCCAAAACTGGCTAGTCTTTTATCAGGGGGAAACAGAGACATAGTGATGACAAGGATGCTAAGATTAGATCTCACATGAAAAATCAGCTTTTCTGCAGAGTTGCAAAATTGTAATATCTCAGGGATACTAAGGTATTTTCCATATATTTGACAGAAATAGTAACATGTCAGAAAACATAAAAAAGCCAAGAAACAGTGGTCTTTATCCACAATTAGGAAAGACTAAAATAATTTGAAAGAGTTTCTGTGATACAACTGGAGATTTCTGGAGAGATAGTTGATCAGAGGTTGATCAAAGGTTTTGATTGTCTTTTCATTGTTTGTTAGGTAGGTGAAACATGGAGGTTAGGACCAAGAGAAGAAATTCAACTTAACTTTCTGATTTTGAATTCCCTAGGCTTTTCAGCTGCTGGCACGATTTTGAACAGCATGAAAACTCCTCCATATTGCATCCCAAGGAAGAAGGTGCAGCAGCAGGCTCCGTGGGTTAAAGATAGCAAGAGTGCAAGGCCATCACGCTACTACACTTAATATTCCAGACAACTGCCCTACACAGAATTAACTCCAAAGAAACACAGAGCTGAATTTCTCTGTTTCCCTGGTGGTACAGCTTCTGGGCTGGTGATCAGTGTAGAGTGAGAAGAAAGCAGCAGCTGAAACCTTTTTTTTTTTTTTTTTTTTTTAATGACCTAACAGTAACTTGGAGCACGTTGCAGCTTTTACTGCTTGAGGTAAGTAACCAAACTGCTTATCCCTTTCTACTTAGATTAATGAAAGAGTCCTGTTGATGGGAATACAAGAAGGACTGAATCCTAAAAGTAAATAAAATATAAGATAGCTTTCAGCTAGCTGCAGAGGCAGTGTAAGAGACTTCTGAGTGCTAATCAGTTCTGTGAAAGTACCACCAATCTGATCTGCTGCTATCTTAGGAGAAGGGGAAAGGATAAGAGATTATTCATACTGCATTTCTTGCTCTTAGGATTTAAATTCTGAAATGCTTGCACAAAAGCAGAAGTGAAACTCTCAGTACTGTGGATTCTTGGTAGTGTTTAATCACTGTCATCTTCCCAAGGGGACAGTCGGAAACCAAACGTCCTCTCCCTTCTCTGACAGCTAAATAAAAATAAACACATTCAGCAAACTCCATAAGATGCTATTTTCACTTTTTTGCCATTTCTTTTCCTTAAAACTGTGTCAGTTATGTCCCACAACACTGAGTAGAGAGAGAATATCACTTCGTGCCAGGAGAAAGAGTGTAATGAGTGTAACTCCATTCCCATTCTGGTGCAGCAGCCCAGTGGTCGAATTAATCCAGCTGCTGCAAAAGTACAAATGTTGGCAAGTTGTCCTTGAAAATGCTGACTGAAACACAATGTGTTTCCCTTCTGTGTCTGAATTTGTGCATTATTATTTCCATTATTCATTATTTTTGTTTGAAAACTGACCAGTGCAAAGAAAATAATTTTTTTTTTTCTCCTTAAGGACATAAAATGCCATTTGCCATTTCCTCAGCCATTCAGCTACAAACCATTTACAGAATGCTGTTTTGCTAGTTGCTGTTATATGTTTTTTTCCAGTTGTTCAGTCCACGCTACAAGAAAATAAAGATAGAAAAAAATAGATTAGCCCAGCTCTCCCAAGGATCAAAATGCTGTTTTGAAATAAAAATTTCAAACACAGAGTCATATTCTTTCTTGTTATTTCCTGGGTTTGTACATGTGTTTTTCTCCCATGAGGGTCTTGCTTTTATTGTGTTTTATGTCAATCTTATGCTTTAGGATCTTAAGGTGCCAAAGCATTTTCCTTCTTACTGTCAAGAAAGGTTTTATATCAAACTTGGAATTTTTTTTTGTAGGTCATTGTTACCTTTATATTTTTTTTATTACACAGGCTATTAACTGGGAGAATGAAAGTTACAGTTCACAAATATGCTTGCAACCATGTAAGTGAGGATGTGCATTAAACTTCTGGGCTTGGAAAACGTAAGTAATGAACATTATTTGTACCTTGACAAAACAAAAAAGCATGATTGAGGATAATTGTAGATAAATATCATCAGAAGAGAAATGTTTATGCAGTGAGAAGTACCAAACAGCATTAAAACAGTTTCTCTAGAGGGAGCAGTAAAGAATGAATGGATGCTGGAACATGCCTTGAAAACAATCTGACTTAAAGGTTTTCACACTTTTTTTCCTCCTTTCTGAACTGAGGAAAATAGGAATTTGTTGGTTTTCATGAGGACTCTTATCTGTGTTACCACAACACTTCTTTTGTTTGAAAAAAACTAAATTAAAAAAACCATTTCATCATGAAGCACATGATGGTGGCTTTTCTGGTCAGGCCAGCAAATCATCCTGGAATCAGAGAATCATCTTGGTTGGAAGGGACTTTTTAGATCATCAGGTCCAACTACCAGGTCAAGCTGATAAGATCCATCACTAAAATATATATCTAAGCATTATGCCTGCCCATCTCTTAAATATTTCAAGGGATGTAGGTAGTTAAGGATGAATCTCACAGAAACCCCAGTTTGGTTCATGGCATTTGATTTTCATGAAGAGAACATTTCTGACCATTTTGTTGCCAGTTAAAAATGTGGCAATTAAATCCATATTAATTTTTATTTTAAGAGAAGCATTCTGCCTCTATCTGTGTGTGTGTATAGGCATATATAAATATTTTAAGCAATAAATATAACCTAGAGGAAGAATTATTTATACTTCTGTATTATGGGTATTGGCCATTACGCAAACTCATGAAAATAAAATTTGTGAAATGGGACATTAAATATCCCAGGCACCATAAAGAAGCCTTTTTGATATATAAAAATCTTCGAAGCACAACTCTGCATTTTATCAGAGTGGGGTGGGGCATGAATTTTGTTCTGTTTTCTTCTTGAAGGAGTAAGGTTGTAGTCTAATATTCCTTTGCCAGTACTTCCACGGAAGTGTAGTGGAAATTGCCAAGTGCAGAAATCTCCCTGAAATTGGAGATCCAAATTGATGGTTGAATTTGCCACTCTGAGTGGATCCAAAAATGAATAATTTTCCTTTCCTTGTTTTGAAAGGAATCAGATAACTTTTATTATACTCAAAAGAAAACATGCAAGATGAAGATTCCCATTTTGAAATGCATGTGTATACTGGTATTTTCTGTAATGAGGTTGGATGGTTTGCAGACTACTCTGAAAGGCTTTCATCCAAGGTGCAAGCCCTAAAAGGCTTAATATGGTTGAACCTGGAGGAATCTCTGAAAAGAGAAATATCTAAAAGCATGAAGGACAGAACAGAAGGAAAGAAAAATGCTTTTTGTCAACTTAAAATGCCCCCAAATGCCTTGTCAGTGATTATTACTTTGCTGTTGGAAATGAAGAGGTTTTTGTTCTGTGAGAAGGGAGACTGGACTCTCTCTGCAGCTACTTAAGAGGTTAGAATCCATAATACGCAAACTAAATATGTTTGTGAGTTCTGGTAAGAGAGGATTCACTTGCTGACTCTAGACTGTCATTGTACAGCATGCTTGGGCATAAGATTTCATTTCTAATTATGTGATATTTATTTCCATTTTTATTTATGATTTTTTATAGATTTGTCAGCACATTGATTTTCATGACTTCTTACACAAAATAAGACACCTTAATGGCATTTATATCTACTTTCCACTATGTGCATATTTCAGGATGCTGACAGTGGTGATGATTTTTGATGTTTCAGTGACAGAAGAGCAGCTCATCCCTAATAAAGCAGAGAACTGCTTTATGCAATTTGAATTCTCACAGTCTCATAGCCCTTCCATGAACTAACTTTTTATAGGAGTGAATTATGATTCTCATTTTGGTTTTATGTTAAGCTATACTTCAAAACTGGGGAAAACTCAGTGGTCTTAGAAAAATTATTCCCAGAAGATAATGGAGGGAAAAAAAGTTCCAGAGAGAAACTGTTAACTCCACAGGCAGAAAGAATTGTTTATCCAATGAGCATTATAAGGAATAGTGTTTAAAAAAAGACAACCAGACTCCTGGTGATAATTGAGTGTGGCTTAAACTCCTACAAACGCGGATCAAAATCAGTTACTGCAATCAGCATCCCATTACTGAACAGTCCAAGATGAGCTATTGCTGATGCTAAAAATTAACAATTGCTTTTTAGCAAGTCTTGTAGTATCAGAGGAGGTGCCATCTGGAAAAGCTACCTCTACAACTGGTTGAACTACTTCCATTTCTGGGCAGATTATGTGTAGAAGCTGAGTTTTATGCAGTGCATACTAATATATTTCTATGGGCAGAGTGATAAGCTGCTGTGCTGTGTCCCAGAAGCTGCAAAAGGGTTAATTTTACCTGCAGCTATTTTTGCCTGACAAAGAATGGGGTGATGTGGATGCACAGAAGACACCCTTTCCATCTAAATTATGTCTATTTGAAATTGAAGATGTGTGCTCAAATTGATTTATGAAATACAACCAGGTACTGTACTTGCTACCAGCCAAATTCTGAAAAAATACCAAGTTTGAGGTTATATTTTTTATATTATTGTTTCTCACCTGTAATTGAGAGGGCTGCAAGTTCACAGCAGGGAAAGAGAAATGGCTGCAGAAATGTTTTCTGCAGGTGATACAGGTGCAAACACTAATTGGGCCACAGCTGAATAAGCCTGGGGTTTTTATGCCAGCCCTTGCATCTGAGGTGGTGTTGCCAGGAGTTTGCTGCAGTTCGTCATAGTGGCTCTGTACAGGAGTGTGATTGAAAAGGTTTATTCAGGAAAGTGCCAAGGTGCACTGGCAGAGTCATGATGGGTTTGGAAGCCCACACAGTGTTCACCAGCCCTTCTCTTTCCCCACTGCTTTAATTCCTGGCTGTGTTTTCCCAGGGAGGCTGACAATTTCTGGGGCTGCTCTTCTGCAGGATGCTATCTTTCTGTGTGAAAAATTGCTCATCTCATAAACACTATCTCCTGAAAAAAAAAATCCAACCAGAAAGGCCTAGAGAAGAGGAGTAAGACAAGGGAAAATAATCCCTCTAAAGCTCTTTCAAGTCTGTTCCTTTCATAGCCTGCCTTGGCATGATAAGATGTACACAAAAAAACAGACTGGTGCATCCCAGATAACTTAGAAAAGCATTGCCTTGAGAGTCAGGTCTTTCTGCTTTCTCACTAAGTTTCTATTAATTCCTCCATTTCTCTTTGTTTTCTCTTTTTCTAGAAGTTAAGGTCCACATCCTGCTCTTTCTCACCTTGAAATTGTAATTTTGTAATTGCAGCACCATTTTTGTTGTTGGCTACCAGTTACTGGAGTGTTTCACAAAGACCAAGGTCATTTGCATGTTCAAATAGGTATGTTGAGTTGCAGTCGAGACAATGCTTCATTAGATGGTAAGTTAAACTGAACTTCAACACCAAGCCCCAGCTTTGCACGTTGAAATTGTGAAAATGAAATATATTATTAGACCACCCATGTCTGCATAAGTCAGGGAGTGAAAATAAGTTTTCTTTTAAAATTAGTATTCTCAAGCCGTCTAACGTTACAGTACACAGACTTCTTGTGTGCTGTCTTGCAGTGGGAGCAAACAAAGCAGGAGTCTTACTTTGCTGTGGGAATAATGAGATTTTCTTGAACAATGACTATAATAGAGCTCTCTTTTCCCTTTCTTTAAGTTTGCACGCACTAAAATAATCTTGTAAGTGTTCTTTGTATGTAAATACAGTTATCTGTGAGTAAACACAAGAATAATCTGTTAAACAGAAAATGTTCATTCTGTATGTATCTGCTGTTTTGCACTATAGAGTATTTTAAGGGTAATAAGAAAGTATGAAATAACATCAGAAAACTTGCTAAGGTGAATAGGACTTTAGTGCTTCCAGTGGCCTCTTCAACTTTCTAGAGAACATAAATAAGCCAGTAGATATTTATGGACTATATTTCATCCGTGGATAAGACATGATGTAGTGTAATTGATCAATGATCTCAACCATGAAAACATAAGAGTTTAATGTAGGTTAATAGTGTTAAAATGAGATCATGCTCAGCAGATGAAAAATTAGGCATCATTGAAATGACCAGGAGAAACAATCAGCAATAAAAAAATAGAGTGAAAAGGAGCAGAGAGGCTGAACTAAATCTCACTCTCACCCACCAAAAAAATTCAGAACTTCTAGCCTTTAATCCTTGCTCTTGGACCTTCAGTCCCATTTGATGTTCGTTTCTGAGTCCTGAGTAGCAGTCTACAAAAAGCTCTTAAAACCTAAATAACCCAAATAAAATCTTTGTACCAGATCTGTATTTTTTGCAGATAATGTAATGTTTTCTTCAGTAAAGATTGCTTATTTTTTTGTTTTGAGGAACCCTATTCACTTCTAATTTTCATGAGGCAGAGGAGTAAGATGTTGTCTTTTGATATATTTGTACATCCTAATTCCTCATGTTCTTAAAATAATGCTGCATAGAGAACTTCTGCAGATGCCCAAAGGGAAACTAAGTGACTTGGGCTCAGTGCTGCTTCCTAACAATCGGGACTCTTCTGTTTATGTGCCTACAGTGTCAAAAAGGTGCTGACGTGGATAATGTGCCTGCTCCAATTATTTTATTCAGTGCAATGAAATCTGAAATGCTACTGCTAACTCAGCAGCTTTTCAAAAGATTTATACATGTCTTAGTTTCTTTTATTGCTTCAAACTCACTTAATGTAAATCCTAAATCAAAACTTGAATACTATATGTGCTAGGTATTTTCATATCTTTGCATATACGTTATGAATTGATTATGACATTCTGCTTTTAATCTATTATGGCCCTCACTAGAAGCTCTGTTCTAGTGTTTGTCTACTAATCAAATTAGAAGAATATAATAGTGTTCCATACTTTATTTTTTGCTTTGTTAAAGATGAAAATATTTACAAAGCTGTGTATCCTCTGAGCTCATGGCAGACTGAGCCCTGAAATAATCAGTGGTGATTCTCTTAGCAGTTGTTTCCCCAGTGGTACATTCAATATTTGGAGGTGTGCAGAGCCCCAGAGAGTTTCACAGACCTCCACATTTTCCTGAGGAAATCTGTCTGCTGCATCATCCTCTGAAAAAAATCTGTCTTGATCTGTTCAATTTGCTTCTGGAGTAAAAACTTCACTGAAGTTCCCATTACCTACTCAACTGGCTGTACAGGGTCTTTCCTCAACACATGAATTATACTTGCTGCTGCTGTATGATGAGGAGGATGATTTTTCTATTGTAGTAAACAGAGACTGAAGGCACTCTATATGCAGTTTTGGCTATTTTCCCTCAGGATAACATCAGTACATACAAACAAATTTCATCCCTAGCCTCTCAACTAAACATCTTAAAATCTGTTGCACCAGTAATTTGTCTGCCAGCAGTTTGCACACCCACAGGGAGAATTCTTCAGAATAAGGGAAACAAAAGCAATTAATAGTGCAAGGACATACTCAGCAGCTCTTCATAAGGAAAGCTCTTTACACAGAAGGAAATTCCTTGCCACATCTTTTAGCTACTGTCAGAGACATGATGAGAAATTGCCATGGGCTACTAAAGTGTATTTGTTAACTTTTGTGGCCCTGTTATGCATAATTATGAAGACATAAGTATCAATTAAAAGTGGAGCCATTTTAATTGCATTAGTTCCATTTGAAGGTAATGTCTGCACTGCAGTGGATAGAAAGTCTCATCTTCCCAGGGATGGAGTTTTCCATCAAAACACCTCTTTCCAAGTAATCCAAGCCTTTGTTTCAGAACAGGATTTTCCATGTTTATAACAACTCAAAACCCCATTTTTCTCCCTGAAGGATTTTTTTTGATTGCTTGAAACTTATATAACTTTGAATAAGCACAATTTAACACACGAATTCTAGAAAAACTGAATATCCAAAGCCTTGGCACCAGAACCAAGGTGAAGCTTATATACCATTTCCTCAGTCAATGTCAAAGTGAAATATAAAAAGACAACTGCTATTTTTTTTCCATACGCAAAATGCAGATATTTATATGCAGGCTTGGGGTTTTTTTCCAGTTACGTAAAGAAATATGTAGCAGAAAGTTTGTTTGCAGAACCCCAGAGTGGGACAGCATTTGCAGATAAAGTGGCAAAAGACTACAAAAGGTACTCAGAAATGTAGGGAGAAAAGATAAGAAAGCTTTTTTTTGCTGTTTATTTTTAACTTGTAAGCATTTCAAGAACAACATGGATCTCATTTCTTTGTAAGAGAAGAAAAGTGCCCATACACTTGGCTTTTCTTATTAAGAAAATAGAGAATTCGGAAATTCCTCATGTATACTTACTGTTCTGATTGTGAAAATCCAGAATTGAGTCTTGAGAGATCCAGAACCTGTGGAACTCTGCCATTCTCACACCAAATACTCAAAACCTTAGACAGTGCAGTTACAGGTGGCATGCAATAAGTCTCATGGCAGCATAAGCAGATGGTTGTTCAGGGGACAGGGAGATCCAAACCCTGGGACAGAAATGCTCCCTCACATTATGAAAACCTTTTGCAAATGTTTCTGCAACTCAGTTTTATTGTCTGTTACTAAAAAAAAACGTCTCAAGAGCTTCCTGAGCCTGTCAATACAGCCTTCACAGAGATGGTCAGGGAGAACCATTACCTCAAATGGGAAACACTGGGGATATGCGCAGTAACCAGGGATATAATGAAGAAAGAAATAACAAGGAAATAGTTTGATTTTTATGTGATAAAAGCTTACAGTGGTTACGAGTTATGTCACTTGAGGTAAGTAAAAGTGATTAGCATACACAGGTAGAGAAAAAGGGACAATGAAAATGAGGAGCAGATAACAGAAGTATTTTCTATTTCTCTATTTTTTTTCTTTCCTTACTAAGAAAGAAAAATTAGTTATTTGAGCATGCTTTTCTCTACCAGACAAATAGCAAATTAAAAGCTAACCTTGTGGGTTTTATCCTTGTTTTCTAATGTTGCTGTTAGTGTTTAAGAGATTTCTGGAGGATAGTGAAATGCACTGAGGGGAAAAATTAGGGTACATTAAGAGTATATGCATCTTTACATATTTCCCAAATGCAGATTAGTTTTGGGAATGGCATAAATTAGGGTTGTAACTTTTGAGTTAATCTTCAATTTATACTTAACAAACAGGAATATTTTAATGAGTAAGCTTTTGTTTTAAGCCAACTTGTCATCCAGCAAGAATTTAAGAATTGGCAAGTAGGTTAATTCTGAGAGTACAATGAGGATAGCAAATAGGAAATCTGTTGCATTACATGAAATGGTATATTTTTGTATTGAATGTCACTGCACTTGGACTATTTGCTGTATGTAGTTTGGGTTTGGCTGTGAAATTTCATTGTTTTGGCAGGGTTATTCCATACAATAAATCACAAGGAGATGTGAGGGCACTGAGTGATGCAAGGTGAGGAAGAGGTACAGGGGGCCTCACATGGCACTTCAGAAGCAGTAGACTTGACTGAAATACTGAATCAGTGAAGGAAAAAGTTTGAGATGCATGATGACAAAGAAAATTCTCTGTTAATCTTAAAATTGCAAATGGTACAGTTTGTTTTAAATATTACAAATGCTCTGGGTTGGTGGAGATTTTCAGACTCAGCTTCAGTTTTGGGACATGTCTACATATCCTATGTATGTAATTTGATGGCTACATACATGTATTGTAGATGTTTAGGTCCTATCCAGTTGTTTTTTTTAACAAAGGCAAACTTTTATTCCTGCTAATGAGATTTCCTAGGGAAGAGTACCCAGAACTGTATGCATTTTATAAACAGCTATTGATAGTTTTTCAGACCTCCTAAATATACATAAAAGAAATCTATAAAATGACTGTCTAATTAAAGATCTACTTTTATCAGTTGTGCTTTACAATCCAGTCGAGCTGTCAGACCTTCAGTCAAGCACTTGAATTTTAAAACTCGTGGATTATTGCTTCAAGCACCTGGGATCAAAGCAGAAATACCACCATTAAATCTCATGGTGCTTACTTGTCTCTCATATTGTCGATTAGCTCTGCTTTAGTTCCTCATTTAAATTAGCCACTTCTAAACTTGAGATTCCTCCTCCTGTGGCTTCTTCTGAGGGGCTGTACTTTGGAGGAGAAGTGTGCTTTAAGCACCTCATTTTGTAAGTGGTCATTAGCAGTAACCATTGAGAGATTATTGATTTTTGTGTGGTCTGGAAATTAATGGAGTGATCTGTAACTACAAGGCTTTGAACACTGGAATTAATCCAATTTGGTGTTTTATGGTTACTATTTAGTAGGCTTTTTTAACTGGCCTGGTGAGCAGCTTTTGCATAGTTTTGTAAAAGTGAGTGAGAACGTGGGGCTGAGCAGATATGGGGAACCCGGTGATCTGAAGCATCTCTTTCAACCGAGGCGATTCTGTGGCTCCCAAGGAAACACTGGGAAGGGGAGGCATTTACAGAAATTTTCCAGCATCCAACTGGTATCATCTCTAGGAACTTGCTGGATCAGATTTAGTTTCTGATGTGTTTAGTGATTGTTGAATGAACAAATCCTGTCACTGTGTTGGCCCTTCAGATGGCTGCCGTTGCCTTTGTTGGGAAGAAGTATTGCAGGTTTCTCACTGGCATGTGATTTTTTTTTTTTATTTGATTTGATCCCAACTTCTACTTTCTTCACTCTGTTTCCCTAAGGTATTGCCAGAGTAGATGATGACAAGTCTCTGTACATGTTGTTCATGATTTTCAGTCTGCTGCTCTGTCTCTTTCTCTTACTAATAACTGTTCTTTGCCTTCTCTTCCTCTCCAGAAAAGCAGAATTGCCTGTTAAAAAGCAATGAAACTGTGAACTGTGTGTGGTTTCAGGAATTGTGGCTGAACAGAAGTGGCACTTGCCAGTTTCAGAAAGGGATTCAATTTGTTCAGACCTGCCTCTTCTGATTGCTGATACTGAGAGATCTCAACACCTCCCTCATTTATTGCTTCAAATTCAAATGAATCAATAACCAAAGGCAAAAAGGAGGAGCTCTTGGATGGGAGGGCAGCAAGAGGAATGTAAGTTCAATGGAAAAATGCAGGAATGGAATATATTATTTTGTGCAATAGGTACGCTGAGATATTTGACAAAGTACATCTGATCCAATATCCAGATGAACTCACTCTATTATGTAGCTCCGAGATATAGGGCATCTGTTAGGCTAAGCTGTGAGGTTGCAATATTACTTCTGTTGCTAAAGCTATTACAGTCTTAATGTATAAATCCAGCCAAGTCTGTCTGAACATAAAGTGTATTTCAAAATTGCATTTGTGTGTAAAGGAGCTCTGGCTAAATCAGGCTGTTTGAAAATAGAAATAGCTGAAGGTGATGCAAGAGAACTAGGAAGTCCTGTCGTAAGTTTTAATTTTCCTGATTGTTTTTGTTTTTTTGGTTTTCTGATTTTAGTTCAAGATTCCAACCAGGTAGGTCAGATGGAAATCAAGCATGACTTGATGTTTGTCTTGTGTGACTGACAGTTCTACTTACAGTCCCCAGAACATGTTTTTACACAGCCAGGTCAGTATTTTTAATGGAAAACTGGTAGATAGTAGAACTGTACTTCAGTTCCTGACCACTATTTCTGGAGGGAGATACTGGCAGTGTTTAGAAAGTGCTTTGATACTCTCACAAAATGTAGTGTAAGTGACAAAGTCAATTGAAGTCTTTCTCTAGCATAAACTCCCCCTCTGTGCATTTTGAATTTGGTTGCTAATTTGTAAATATCTATCACTTTTTATGTGCCTATATTATTAGCTTTTTTCCCTGATACAAATTATATACAACTCTAAATTTCAATTTCTTGTAACTGTATTTACTGCATTTTTCTTGTGGACTGAATAGCTAAGGCAGAAGCTGTTTTGTTATTTTTATTCAAGTATTCTGCTCATACTAGGAACTTATCACCTTGATGCAACCAATTTGTTATCCTTCCTATGCATAAATGCTTTATGCCACTACCATTGACTCTAGTCAAAGACCTCTAGTCTTTTTGAAGAGCTTTCAGTGTCTGCAACTCAGAGCTTAGATATCTTTGTTGCATCACTAGCATTTTATAGTGACTGAAACTTCATGAATGTCAGGAACAAGAGAAAAGTAATTAAGTAAATGAAGTGTCAATTATTGCTTTAGACATAAAATCAATCCTTTTTCTAGGAAATCTCTTTCAAATTTTGGCCTCTGCAGCACCATGCAATTATCAGTCTTGTGATCCTGACTTAGGCTATTGCTTCAGGAAGTCAATAGGTCAAATTTCGGATTCTTTTCATTGTTGTGTCAAACCTAAGTGGAAGAGAGCCATTAATTTCTATTATGAAATAAGAAAACCTGGATTTGTGAGGGAGTTCTGGACACGGATGTGTTGAAGAGGCTACGGACTATAAGAAGGGTAGGTACATGGCCCCTAAACCCTTTTAACTGGTGTTTCTGCTCAGCAGCTTTCTACAGGACTTGGCCATTACTCAGAAAGCTTCTGTGTGAGTGTCCAAAAGGAAAGTGATTGATGTCATAACTTGGAGGAGACCCTAGCAGAATCCTAGAGTTAGAGCCTGCTCTAAGTTGAAATTTGGCTCATATGTTGGAGCTAGATAAAACTGGTAAGATGTAATAAAATATGAATATATTTCTTTATGTCCTCAGGCTCTGGTATTCTCAGTACTCACCAGTGAGGTACTAGTGTAAAGCTGAACATAATTTTGAAGAGTGTTTTAAGAGAGTAGAGGCACCAAGGAGGAGGTATTACTAGATGTGTCAGAGAGTAACAATGCTTATTAATTTCTTAGTATATGAAAGAGATAATACTGCTGATATGGAGTCTTGCTCAAATGGAAAGGCCAGAGAAAGCTACATTTGAATAGCTGGCTTCTGAAAAGAGTGGAAGAATAGTCTTCTTTAGGAGGGGCTAGACCCCTTGTTGTACAGCTCTGAATAAAGCAGTCCAATGTGTTCTCTTAAGGTAAGAAACACCTTCACTTGAAACTTTTAAACAAGCATTAAAAATTACACATTCTTGTATTAAAAAATCAAGTTGTTATGTCAGCTTGGAATTTATCAGCACAGAAGTAATTGTTTTATTAAACCATAATCTATTGAATCAGAAGAAGTATGTTGTGTGATTTGCTTAAGAGCACATGACTGTTAATGACTGTCTCACTATTTAGTAAAAATGATAGTTAATTTACAAATACTTCATCCTTCTTGCTCTAGTTACACTTCCTGATGCTGGAAGATGCTCTCTGAAATAACCTGCAATGCAGGTTTAAGAAGATCAGTCTTGGTCTTTACTATCCTTGCTATAGGGCTGGTTAGTAAAGGACCATTTTATCCCACTTCTTGCTATGTGCAACAGAGAGGTTATTACAGTCAAGATCAGCTTGTGCTTATCAATTTGGAGATCCCTGAATGCAAATTTACTTTCTCTGTCCCAGCTCAGAGATTGAGAAATTTCATTTTTCTTTCCTCTGTGTGCAAGCCAAGCTGCAGTTTTCTTCTTAATTAAAAATCCTGACTATGATTGATCAGCTAATGATAATAGACTTCTAGACAGACAATGCTAATTAAGGATTACCTGCAGTTGACTCATTATTCATGCTGCTGGAAATTACAAACAAAAGTTCTGTAGGAGCTCAGATCTCTTCTGGTGGAAAAAATGTTAACTCAGCTGCTCTGTTTGCTGCCACACAGAGGGGACCCTATTGAGGACTTTGTTCCAGAGCTCTTCATGCACCTAAAAGCTTGGACATGAAATTTGTTGCTCTAAAAACTACACGTGATAGGTTGTAATATATTCTTTCCACAAGCTAGGCAGTACATCTAAATATTTAGCCCGTTAGTGCTTGTCTCCAATAATTATCTTATTGATATCCATGTCTGTTTCTGAGCATAATCTATGTGTAGACAAAGCTTATAGGGCCATAAGGTTGGATGATGGGGTTTGCCTATAAGAAGGGTGCTTGGCATTGAAGGATGCTGGCAGTCTACTGTGGTGGGCTGAACTGGCCTGAAGGCCAAAGGGGTGTCCCCCCAGAAAAATCTATGCCAAACATCCAGAGCTTTACACATCTCACTGGATGCTGTGCCACAGCACACAAGTAGGCTACTCCCATCTGCTTTGGTGAAAGCAAAGGCAGATATCTGAACAGAATAAATAATGCCTTGAATTACCATTCTATAAATCCTCTTCCAATTTATGCCATGACAGGAAAAAAGAGATCTGTCAAGTATATACTACTTCTACTACATAGGTACTCAGTGACTGCTGGTTTATCTGCATTTTGTATGTCCTTTTTATACACAGATACCCATAAATACACACATTCTTACCTAGAATATAAATATTGAATTTTCATGGAAACATTGACCTAATTAATGACAGAAATTTGAAACAAAAGGCTCCAAAGTGCTCTCACAAGAGCATGTTAATCTGCCCAAAGTAATGATAAAACCTTTACATTGGTGTGCTGTAATTACAGCAATAAGTAATTAGTAGATTTAAAGGGCAGTGCTGTGCGTGGATTTAGTGGAGGGTCGCCAGGCAACAATGAGAAGTGGCTTTTTGCAAGGCAGCTTTGTCCTCAAATATAGTGGACTGAACTCTCTAGACAGTTTTATTAAGGGAGTTTTAGGCTCTCAAAAGCTGGAACTATCTGAAACAGACATGCAGGCAGCAGACATCTTAAGTCTGACATGAGTATCTTGCTTTGAGAATGGCTTCCAAGCTTCCTATGTAGTTGGTAAGGCAAAACCGAAGTGGCTGGGCAGTTTCTGAAATCAGGGAATGGAGGAGTTTCAGGAAAGGAGGGTGTATGTGTACAGCAACAGCTCACAGGATGCTGTGAAGTAACACATGATGTCCTTGCTCAGTCTCTGGATGGAGTATTTTGATTGTCCATGTTAGGGTTACTTTGTATATTTTTTCTTATGGGGATGGATTGAACCAACCATCTGAACTTTGGGAAAGATATCCAAGTTTATATTGTGAGCACAAACAGTAATAGGTTTCATTTCCAATCCATCTAGCACTTTCCTCATGTCTGTTTAAAAAATGCTTACAGAAACCTCAGGTTCTCTCTCTCTTTAAAATAGGACAGCAATAGTAAAATCTGTTCTTTTGAGGCAGCAAGAAAGACCATCTGATTCCAGTTTTCAAACCCGTGTTCCTACAATTAGGCTCTTATATCCAGGGTGGAGTATGAGTTTGCACTGTGAGTGCAAACTATGAGAGCACTGAAGATGGACAGATTTGCCCCTTGTCCTACCATTGACAAAAATCAGAGCTTTGACAGTGTTGCCTTGAGTTCAGATCTCCTGCTCTGGGAATAAGGCTGCAGTTACTGGTCACATAGACTAGATCTGACCTCTATTGCTACAGCTGTAATGCAAAAGGGACTTGGAAAGAGATGAGAATAGTCAAGATATTTGGTTATTCATTTTATTTACAAGGAAATGATGGACCTGATTCATCCAAAAAGTTTTGTTTTAGAAACCCTTTTGTTGTGCTAAATTCAAGTACTGTATCTTTAGATTCTAAATTCCAATAACTTGCTGGAAAAAAGCACATGGCCAAGAAAATAAAATTTCATTATCTTTTTATTTAACAAGGGAGCCATCTCTCAGAAGGCAATGCTAGGAGGTTTTCTGGAGGGACTGTTATTCAGTTGACAAAGTTACTGTGTCAAATATGTGCATATATACAAACACAAACTCTCACGCTTTACTTCTTTTTTAGTGTTGTGTCACAGCAAGAATCACAGCATGGATTTGCCCTCTTATTCCAGATTAAGAAGGATGCGATTTATTTTCAAATACAGGGTTTTTTATTATATGAATGTACTGTGAGGCAAGAAGTAGACCTTAGGCTGAACTGAAACAAAAAGTATATCAATTCTGAGAGCTCAGAGTAATGCAAATACAAGTGACCCTCATCACAATATCAGGCAGTAAAAATCTGACATCTGTCTGAGTGTGAGATGGAATTTGAAAGACCATTCACGTATTATCTGCCTGCAAGTTCCTATAGGAAAAGAATAGCTTGAAGTATTTGGGAACTACATACTGTTCACACTGACTAAGGGCAGGAAGAAGGGCTAGATGCTTGGATAGTCAGAAAGGGAATAGGTTTTCAACTAAGATATTGAGTAACGAAGTACATTAAAACAAGGCTCCCCTAAGAGATGGGCTCCCCTAAGAGAGATCCCAAATCGCAGGCTTCTCCTGCACTTGCTGTAGATGTGAGTCATGTTGTCTATACATACATCAGCAAGCAGGCAGGACAAAAAGGATCCTGCTGATGCCTTGTCTCTGGATTTCAGAAGGCTTTGGTTTTGCCTGTACAGTCAGGACCTGGGATGCCCTAGATGTGCATCTTCCCTGCCTATGGCAGGGGGGTTGGAACTAGATGATCTTTAAGTTCCCTTCCAATTCAAACTATTCTACGATTCTATGATCTTCAAAATTAGTTTCATCCAAATGAAACCTCTCTGCTCTTAGACTGAGCAATGGAGCAAACAAAAAATTGCAGCAAAGGAAGTAAAATTAGAGCTTTACTTCTATGTGAGCTTATAATGTGAGCTGCAGTGCTGATGTAAGCATATTTGTTATGCCTATGCAGCTATTTCTGCTGAGAACGAGAGGAAATTTCTTGTGCACACTGTATAAAGATTGGAATAAACATCTAATGCTTGGATAGTCAGAGGGGGAACAGTTCTTCAAAAAGAAGGCAAATCTGGCTGAATCATCACCCCTGGGAACAGAAGGATTAGTGAAGCAGAAGCAAAGGAGAAAACATGGAGTAGTGTGGAAGATTAATGGAGACCATTGCTGTGCTTCATTTTCATGATCTTGCCTCTTCAGCAGAAGTTTAGAAAGCTGCTGTGAACATTTTGAGTCAGTTCAAACTTTATAAGTAAGAAGGGAATCCAAATCCATATTTTCACTAATGAAATTAGAATACCCAATAGGCTCAAGATGACAGAGATTGGAGAGAGTTTTCTCTGCTTTTTTTAGGTGCTGCAAAATAGAATATCCATACTTAGGGATTTTTTTTAGCATGATGGATGAAACATGTAAGAGAAAAACTTAGTCTGCATTACACTCATGATTTGTAAGCATATGTCTCGTATATGCACCTCGTTTTCAATTTTTTTTAAAAAAGGTTCAATGAAAAGAATATTGAATGTTTTCTAGACTGTTTCCAGATAATAATGTTAGACATATCTGGAATTTTCTGGGGCTCTATTCTAGCCCCTTGTTTTCTGCTGTATGAGAGGTGCAGAAGTGTCATCTTTCTAACTTCTCAGTTTAATTTCTAGTAACTGTTTATTTCAGACTACAGTTTTCAAGACTTGTATGTTATATTTATTGTTTATTTATGACTGTATGTTATATTCATTGTTCATTTATGACTATTCATGCTGGTGATGGAAATCATATTTTAAGATGCAAGCAGAAGTCAGCAGAAGTCAGCTTTGCTCTACACTATTCCATGCTCTGAGTTCTTGATCTTCCATCCATCAGGAACATGATGTTATTTCAAATAGAGTAGCTAACCCTTCAAGTTGAAGGTCCTGATAGGGTCACTGGGATTAAGCTTGTTCTGTGGGAAAGAGAATAACTTATCCTTAACTGTAGTTTTAGTAATACATACACACATTTATGTGTGTCCCGTGTGTAGTATATTTGAGCTGCTGTGTTAACAACTGTTTCATTCACAACTCCGAAGAAAATCCAGTTTTATTTTACCATGGTGATAATCCTTTCCATTTATAATCTGGATATATTTGCAAAAAATACAAATAAGTGTCTCCTAATGAATGAGCATTCAACAGTTTCCAATTTCAGGGTTTTTTTCCTTGACTATATTCTCTATTCTTAGCACACAGGTATTTTGGGATCTTCACATTCTTCTCACCAGTGTTATTTTTCTTGTGCAGAGAGACCATTTATTCTGTACTTGGAGTACTTTTTGTGGAAACTCTTTCTTTCTCCTCAAGTATTAAGAAAAAATCAATAAAAATGGAAAACTTAGAAATATTCCCAAGATGCATGTAAAACAAATGGGATTTTAAAATGCTGAGTTGACATCCCTTCCCACCATGCTTCTGAATGAGATATAAAACTGAGGTCCTGACCATATGCAGTCATTTAACACATCCCATGGCACTTTTTTGTAAGAGTAGAGGTGAAAGCTGCAATGTCATGGCTTAATTTCAATCAGATAATTACATTCTGCCTACTTTGAAATTCTGCACTGGTTTCTGTTAGAGAAGGTATTACTGGTTTTTCTCCTAAACTGTTGTGTTGTGCATTGCTGAAATGTTGTGCATTGTGTTCTGCTGCCCTTTAGGCCAGTAGAAATGCTTGTTCTCAGACAATTCGCTAATGTCTGAAGTGATCATTATATATCTCATTTGCAATAAAATTTTCTAGAGCTTCTCAAATGCCACAGGCATTGTGGAAATACAGCAGATGCTCTCCTCTTCCCTTTCTAAGCCCTACAGTGCACCTTGTTGTCCCATGTTTTGTAAGAGTGATTAGGAAGTGTGAACTTAGAAGTGGCAGATGAAATATATATTAATGATTAAATATTCCTGGGATTAGAGGTAGCTTTTGAGTGGCATTTGTTGCTCAGCCATTTGCACAACAGCTACACTTGATTATAATATAAACTAATTTCAGACTGCAGGGCTAAAGCCTATAAAATTATCTCAATTTTTTTTTTTTTTTGTTTCAATCTCACATGACAATGCTCTTTTAAATATGTTGATCATGTATGTCTTGCAGGTGTAGTGTAACTCTCCTGAAGGTTTTTGAAAACTTTGTGGATGTGATTTCAATGGAAACATAATTTATCTGAAACCTGAAGTCTGTAGGGGCCAGTGATCCAGCAATACCTAAGTATTTCTAAATGGGACTACACTGTGTAAAAAACATGTTTTGTGAGCTGAGAAAATGTGCTAGAGACTCTCATCTCTTGCTTCTGCACAAGCAGAAAGGTAACTTAAAATCTGGTGGTTTTTCATGTTGTGCAAGTGTTTTGAATCATCCTGCATGAAGTTTAGCATCATTAGGAAGAAAGTTACTTTAAGGTTAGTAGCCTTTCAGTTAAACATCAAAAGTGTGGTTGATTCTTAGAACTTGAGCTCTTTTAAAAGCTAACTAGAATGGGTAAAGCCATCATATAAAATTCCCTGTTCCAGGCATTTGTCTCTGTCAAATCCTAGTGGCACTTCTCTGACCAACCTTATCCTTTTACATGCATAAAGGCCACACAAGGCTAAACCCTATGCCTCTGATGGTGGGCAAAAGAGAAGATTCAGGGAAGAAGAGATGAAGCAGATGGTAATACTCCTCCTAACTGCCCTCGAAAATTTTTAAATCCTAGATATTCTAAGCCTGAAGAGATATCTAGGTATGTGATTAACCAACCCTCAGCAGAGAAATCATAAGGAAAACGTCAGTATTTGAATGCTTCAGTTCATTGTATACTTTCAAGAGTAAAATGGTATAAAAGAGAACCAAGAACATCAGTAGCACTTTGCTGTGTTAACAAGCTGAACTGCCTAATGTGGATGAGTAATAAGCAAATTGTCACAGGAGTGAGGTCCTAGGGGTTCTCTCACACAGCTTTCCTTATCAGCAGAAGCTGAGAAGAGAGCTGTGGATTCACAGGTCCCTTTAAAACAGAGGCATTTTGTTGGTCTGTTTGGAACAATGTGCTTTAAGAGTTCTCCTTTAAGTATCAGTCTCTGCAAGGACTCTGGTAAAGGTTAAGTTCATCTAGATTAATGGAGTTTCTAGGTGTGCCCCAGAGACTCCATTTAACTCCTCTGGCAGATGTGGTCACATAAGGCTACTTAAAACTTCTAATTGAATTTTCAAAGCAAAAATTATTGTATTTTAAAGCATTCAAAAGAAAAAAAAGAATATATTTAATTGCTTTAAAAATTGACTCAAGACTATGTTACTGCAGTAACATACAGTTTAAGTTCTGCCACTCTATTAAAATATACTGGGAAAAAGAGAGAGGTCATCTTTGCTTACTCAAATATCCTACTGAATTCAAAACAACAAATTAAAATGTAAATTCAAGTCTCTTTTTAAATTTTTTTGCAGATGGCAGAAAGACTGTGAAGATAAACTTCAAACGTTCTGATGACTGTCTTATTTTCTCCTAGGGAACTTATGAACACCATTACAACATGGGAATGTAAGATAAAAAATATCTGCTGGCTTTACTAGGCTATTTTAGTTAAACTTTTGCTTAAAATCAAACACCTAATTTAGGTAAATTTAGAGGACTTGAAAGTCTTCCAACTGCTATAGTGTTCATAGAGCACATTGGGAACATTTAATAGATGGAGCCAAATTATTTTTATGCAGTAACTGAAAACTAAGAGAACTTCATTATTTTTCACAGGGAAAAAGAAAATGCATTTCTAGTTGTTCTATTTTCAATACAGCAAAAATCCTTTCATTTGAGTCCAGCTGGTTGCAGGAGAATCAGAATTCTCCTATGCAATTGTTAATGCCTGTTGTGTAAGCTGTGTTCAAACCTGATAGAGAAAAATTAAATAAAAAGAAATATATTCTGCAGCTGCAATTTTATTCATTTCTAGCCCTTTTTATTTTGAGATGGTGTATTTTGACTGACAGACAAGCTGCATTTGCAGGCCCTTACATACATGGGTTTCTACATTATGGAAGGTTGCAATTTCATTTTTTTTAATAGGGGAAAACAAATACACCTGTAATTTACAGTTCTGCAGAAAGTTACAGGCATCTGAATAGATTTTCAGCTCTTTTTTACCCTGAATCTATTGATCAAAATTAATATCATTATGAAGTAAGCAAGGAAGAGAAGGTACTTAAAGTAATTTTTAAAGAAAGTGTATTTAATGGGGAGAAAGGTAATTCTTTAAATTTTCAGTAAAGGCAAGACATATTGTATTTTAATATATAAGCTGGTTGTGAAAGCAGGATTTCTTAGGCCCAGCTATTTAAATCAAACTGCTCACTGTTATCTTCTTGATTTTTTTTTTCTCTTAATCCAGTTTGTCCTTACTGAATATGGTCATTCAGTGTGTAAAAAGTCAACCACAGAAGAGTGGGCAGGTTCAATCTGACAATGCATCTGCAGTTACTGGTAGCAGCCTGTAATTTCTTCTTTGCTTCAGTAGTTTTGGATTTGCGTAATATTACAATATTTTTATTTAATGAGTGTGCCCATGCATTTTTCATGGAGTAAGTAGCATGGAGCTCTCACTGCTTTGTAGATTTGCTGGTGTTCCCTCTGGTTAAGTTGAACAAAAGTTATGAAACTCTGCATCTTAATAGTTCAGCAGCCTATACTTGTGGATCTCTGTAGATTTAAAGTTGCCTTTGAAGTCAGTGAGAACACCAGGCAAAGCTAATAGTGTCTGTGTTCACTCTTTTGTTACTTCAGGACTAAGCTGGTGTGTGACACTCAGTTTCTAGGTTTTACTTTCCAGTGGCATAACCTGAAATGACATTTCGGTATGCCATAGCAAACAATGTGCTTTGACATCTCTTGGGTTTTTAGAATGTATTTGCATTAATAATATGTTCTTTTGACAGTCTTGCAACTTATTTTTGCTAGAGATAACAAGGAATTGTCATAGCACCTGTCTTTCATCTGTGCTGCTGTAATCCAGCTGGAAATAAGCTGTTTTTTTCCCTCATGACACAGCAAGGGGAGGAGTGTCTTTCCCTTGAAGTTCATGTACGCTCACTTTGTTTACTTCAGTCATAAGTGGTTTTCTCTTGATTGGCTGTCTTTGCCTTCTAAATAGTGTTCTGTGTTGTTGCTCTTTTCTTTCTCAAGCAATTGCAGGTTTGGGATGGATGGATTGTGGTCTGTTTTCTGTTGGAGCTTGGATTCCTGTGTTCTGCTCATGCCTACAAGAGATCTTTTTCTTAGTAGTTACATTTGTAATGTGAGAACCTGTGTTTAATGGATGTACATTTCTCTGCTCATTCTATGGTCTGCATTCAGGTATCAGATGCCTCATACTCATAACACTGTAGCAACAGCATTTGTATAATTTTCATTTCCTTTGTATCAAATCCCACTCTGTACCCTATACCAGGCATGTTTAAAATTATATCTGCAGGCACATCCTCTAACAATTTTCATAGTGCTGTAGAATGGTTAGAGTTGGAAATTACCCTTAAGATCACCTGGTGAGTCACCTTTCACTAGACTAGGTTGCTCAAAGCCCCATCCAGCCTGGCCTTGGACACCTGCAAGGCTGGGGCAGCCATAACTTCCTTGGAAAAACTGGGCCAGTGTCTTACAACCCTCACAATAAAGAATATCTTCATAATAACTAAACTCAATCTACCCTTTTTCTCCCTCATCGTTCTCCCTCATCTTGTCACTCTCTGATTAAGAATCCTTCCCCATCTCTTCTGTAGGTCCTCTTTAAGTATTGAAAGGGAGTCTAGCATCCCTTTCAAGCCTTCTCTTCTCCAGGCTGAACAGCCCTAACTCTCTCACCCTATCATAGGAAAGGTGTACCAGCCCTCTCATCATCACCATGACCCGGGGACTCATTTCAGCATGTCATGTGCTATCTTGAGGGCTCCATGTTTATTGTATTTCTTTCTTGCCTTTATCAGTAATTGAGGTTGGATTTTAATCTTTTGGTATTTAGTTTGGCAGCTGAGGGCTTGTCCATACCATACAAGAGACCACAAAGTGAGACTCTGTTGGTAGCACTAATTAAATCACTCTAGAACTGGATTCTAGAACTGCATTCAAACTAACTAGTTGTGCAGAGAATTGGGAGTTGTTAGTTATAAGAAAGAATGGTGATACTCTAACTGTACTTTCTTTTCCATGCATAGCATATGAATTATGTTCTTTGTGCTTCCAAAAGCCTTCTTAAAATTTATGTACATCTATGCTTGCAGACTTGAGATTTATCTGACACGTGGAGCTTATATTTCCTTTCTGAAAAGGGATTAAATTCCTCTCATGGACTGATGTTTCAGGGTAAATAAGCAGATAGTATAAAGAGTGTCACTTAAAATGAAAATTTATTACAGCTTCTGAACTAAACACTGCTGAGGATGTGCCGAGCATCAGATTTTCGCTTATTGAAACTAAATTGCAACTTTCATATTTTAGAAAGAGTTCATTAAATCTTGTCTTATCTCCTTAATTAAAGGCAAGTGTCCCAATATAGAGACAGACAAACAAATTAACGTATTATGCCTCAGCTTCTCCTGAGGACTGCAATATTCTTATCTTTAGAACACTAATTGCTGCAGTTTAGTGTTTTGTTAAAAATGAATTGATATTTACTAAGAGTATGGATTTGACACACAGAAAAAATTTAACAGCGAATTTAACAGTGTTCTGATACTCAGATGAAACAAGATATTTAAATGTTAATATAGAGTTTTTTCTAATAAGAGGGAAAATATTAGTTTAGCAAATTAATCCCAGTGCATTGATGTCTTTCATGGAATTGTAGTGCTTTGTTAATCTATCATATTAAAGCAAGATTCAAAGCAAAAGCTGTTTCTATCATAGCAAACTGTTGCAACATGTGTAATAACAGGGAAGATTAGTTCCTGCCTACACAATTAGACAGTGTATTGACTTAATACAGTTCATGTGCATACATAATAAATGGGAGCTTATTATCATATGCGTGCAGCCATCTTGAATGCACTGATTAGCAGCATAATACAGTCAAACATAATCATATATATTTGTATTTTGTTGAGTGCAAATTAAGCCAATGTATTCCAATGTTTTGTATTAGCTGTGTTAAGCAGACAAGCTGTATGGAGATGAAAGAACTAACTGATATTTATTTCAGTAAATCCATCCTTACATTCACAAGTAAATATTCCACGAGCTACAGATCCCCTTGAGAAGAAGCAAGGAATGTACCGGAACAGAAGCAATATATTATAGAAAATAATCTCTAGGTGCTGAAATGATTTGTCCTGGGACTTTGGGAAGCAGTGTCTGCCAAGATGTGGAGTCAGAGCAATTTTGCAAATGGAGCACTATTTATCTAGACATTCTCACACTATTTTTAAATTTGATATGTGTAGCCTTCTTACTGCCATTGTAGTGTGTGGTGAATCAGTCCACTGTCCTTTAGCCAGAGTTGTGCTAGAGAGATGAGATTCTTGGCTCCAGGAGACATGTCTCCCATAGATGGCTTGTTTCATTTAGGGAGTTTATGATCTTAATTCACTGATTATAGTCTCATCTACTTGTCCCAAGTACTTGACAGAAATTATAATATAATTGAAGGAACTATTTAACCTGGTCACTATTCAGATTCCCTGATAGTGGCATTTGTGCCTTTCAGCTAGTCCTTTTTTACATGCCGTAGATGTGAGAAGAGCCCTTTCTGGCTGAGCCAGCATGTCATGTCTTTAGTTCATGACACCATTGTGGCTGAAGGATCTTCCTGATCTTAAACAAAATTTATCCTATTAATGTCTTGATGTTAAAAAACCACATTCACAAATGGCCCCCAGAACAAACCGAAAGACCAGACAAACCCTAAACTGCAAATAAAAGCAGTGGGTCTGTAGGAAGAGGCATCTATGGAAGATTTTTCCAATTTGGAATTTGCTACTAACTAGATTGGAGCAACTGTACTGTCAGTGTAATTTCCTTTGTCATAGCTTGACTATTATATTTAGTTAAATTCAGGACCATCTTCTGTGGAGAGCTGACTGATATAACATTTATTATTCATATTGGTGTGTAGTTATGTGTAGGATTTTATGAAGCAGCAAATAGATTTGTGTTTGATATCACAGACATGTTATTTAACATGTTGACTCGGGTAGCTTTTTAGTACAAATGGCCATTTTTTTTACACATCAAGGACTTCTCCATTTCCTGTGCTGCTCCGCTAGTGAGTAAACCTGGCTGCCCAAGAATTTGGGAACACAGCTGTGAGAGCTGACCACAAGTGACCAAGGGGATGTCCTGTACCAAAACATGTCATGCTCAGCAAGAAAAGCTGGGGGAAAGAGGAGGAAGGAGGGACATTCCTATTTATGGAATTTTTCTTCCCAAGTTGCTTTTATGAGAGGCGAGGACCTATTTGCCTGGAAAAGATTAAGCCATGTATGTAAATATGTTTATCTATATTGAGTTTGAGAATGGTAGACATATAACAGAGCTTTCAATGAAAATTCTATGGTAGCAAATATGTGACTAAGTTTTATTTTGTGCTGGAACTCAACATTATGTATAGTTGAACATTAGCCACCAATTAAAAGGCAATTTGAAAGAAGGAACAGCATCCTTGGTGTCAAGGGAGCCAAGATTCACAGTCGTAACTGATGGGCTTCCCCTACTGCCACTTTGCAGCGAGGCATTTCAGTGACACACAATTTACAAGAGTTACATAAGTTACATGTTACATGAGTTATGTAAATGACTCTAAATTATTATTCTGCCATCAATAATACAGCAATTTTAGGAACTCCTAATTTACCCAGTAGGAGAGGGGTTTCTTTGGCATATGGAAATGAATGAGGCATAGATGCTTCTCTTGCTTTAAACAGAAGGCTTTAGACTGAATAAAAACACTGCAATATTGCAGAAAGGGTTTTTCTGAACAGCAAAGTCTCTGCCTCTTGTTATTAAAGATATAGGGAGTCCCACGTGAGCAGAAGAGGGACAACCATTCTGGTTTGTTGCTGGTTTTATTTACATTGTGCAGTCATCTTGTTTTGAATCTTGACGGAAAATAAACCAACCTATCAGTCTATAATAATTTTGTGAATGCTGCATTCATGTCATATAACTGCTATAAAATATATTGAGGTTTTTTTCTGTTATAAAGAAATGCTCAAATATAAGGGCTGTAAATCAGCAAAATCTGTTCACTACAAGTAAGAGAAACCTGATCTGCAGCTGAGGATGTCATTTTTGACATAAAACAAAGATTCATGAACTACTTTAGACTTCTTGTGAGAAAATTAAATTATTTGGGATAGCGCTGGGTGACATTCCTTGAAAATATTTGAAATAGAGAGTTGCTAAAAATCATTGACTATCCTTGAATGCAGCCATGGATCCTGAAGAATGTGAAGCATCAGGGAAAGTAAATTAAAAACACACAATGTATGTCATGAATGCTTTTTGTTAGGGGAAAATAGATTATTGCTTATATAATCCTTTTTTATAAAATAAAAAAGGAGTAAGTTAAGAATGCAAGAAAAAACAAAATCAATGTTTAATTTAGCAAGTAGTAACTTCCAAGTATGCTTGAGTATCTTATGGAAATTATCTGCAGTTTGGACTGAGGGAAATAAGGTCACAGATGTGCTTATTATAGACAAGTTTTGAGATAACACACAATGTATTGCTTGAAGAAAAGCTAGCAAAAAAAAGTCCTTTAATACCTTTGTAGCATTGCTAGTTACTTATGGCAGGAGGCAGGAAAATGCAAAAATGAAAAACAGTGAAGGAGGATAAGGTCATTACTGAATCATGGTACTTTAGCACTTGAAATAGGTGAATGTGAAACAATGTTTTGTGTGGGTGTCATTCCTTATTATTTTTATTGAATGCTGTGCAGAAGTAATATCTGAAAAAAAGAATGAATACCTTGAACAGATTTTTCATTAAAAAACATATAAAACTTTGTTTTCTGCAGTATACCTAATTATTTTTTTTCTTTTATATATAAATGTGTATTCAAGTTGGAGATGTTCCTTCCTAGAGATTTTTCTAATATTCCAATCTAAAATGGGAATGAAGCAGACCAGGAATAAAAAGGAAGTAAATTATAGAAAGATATATGGTTTCACTTTGTGGAAACTTTTGTAATGTTTAAAAATTGAGTATTTTCTCTTAAATTTCAAAAAGACATATCCATTATTGAACACGAAGTTTTACCAAGAATGTAATACAGAAATTGTCAATGAAACACTTCACCTTTGTTTTCTTATGGTAGTGTGAAGTTATTTAGGAAAGAACATCTGCTTTATCTCTGAATTTAAAGAGGAAAAAATCAAGCAAATATAGACCGCATCTGACCTTGTCTTTTGTGTATCTGTAATCTAACAATGGCATCAAGATACATAAAATTAGGAAACACGTAATGATCTCAGTGGTGATCTAAAAGTGGTGTATGCTGTAGCATCTCAATGTACTTCCATGAGAATGAGGACAGTTTTACTGCAGTATTATTCTATTTTGCCTAATTTTTCTGGTCAGAAGGAACTCCAAAAACCATTTCCATAGGAGAAAGTAGGGTTTATGTACTGTGTAACATAACATGAAAGTGAATTTATAAATTTGCCTACTCTTCCTACTCCTACCAAGGACACTTGACTTTGATTTTTTTTTTTTTTTAATTTTTTATTAAAGAAGAGAAAGGTATGGATAGCTGCAGAGAGTTATGAGATTTTTATTTTATAATGTAGTTACATTTTTGGCCTACTTTGAGTCCAGCTTAACATATATGATTACATAAATTATTATTGTAAGTTATATAGCAAAGTATTTTGGTAGAAGAATAGCACATACAAAACAATGTTAACATAATGATGAGGCGAAATTAGTGGATAATTAATTAATCAAGATTCAGCCAGAGTAGTCCATAACAGCACAGCACAGTTAATAAAAGGTTTCCTTTTACTCTTATGTACTTGACAAATTTCTACTTCTGGTGAGGCTTTTGAATAGGTTGCTCAGAGAGGTTGTGGAGACAGACATTCAAGGCTAGGTTTGATGAGGCTCTGAGCAACCTTGTCTAGTGCAAGATGCTCATTGCAGTGGAGATTGGGCTACATGGCCTTTGAAGGTCTCAACTCAATGCATACTATGATTTTATTCTATGATTCTACTCAGCATTTGTTAACAGTTGTGTAGTAACTCACATGCTCATACTGTAAAACATCTATTCAAGGGGCTGAGGTCAGTATTTGATGTTGCCTTGGTTCATTGCTAGCTGCTGCTCTTCTACAGCAGTGCTGGGGCAGGGTGTTGGCAGCTCTTTTCCAATTGCCTATAACATATGCTATTACAGCTCCTACCCATACATTGTATCATAACGATGCAAACACATTATCTCTGTCTCCTGCAAGTTCTGTTCAATAAATGCTAGCTCATTCTGTATGAAATACACAAAGGTTGAATGCAGCTGATGGAAGGAGAAGCTAAACAATAACCACTTCTAAACTGGAACTGCAATATAAAAGAACATTTTTTTGATTGTTTTTTTCTTTTTCTGAAAACACAATCACATAAAGTAAATGTAGACCATATTATCCATTTCTGTATACCCTTGAGGAACACAGTCTTTATAAAAACATTAATACATTTGATATTAAAACTATTATTTATCCATAAGTTCTAGCTAACATTACTGCAGCCTTGAAGTAATAATTATTAAAATTTCTTTGTAAAGCTATACAGCAATACAAGTCCATGCAAAAGGCCTTCAGCAAAACATGCAAATTAAAATTTCTAATCTTCTTTCTAACAATCTTCCAGGTGGTGTGTATGAAATAAGAGGACTTCAGCATCTGAATTTGATCCAGGTTTGATTCTGAGTCTCCAGCAGGCCTGGAAGCAGCCTTTTCTGAAGAATAATAATAAGCTAAGTAACAGCATGACCACCACATCCTGTCAGTGCAACACTTCAAAACAGGCTGTTTTGTACAGATTCAGTGGTGTCTTGAGTTTTGATTTTGTGGGAGAAGCAGAAGTCCTTTCTGAAGTGCTCAGTTCACTGGCACACTGATCAGTACCTGAGTTGCTGGTGATAATCACTTTTCTCTTCATTAGTTGCAGCTCTTTTTTCCTATCAGCTCCTTACATAGCCAGAGCTAGATATTCCTATACTAATTTGTTTTCACTGTACAAGGCAATGGATCACAATAATGCAGTATCAATTCTTCTGTGGAAGAATGTCAACACCTGCCTGAGGATTTTATGTTCTAGCAGCTTGCTGCTTTCTTCATGACACTATTTTAAATATCTCAATTTCTAGCTCTAAGCATGATAAATGCACATATCCTTAATTTCTCATTGGGAGAGTGGCAAGTACTGTAATAGGTAACTTCAAAGCAAAATGGAAAGAAAAAATGCAATGAGCCATATTTAGGACTCTTACCATTATTTTTTTCTTATCATTTTGACTGATGAAAATGGAACAGTATGATCTATGCATAATCCTTTTTTTTTTACTTGGGAGTCTTCAAATACTGCCTTGCTGAGCTTTTCAAATGGCATTATTATGACTGAGTTGCATATTGCCAAGAAGAATTTCATTTTTCTAAGAAAGCATTCAAGTAAAATTACCAAGATTATAAAAAAGTTATGGCTAATTTGAGGCAGTGAATAGCCAGCTGTAAACTGACCATTTAATCAGCTTTTTTTCTCATCCCTCCATGCAGTGTAACATTTACAGTTCCTTTTAAATTTCCAGTTTGTTTCTGAAGATGGCATTATGCATGGTCTAGTAGAAGTAAGCCTGATTTTTTTAATTTTTTTTTTTCTAAAAAGACTGGTAGAGAAAGATCGAGGAGCTGACTTCAGTATGTTTGTTTAGGGAACAGGGAAAATTTTTTTTTAAAACCTGAAGCACTCTGACCCTTAAAAATGAACTTGTCTTTAAAAGGTTTTTTAGGTCCTCCAAGTAAACTGTACTAGATCAGCTAAAACCAGAAATAAATTTCTTTCCTAAAGAGTGTTACTCAGACATATTACACTGCAAACTATACTATTTTTGAAGTCACACAAACTAATCTTTCCAACAATGAGCTTTGGTTTTCTGGACAAGCTACTCCAATTTTTCCACTTTTCAAAGCATCTTGATGGGATTTTAGAGACATTCAATAGACATGATCAGTCTGGAAATACAGGCAACTAAAAAAAAGTTGTGCTCCAGAAATTCAAATGACCAAGTTAAAGCCTAAAAAAGCAGCTTACTTTCAATCTTTCTTCATTTCTGGGGCAATAATTAAGCATTAAAATATTCTTGGTTTCTGTCAATTAATAGGAAACAGCATTATGAAATCTGCTCTCTCCCCTAATAACACAGATAAAGCATCCCCATGGGATCAGCAGCAACTGTTTGCACATGAGGCTAATAAGATCTGTAACTTTAATTGGCTTTCATTTGACAGAAGCTTTTATGCTTTCTAAAGCACCAGTCATACTGTTCACACTTCCACTGATGGTTATTTTCAAGCCACTGCTACATTTTCTCTGTCTATCTTTTCATACTTTAATTTCCTTTGCCCGTTCCTAGTCATGGTCATTCTTACCCACTACCCCAGCTCAGCTTCTGCTCTGCTTCCATGTGCTGTGCTTCCATCTGTGTAATCCCTCCTCCTTAAATCATAACCCTCCCTGGGAGGATCTAGAAATAGCTATATCCAATAGTAATTATAATTACCACTGCTCATGTGAAAAAGAAAAAAGGGAAACATAAGAATTTTTTCAAGAAAGATGCTTTATGATTTAGCAAGTTGAGCCTGTATTTTTGGTGCTTTCTCTATCAAAGTTCTCTATCTAATGAAAAATCTTCTCTCCTTATCACCTTCTCTACCTTATCACTCAGAGAAGTTAGTAGATTAGGTTGATGAATATTGATTTCTATCAAAATGGAAATGCACCAATATTATCTTGATTTGTTTTCAGTAAACTAATACATATTCTAAGGCAACTATTTCAACCCAGAGTTCAAAAAAATCATGGCTGGTTATTTCCATTTCTGCTCTTTCAGCAGGTTTTGTACAGATTCTTGGGATATTAAAGGAAAAGAATCAAATGTAATTGGATCTTGGTTCTGAGGTTTGCTGTTGGAAGATTGCATTGTCTGTAACTGCAATTGACAACACTCATTGACACAGTCTGTGTGAAGTCATGCAGAATGTCTGTCTTGTATCTTAACAAGAATGAAAAACTGTCAGTTGATGTTCTGCTGTATTATGCAACTTTAAGTATTATGTGTTTTTAGCTAATTTCCGATAAATAATAACCACATATAGCACATTTTCACTCAGATTTAAACATATCTTGTTCAACAGCACTTTGCAGGAGACATATAGTTGCTCGGACTTGAAGTTGCTTGTGTTTATTAATGAATCTGCATGTGGTTGAGTGGTATCAAAAGAGAAGGTAATTAGAAAAAAAAAGCTGTATCTTCATATACAGACAGGCAGATGCTGAGGTGAGTTCTTTATTGCCATTTTTCATTGAAATTGGACTTTTAAGTTGCTATTTGTACTTCCTTTGTACGGAGGCATTTTACATTATTATTTATATTCTGTTGTATAACTAACATGGTATCCTGCTGGAATATTACTGTAGTATTATAAATACGTGGGGTCTAAAATATATCCATTTTATTTTGAAAAACTTCAGCTACTTCTGTAAAAGAAGAATTTTGCAATAATGAAATAATTTTGCTCAAAGTATTAATTGCAAATCTTAAGAAGGAAACATTTTATTAAATAAAGAGTAGGGGATATGTTGTTTTCAAAGATGCTGCTCCTAAAAAATGACAAAACGTAGTAAAACCTTCCCTTTCTTGTGAAAATATTGCAGCTGTGACAAGTGCAGTAAATTGCAGAGGTATGTGAAGATGGTAGAAGAAGTATTAGCCATGAAGATGTTGTCTGTGCTAGTTCATCCAGGAATCCTCTTCATGCAATAGAGTATGCTCCAGAAGAAAGCACCTATTCACCTTCTGGAGATGTTTGCCTCCTTCCATTACAGAAGGAAGGCAGATAATTAGTACAGCTGAGGTAACTGTTCCTTACTTAATTAAGGCTTCATGGCACAGGTGAACAATGGAGTTCAGATTATTTTTTTCCACACAAACATAAGCTTTGTGAGTAACAAGATAACAAAAAACTTTATTTACTGTATCAACAGTATTAAGTCATGAAGCCTGTTATTCCCATACAATGGTGATGTGTTAAGTGTCCATAACAATTGTTACAGTAAAAATATGTCTGTTCACCAGAAAAAGAACATAGTTCTGTGATGAATGAGTTCTTATTGCCTAATATTCTTAAATATATTACAGCAGTGGCATTTGGAAAATGTGTTTTATCCCAAATAAATCAGATTTGGGATACAGTATTGCCTATTGCATACTGTTGTTTCCCATAAAGTTGATTGTTTTCCAAAACTAGAAATATTCAAAAAGCCTTGATGTAAGAGCATTGGGCATCTAATCATGTTTGAATTGAGGCACATTTATGATTGGTTAACATATGCAGTTTACCATGACTGTGAGTGTTGCAATACTGTAGGCATGGAGGACTTCCTTGCCTCATGTTTTCCCTCTGTTAGCTTGATGAGTACCAGGAGGAGATTTCTTCCACAGAGCTGACAAAGAAGCTCATATAAATGAGAAGCTACCACCTCAAACACACAAAATAAACAGGTATATTTTTTTTTCTGTGGTTGCGCTTTGTTTATTTCTATTTCACTTACATCTCTTGAGCTGTCAGAGAAAAGGATTTTAATTTAATAAGTCAGCAAACTCTGTTTTAGTGTATTGTTCTTAGTGAGGTTTGGGGAGTTTTTTGGTTTTGTTTTTTTAACTAGGCTAAAAGCTGACATTCTGAGGTGACTGATTACTCATTTTGCTCTTTTGATTATCCACAGCTCGTTTTCGTTCCTTCTGGTTGGTTTTGCTTCACGTTTGTTTTGTTACCTGTGCCTAAAAGCTATTCTTTTCTGTGGGAATAACCCATGCATCTTCTGATTTTTGCCATATGGTGTATTTTACTTCTCTGTGTGATGTACTCATGATCACATTCATCAGCACATTCACAAAAAAAGCAATTTCAACACTGCTTTTTTGCATGCACAGAATAATCATTAGCATTTTCCTGTTGGAAGTTATCAAATTCATCTGCTCCCTGTCTGTGTAAATTCTCTCTTTTCACTTCCCTGGATGACTAAGGGGATGTATTTTGAAAGTCCATGCTGTTATGAACTTCCTGGAGGAGGAAGAACTGGCATTCCCTGTGTGAGAAATACTGTGCTGTGAAGGCAATGATAGGGAAGATCAGACTCCTGAGGATTGGGAATTATGGGAAGAGAGATTTGTTAGGCTATAAATTCCTTATCTCTTTCCCAAAAGAGAATGCTAAAATTATCTCTGTGAGTGAAACTGTTTCTCTGAAGAAAGCTTACATAAACCTAAACTTCATTTTATGACCCAGTTTAGCCAATAAGGTTAACTAGTACCTATGTATTTGATTAAATTCCTTAAATTTACAGAAAATAAGCATCATCAAGACAGATTATTTTTTCCAAGGATGATGACTTCATAGACTGAAGGATATTGATAAATTATTTGAAGCAAAAAGAAAACAGGTTTTGAGTCATCTCTGTAAGTGTCAGTAATGCAAGAACATTACATACCATACACATGCTGGTATACTTCCTTATTACCCATCATTTGTACTATGGGAGTTTTCCATAGCTATGTAAACTTTTACTCAATTTTATCTATTCATAAGCCATTTTCCCCAGTCTGTTATTCTCATTCTTCACCTCCCACTGTACTTCGGCTTCCTGTCAAAGCTCAGCAGTACCCGCATCTTTTCAAAACAATAGCAAATATCTCTTGATTTAGCATTATCCTCCAGCACCTCTTTGGCCAAATCACTAATGTGTCTGAGCCCTATCACTGACTGAGTTCTCCAACATGTAGCTATGACTTCTGTCAGTGTTACAGGAGTACTGGATCTCCCAGCAGCTCATCACAACCATCTTGCTTACTGATAACACCCAAAATAATCCTATTGCGGAGGGAAGCATATAATGAAATGCTAGCTCTTGTAGGTTTAATGGCAGAAGAACAAACCTGCATCCAAGAGCAGCAGCAGATAGAGATAACTGACTTCGTTTTAGCCCTGTGGCTATCTAGATTAACTCAGTCATGTCATTCAAAAATATACATTCTGATACTTCCTTCCATGGGTTTGCCTACAAGTGGCACTGACTGGAGACAAATTATCTAGGTGTCCATAGATCAGAGCATTTGTTGTTACTTCTCATGCTGAACACAACAATTCATGTTCAATATCACATTATTTCTGCTTAATCATCATGTGGGACAAAGCCCTTCAGGAGTTTAGGAAACTCTTGAAATTTATCTGTTTTTTTTCCACTATGAAAAGAGAATTCAGCTCTCAAAGCTGACAGAAGGAAATTGCCAACCCAAGCAATTGCTGCTAATGCTCAGGTGAACTCAATATGTCAAGAGCTTATGGAGATTGGAAAAGCTGCATGAAGATCCCCAAGCTGCTAACGCTCCTAGAGTAGGAACATGGGCAAAAGATTAATCTTAATAACCTCATTTCTGGGCCTTTAATTCAAGAGATAATTTTGCACACTAAATGAACACACAGAGAGCACTCAGAAGAGATTGAACTACCAGTGATAAGATGATCACCAGAATACATTGGCTGGGTTTAATTGATGTGATTTTATGAAACATGAGGGTGAGAACTGCATGTACTGAGATGAATTTGTAGTTTGTTGCTGCTTTTGCAGTGAGAGCTGTGCCATTTGTTTGGCTTGCTGCAGAATTACCTCAGATGTTGGTGTGTTAAAATAATTGGGTAATTGGCACTGACTTACCTCAGTTTGTTGGCTAATAAATAGCATCAGCTGGGAAGCTGTTTTGAATGTGTTACTGTGAGAGTGTGGTTGGAGGATGCTGTGGAGCAGGAGTGAGCACCTGCAGGTCATACAAAATTAAGGTAGCTCTCTTAGTCAATCACACTTCTCCTATAAAGCACTGGGTTGACTTGATTTTTTTACTGCAGGAGTAGTCAAAATGGCTGTACAACAATGTTCCTCAGGTAAAAGCAATATTATTTATATCTTTCTTTGGATTTCTAAGGTGGATTTTCTAGTTGCTTTGAAAGGAAGAGCTAAATGATTTAAGGGTACATTTCAGTTGTGTGGCTTTTTGCTACTCTATTTTACTGGAGTTATTAACCTTATGGAACACTGGCTAAATAGAAGGATTTTAATGACAGATACTGCCTTTTTTTGGAAAGTAGACTGAGATTAACTGTATTCCTTTTCACATGGAGGTATTGTTGCAAAGAAAGTGATATTGAATGGCAAGCAAGAACAGGTGCCAAGATTAGTGTTCTGTTAAGAAATTGGAATGGGTCACAAGGTGGAAACATATTTCATTTTCATTCTGTATACAGCAGAACATTATTTTGACTGTTCCAGTTTAAGAAAAGCTTGGGGGTTTCTCTAGCACAGTAGGTATAGGGAAGTGGAGGGATGTGATACTTTCTTTGGCTTTCTCTCTGTTCTGAGTGTGGTGCTTTGGGGGAGCAGGTCTCTCTGAGGAATATGTACAGGCAAATTTTCTGTGAATCAGATAACTGTTTCTAAAATGCGCAGGTATTTACCTTTGCGAGATATTCAATTTCAACAAATGCTGACATTCTCCAATAATTTCCCTAGAGATCTAATACTTCAGTTTCTCTATAGTAGTGTTATTCTCTATCAGCCAATTCCTCAACTCTTTAATCAGTTCTAACAAGTTGTCCAGATTGTTTGCCTTTGCCAAACAAAAGCTGGCAAGAGGTTCTTCTCTGTGGTAGGTAACCTTTGAATTTCAGAATGCTGTGAAAGAGGATTGGACAGCTTATTTTCCCATCATATCTCATGCCTTAAAAATTATATTAAAAATTTTTTTTTTGGGTAGTCATTGGGTATATTCAGGTTTTGTTCTTGTATTTTTTTGTATGGGGTAGGGAAAAAGGCCTCAGAAGCAGCAGTGTTATTAAAAACAGCAATAGAGCTCATGGGTCATTGAAGTAAACTTGTCAAATTACTGTAATTTAAATTTACATCTTTAACGCCTCAAAAACCTATTATAAATAAAAACTTTTAAGCAGGAGAGAATTAAATCCACTAAATTCCACTAGTGACATCTGATATAGAAACACATTAAGAAGGCTAAACACCACACTGGTTGCTTAGTTAGTTAAATCCATTAGTACTAAATACATTTATTTCATCAGCTGCTCAGCTCAAGGGACTGAAGCTTGAAATCTGTTCCTTTGAAAGCAATAAGGTGAATTCTTTTAGGTGTGAGGTAAACAGTGACTGGTATCACAGAGGTTTTGCACTTTATGTGCATAACTTGTTGTGTTAAAAGAAACAATGTGCAACTTTGAACTCACTGCTTTCAAATACATGAATGTGGAGAAAACAAGTATGTGGTGGTCTGGGGTTAAAAAAGGTCTGGTCTAGAATTGGATCCCTTTTACAATACTAACCCTTCAAAAAAAATCCTATTAAAAAAGAGATGGAGGAGGAGAGTAATATCTTTTTAAGCGACTCAGTCCAAAGAACAGAGAACTGGAATGGAATTCACTTATTTCCTTTGGGTTTAATCAGACTTGGATTTTGTTTGCTTTTAATGAAGCCATGCAGTTAAGAGAAAAATCAAGTAAACAGACCTACAGCATTTTGCAGGAAAGTCTTGCACATCAGAATATTCCCAAATATTGAAAAGGGAAGCTTTTTAATATTGTAGATGTGGAAGAAGCAATTGGAAGCGTCTCCTAGCAGAAAGAACTTGATGGTGGAGAGGTACACAGAACCCCCAAAATTCTGGCTAATGATTCAATGGGATTAGGCAATAATCACCATGGTGGAGAATAACTAGCAAGAATAGGGATTGTCTGACAGCATTCAGTAGTTGTCAAGATCTGAGAATTCCCCCATGACACCACCAAAAAGCAAATAGGAATTATAATGGAAGAAATTTTTAAAAATTCCTACGCTGGCATTTACCACAATAGGTTTCCATGTGGTGATCTGCTCACATATTGAGGAAAGCCAAGTGCATATATGCAAACTGGTGTGCCAGGTTATACCATTAAAATTGGTTATTTTAATACAATACTGATCTAGGAAGGGCATGTAGTTCTAAATTTTCTTGTATAATAACTTCTACCTATTCCTTTACCGCTTGTGGCGCCACTTACTGTGAACTGAAAGGACAGAATATTGTCATATATTATTAGTTGTTCTGGAGCATGTTTGGGTTTTCTTTATTTAGATACTATAAGCATAAAGTCTCTATCAGTTAAATTCCCTTAATCTATAACAGAATTAGCTGAGAGTCATGCATTTAATATCCTGTCACTGTTTGTTTTATTCAATTTTGTGGAATGATAGGAAGCTGAACTTAACCTATCACTTCCTTAAGCTTTTTTTTTCTTTTTATGACTGTATCTTTTTCTCTGAGTTGCAAGGAAGATATTGGTTGACATGCTGTTAGTTTATTGGGGAGCTGCTTACTTGTAATGAAGTGACTTTCAGAGGTCCTTTGCAGATCACCCTGGAGATTTATTTTCATGGTGTGTATAGGTGTCATGTCTCAAAATCTTCAAGACCAATGCCTGTAGACCAGGTCCTGTGTGATCACCAATAATAGACAGCAATAGACATGCTTTTACTGCCTCTTACCTGGGACAATGATGGCTTCCATCCAGGAAAATGGAAAGTCAAAATCTTACTCTTTTATCAGTGAGTGTATCCTTCAGTGTTTGTACAGCACCTAGAATGATGGTCCCCTGGTGCAGACTTCAGCCTTTGAATGTTACCACTGTGTAAATATTAACTAGTGATTGGAGCTAATATCCTGCATTTCCTGAACCCTTCATGCAGTTCAGCTCATGTCAGCTCTGGGGTCTTTGTTGGCTCATCTCCTTTTAAACTGGGCCAAGGAATTGAATCACTTTGCTCCATTAGCTATAGAGCTCACAGGAGAGGAAGAAAGCAGAAATCAAGAAGACCAGGGCACTTTACTACTAATCTTACTTGAACGTACTAGAAAATATTCTGTTTGTCCCAGTCTCGATGGTATCACCATAAAAGAAATTCACAAGTAATTTCCACTAAGTCAGTTATATTTTTCCTTAAATTCTTGATGCTTAAAGTCATTTTCTGACAGCTGTGTTGGGTTTTTTAGTGTGTTTGGGATTCAGATTGAAATTTATTGCATGATCATTAGTGGATTGGGGATTTTTTGGAATTTGGAGATAATTATGCTTAATGCTGTGATTATTTCCATTATCGCATATACACAGTTGTTGCTCTATTTCATATGTGCTTAGCTTGGTTTATAAACTGACAGCTGGTGTGTTAGCTGTTAAATTCTTGAATTCAGTCCAGCTTTCTGTCAGTGCATTGATGTTCAACTAATGGATCTAATGCAGAGAATCGTTCTCAAATTAACTCTTGAAGTTCCTGATTGCTGCTGCATACCTAAATGCTTAGATTTAAAAATAAGTTTGGCTTTTTATTTAGTGTCTGGGACAAAGTACCATTCTATTCAACATTTGTATGATATTAGATTTCAAGTTCAGAAGCACTAAACCAGTGAAAATCTGACTGTCTGTATCTAGCCATGCTTATCACCCTGGTATGTATCCATCTTACTAAGTCTTCAGTAGGTGAGCAACAAATATTATTCCTTTCTCTTTCATCCTGTGATAGTCCCACATTCACTCATATTTGTTTATGAAGAGACATTAGACAGTAAAATTGAAAGTGAAGAGAGTAAAAAATAAGGAAAATAAATTTGAGTATCTTTTTTGTAATAGAAGTGCCAGTATGATAGCTATGCTTTACAAAAGGGGTCTAAGCTGATGTAATTAAAATATCTAGAGACTCTTTTTATTGTTGTAAAGCATATTTCTAAATACTGCTTTTTGCAGAAATCTTATAGCAAACTTTCTGCACTTTTCTAGGAGCAGTTCTAAATATGTTCCTCTCTCCTGCCTTTAGACTACCTCAGTAATGCTAGTCTCTTTTGAAGAACAAGTCCTTGCATTCTAATCTGTTCAGTGAACTAGAAATTGACAGCAGTTTTCTGAGATATAGATTAAAATCTAGATGATGCAAAAGAATTAGGGAAGACTTAATTTGCTATAAGAATCCTCATAACCTTTTCACTTCCCTAGTGCAAGATGCATCTGGGTCTTATTATTACTTTAGAAGCCCAGCTCTTCTCAATCTGCTTAGTTGTCTTTTGGCAGTTTTGAGAAGTGCAAAATGTATCTCACAATGCATAAAGTATTCCACTTTTATCACCCGAGAGGATCAGCACATTGGTGTTAAATCCAGTTCTGCAGAAAACCAGATGGGGCTTCTTTGCTAGTTATAATAGTGCAGGTTTTAAAATTCTTTTAATTTTTCCTTGTGTTGTCTACCCTTATCTCCCCCTTCCCACCCCAGTATCCTAATTGTTTGCATAGCAGAATAAAAGCCTCATTGATTCAGGAAATTTGGATTCAATCGTGAATATATTTCCATAACTATCTGTGTGGAGAGACTTGCTTAGGAGCGGGTGGAATCTGGGCTCATGATTCCATCAGAGATTCATCAGTACAGGATTGAAAGAGCCTAGATGGACAAAGGCAAGTTCATGTGTAGCCAGGTTATGCATTTCTACATCCATTTCTTCCTTGCTCTGAAGCTAGTCTCTGCAAATTCTGAGTTTGCTGCTCCTGGGTTTGGATTTCCCATGGCTTAAAAATAAATTCAGGTACCGAAGTGGCCAAGAAGTAATTTAAAAAAAAACATACATAGAGCTTTCTGGACAGAGTTTCTCCTTTTGATCAGAAAAGATTGTTAGTTTAATTCCTGACTTGCTGGCAGGTCTACGGTGGCTTTGTAAAAGATCTGACAGAGCAGACGTAGGACTGAAATATAAGCAGCTTGGGGAATGAGAACATAGACTGCAGATCAGGTGAGAAGAATAAACCACATGTTATTGCTACTTCAAGAATCATAATGTCTTTAGTCTGATAAACTGTTTTCCCATGTAAAATGGCTGTTGTATTTTGAATAGAAATAAGCTTATTCCTAATTCTCCAGGGTTTTACAATGATTCTGTGAACAACAGGAGGCAAATCTGCAGGCTTTTCCTATTAAATTCACGCTGGTATGTACTTGTCTCTGTACTTCATCTTGGATAATGATAGCTTCCTAGGTGCAAAAGGCAGTCTTTTGATTTAAAATGTACATGAAAGAGGTATTTTGGCTAGGAAATCGTAGGTCTATTCCTATGATGAGTTTAAAATGTGGTACTTGTAGATTTTTTTTTTTTTGAGCCTTTTAAATATTTTTCAGATATAGACAGTTCACAGATATATTCAATACACAGATATTACCAGGGAACAAGAAATGTCTAAATCATGTCATCACAAATGTTTCCCTTTCTTTAATGGAAGGTTTGAATACCTGGCCTGAAGAAGGCAAGTTTTAGGGCATTTGAAACTACATCTCATGCTGTGGCATCTCTGCCAGACACCAGACAGTCATCTTCACTACACAATGAAACAATAAAGGCAACAAGAAAGACTTTTTGCAAGAGCACTGGAAAAAGCCACAGCAGATAATGATGACTGATGTGCAGTAGCATAAGGTCATAAGAAGGAAAAATGAAACAGCAGAAATCTAACAGTGGGCTGCTTGAAGAGTACATTCTTGTGGGGGAAAGGGAGAAGCTGCTCCTTATCAGTCACCACTGTTAATGAATTGAAGGTGAAAGAAAGGTATTTTGTAATCTAAGAGCTGCCTTAAAGGGTTTAATTTTGAGTTTGTTTTCACTTACTGGTCAGTGTAAGGTAAAGAAGTAACCTTTTAGTAAAAACAGACTGCATCCTGAGGTGGTGAAATAGTTCTGGCAGCTTGTAGAGTTTTGGGGGAGAAGAGGAACTGAGGGCCAAGGGAGACAAGTGGAGGAAAGAGGAGAGTACTTATTCCATTCCAGTTCTCTGGCACTAATTCATGCAATGAGTAGTAAGAAAACATAGGTATTTACTGGTCCGTTGCTTTTCTGAAGGCTGACCTAGTAATTTAATGCAAAATTTACCAGAGGAAGGTTTAAGTGTAAGATCAATGAGGATTTAAACCAGGGACACAGTGCAAATAAAAAAATGCTCATTCTGTCCTCTGTCAAATGAACAAATCTACAGGCAATCTGGCTGCAAGAAAAAAGAAGGTTGATTAACTTTGTGCTCAGACCCAAGCTCAGAGAGACCTATATTCATTCCTTAATTTTTGGAGAACTTGTATGTTCTTTCTCTTCATTTGCTCTTCTGCACAAAGCTCTAGCTTAAGTTAAGTACCTTAACAGATTACTACAATTACTCTTGTGGGATTTATTCTTAGGACTGTCAAGAAACAGTTCATCAAATTCGTAATAGTCCAGTCCTGAGATTTTGTAAGACTTTGATGAGAAAGTTACTTAAGTTTGGCTGAAGTGCAGATCTGTCTCTACTTTTGTTACTCACCTGTGAAGAATTCTGACTTTGACATGTCTCTATTTATCACTCCATGCAGAGTTATAGCAAGACAGACATCCAGTGATGGAAAATTGTCTCCCTCAGTCTAAGATGCTATAAGCAAATGGGCATAGGAAAGGCAAGCTTGCAACTGCTACTCACTGTTCTAGCTGTACTACAAGCTGCTTTTATTGCATAGTAAATAAAGGAGGAAGCTTACTAAGTGTTTACTCATAGTTGGTTTTTGTGTAAAACAGGATTTGAGTGATGGGAGGTGAACAGTTGGGAAAGTGACTAATTATGTTTTCACTCTGAGTAAGGCCGAGCAAGTAGCATCAGAAAATAGCAACAGAGAATCTGAAATTTTGGGGTATACTGACAGGCAGAGGAAGGCCAGGACTTGGAGAGGTAATCTGTGAGTCACTAATGGACTGAGAGAATGCAGAAAGGAAACATCCAGGAGAAATTGTTGTGTACCCAAAGGTTTTGTGTGTAATACAGAGGTAAACAAAACTTGCATTACTGGTGTCCTGGTTTTGGGCCAAAGTTAATAATTTAGCCCCCCAGAGACAGATGGCCCTCCCTCCTCTCTCTGAAGAGAGGAGAGGAAGGAAAGAGGAGATTTACGAGTTCAGAAGAATTCCTAACTCCTTTAATAGATAATGAAACAATAAACAAAATCAAAAGAAAAAGATAAAAAGGTGTACAATATTTACAAGACCGAATCCAGCTCCTGG
>VZTY01017193.1:0-20780 GCA_013400935.1 Turnix velox | reverse complement strand
GTTTTTCTTTAAACATTATACAACGGTAAACAATCTTACACACAACATTAACAAGTAAAAAATATTAGTACAAACACAAACCAGAAAATTTACCCCATTCTACCTCAAACCAGGACAACTGCAGAAAGGGCAAGGAAGTTGGATACAGAAGTACAAGAGGCAATCAAAATTAAGCAAAAATATGTAATAAATTGTTCAGGGAAGAATGAGAAAGTTTACAATGGGAAATCACTCGGCAAAAATTGCCATGAAATTGAAATTAAGTTAGAAGTTGCATGGAAGTACAAGTAATTAAGAAGGCATTATCAAGTGTGTCTTTATGTATTTATATATGCACACATACATAAATGGGGGCAGTCAGGATAATCTAGTTATGGTGGAGACAATTTTCTGGCACAATATATTTATTGTGTTTTCTAAATCTTTCAGGAGGATTGCTGTCAGAACAAGAAATGCACTTTTCATACTAGGAAAAAAGAAATATTGATAAATTCAAAAGTTCTCCAGAAATCTTTAATCAGATGCTGAGTTTAATTTGCAAAGTGTTAGATGTACTCAGGTTTTATTTTGGACTCCTGAAGCTGGGTATAAAGTACTAAAATCATTGGTAGAAAGCAAAGCACCCAAGATGTTTAATGTTATGTCAAAATCTGGATTTGTTTTCCTTTTGGAAAGGGAGGGGAAAAGGAATGCATGTGCTTTTTCAGTCATGAGGTTGTCATGCCTTTGGATGTCCAGTTCAAAAAAAATACACAGAAGAACATTATTTAAATAAGAGAATGATGTAGTAGAAAGGATTGTTCTTCACTTTGAAATCCTTTAATAATCCATAATCCTTCTATGGCCTTTAAGGCCATAGAAACTGACCTTCAGCTGGCAGAACAGAATAAATCCTGATATTCTCTTCTGCTGATACCTTCAGTGGGAATACCTTAGAAGTAAGAACAGGTCAGTGTGAGCAAGAATCTCAGACAAGCTTCAAAATATTTAGAAATACTTCATCTAGTCAAACTGTGACTCTTTTTGTCATCTCAGACTATAATCTCTTTGCCACTGAAAAATACCTTATTTCAATGCAACCAGTTTAAAGTCGGAGACAGAATATGGGCAGAAGTATAATACTGAGCATGTGTGCAAAGGATATCTTAATGCTAGAAATTCTCTTGCAACTTTGTGCCAAAGTATTTATAATCTGTCAACTGTTTAGCCATAATTACAGCTTTGCTGTTTTGTCCCTGCTTGGGAATTTGTTTCTTTTATATTTTTTAATTTCCCAAGGGCTCTCATTAATGGTTTAAACCATTTTCTTGATTTCCCTCTATTAAATATACTGAAAAGTCAGCTGTCTTGGGAATAAAATACAATTTCATAATTAGGAATACGTGCCTTTGTGCCTGAGCTGTGTTTCTATTTTGTTCTTAGTTCAGTGTCTTCTTAGAAAGTAAGTGTTTATGATGAGTAAATAAAGTTGGAAAGAAACCAACTTATTCTTATGTGGCATGTATTTAAATTAGTATAAAATTAGTTCAGTAATAAAGGGTGGATGTTGATTAAGTTAAAAATTCTTGTCTGCATGATAAAAGCACTTTCCAATGTCGACTCTTGTCCTTTATTTGACAGCAGTTGATTTCCCTAAGTATCTAGTGAAGGTAGAGTGCAGCAGTATATGCAGCATCCAGCTAAGCTTAAGATATTAGTTTTCTTTCTGCCAACACTTTTGTGAAGTTTGAATGCTTTTCCTGCTCTAATTTGCTCTTCTTACCTCTTGTTACTTATATTTTGGGTCATCTTTGTATTCTGACATAGCCTTTCTGTCCTACTGTACTCACATTCTCTGTGATCAACATGAGGAGATTATAGTCCCAAATATTGAAGTCATGTGCCCAAGATCACAAGTGTGACAGCATTGCTGAACATGATGCTCCTATTTGAAGAAGTTTTCTTTGGCTGCAAACTCAACAGTTGCCTTTAAATCAAATCTGAGGTTTTACAGAATTCTGCTTATTTACATGTTCTCTTTATATTCTTCACCTCTAGCTATCTAATTTGTGACTTCTCTCATGCAGATCTGTGTCCTCTCAGCACTTAAAACAAGTAGTGGTTATTAAATCATTCATTGATTCAGTAAAACAAAAAGGGATATACAGTTATGGAGACTTGTGAGGTGAAAATGGGAGAGAAAAGGGGATTGTTTCTTGATTTTTTTTTTTCTTTGCTTTACCCTTTAAACTCTTACACTTAGTCAAGTATAAAATGAAAATTGAAGAAATAGCTGAAAACTTAAAAAAGAAAAATCCTGACCTAACATGCTAGAGTGCTAATACATTTTTTTGGTTCTGTTTTATGTAATGACCCAGAATAGGCCAGTAGGTGAGAACTACATGCAGTGTTCTCCTCTGCTTGGTGAAATTTCCATTTTAGACTTCTACATTGGAGAAGGCTGGTTTGTTTGTGTGTGTTTTAAGTGCAGTCTTTTTCTCCACCAGAAGTCAGTTAGTAGCAGTAAGTTCAAGCAAGTATTTCATCTGGCACAAGCTGCTGCACAAGGGTAAAACGTGGTGTGGGGGATGTGCTGTATCACTTTCTACACTTAAATGTATATGTGGAAACTGTAGATTTCCTTGTAGTGGGAGCCTGAAGAAAAGGCTCCTTAAGGAGCATTTTCTTTATGTTGCTCCATCAGGATAGCTGAATTAATTTTCTGTTTCTCTTTAGAGCTTCCCATCTGGTGTGTGGTTGTGAATAAGGGCAATGGGGAGAAGCAGAGAGATGTTTTGCTGGCCAGCTGAGAGGGAAGCCTTTGGAGTGCAGGTTATTAAGAGAAAGGCTGTGCAGACGGAGCCTTTTCCAGTCTCTGCCTCGAGCTTAGACAGGTGGAGCAGGGAGTGCTGATAGATCTACTGGAGGCAGTTGGAGGAAGTTCTTGAGAATTAATTACTCTTTCTTTGGTTTCCCTTGGGCCTGGCTTGCAGCATAGAGTTTTTGCCAGTGACATATGTGGATAGTCTGGGGATAAATGATATGTCAGTACAAAGGATTGCTGACACTTCTGTACAGTCAGTGGAGAGATTCCTGTAGAATTTCTCATCCACTCTGATCTAGCATGAGAAGTCTTTCTAAATGAATGTACAAAAACCAGTTCCAGAGAAGACGCTTTTTCCTTTCTTTAACACTCTCCATATCTATATGATACTCTGCATCTGTGGTGCATTAAAATCCTTATTTTGGTGAAGCTATTTAAAGCTTGGATATGGGTGTTTTTCTCCTGTGTGAATCTTTTCAGTAGTGGAGTTCAGAGTACTGTGTAAACAGTTAAGCTATTTATTATATTTATCATACCTCTGATTTAGGTAGGATAGGTGATGCTTAAAATTTACATATACTTAAAAGAAGGTCAAGAAAGGCTGCAAACAATTCAGACTGGTTGGGAATGAATCCGAACATATTCTCAATCAAAAAAACCTAGACAAGGTTCAAGCAAAAAAAACTTCCAAGTATTATGTACTGTGTTTCTGATCTTTTAGATTCCTCTCTATAGAGTAGACTACAGATTTACAGCTGAGGTCCCTGAGCCCCTTTAGAGAGCAAAGGGGAAAGAAGCTCGAGAACCATTTTTAAAATGGTATTGTGAGATTCCTGCTCTTTCCCAGATGCTTTTCTGAGAGGTCTAGGATCTGTACCTGGAGGATCTCTATCTTTTTTTAAATTGGATTTTTCAGCCTGGAGTCCTCAAAAAAAACGTAAGTATCAATAGGCCTTCTTCTTAAAAGCTGAACAAAGGGAATTCTTCTTTCTTATTCCACTTGCTTTAAAAAAAAAAAAAAATTAAATTACTATTTCCCCATTCCTTCCCAAGCTGAGGTCAACCCACAGCGATCCTCAGTGTTAGTCACTCACTTACTGTCTCTGACCCTTGGATGCTACTGCTTGGATATTTCTTTTCATCAGTGCCCTAACACTTCCAGTTACACTGATAAAATTAACTTGCTGGGTGGCTAGAAGTAGTGCTGAATTTGTTACTTCCAATAGTCATCTCTATCCCTGCTGTGACCGTCCCTAAGGGGACAACAAAATGATAATGAAGCATATAATTTGCTTGAAATGGTAGGAAAGAAAACAGTGTAATAAGGATTACCAATATCTCCTTTTTACAAATGAAAAATGGTGAAAGTTATGAAAATGGGAATGTTTTATCAGATTGATGTTTGTCTGGCTTTAGATCTGGAAATTGTGTTCCAAAGTGCAGAAGCAGACCTGTGTGAATCACTGCAGCTTCCCATCCTCGTTACTGAGGAGGGTGTAATTGGCTTTGTAGATAATATATTAGAAGATGCATCTGCATGCTGCCACATTTTATCAAGTAATAAAGTAGATAATGATTAATATTTTAATGCAGGTGTTATTGATAAAGAGAACTAAGAACCTAAGCTGTTGGTATGCCACAAGCTCAAATATAATCTTTACATGTGTGTCTCAGACAGAATGGATTCACAAGTGTATTAAGTCTTGCTCTCCCTTTCAGTCTGTTCTGTAATGTAAAGCTAAATTGAAAACACTGTGATGAGCATTGTGAGGCAAGAACCTTTTTGAACCTTATTCTGCTAATGGTGCACATCAGACAGCACTGCAAGAGCAAACTCATTAAAATAGTACTTAAACTGGGAAAATTGTAAGGGTTATCCAGCTCTTCATCCTTTTATAAGGGACATCAAAAGTAATATATTTGTGATGGAGAACACTGTATTCTTACACTGAAGACAGTGTTAAAATCCCTAGTACACTCTTGTTGGTGTACTCTCATTTTGGGGCAGTGAATATATGTGCTTGCAACCCTTGCCCTTCAAATACATGTGAAACTAAAAATAAATGCCTGTTCCTTTTCCTGACAGGTGTGTGATAAGATAGAGTTACTGAGAACTCAAAAACTAAAATAAAAATTGTCAGTAGTAACTTTTCCTAATGGTTGTGTGTTAAATGCGTTACAAAAATAGATATTTAAAAACACTCTGAATCAAAAGGGAGTGTTTCGCATGGTCCTGAGTATACAAAACTTTAAAACATTAGGTACTGGTTAAATGCTGAAATAAAGCTGAGACTTCTGATAACTGCAAAACCGCTCATTGCTAGACATATTCTGATGCAGTGAGCGTTACTCTTGGAAAGATAAAGCTGTAAAATGAACTATAACATAAAGTAGAAAATACATTGTGTTTATTTTTCCTCTCATGAGTGTTAGCAAATGCTGTTTTTCTGGTTTCTGAGGCTATCCATTGACTTAATTCAAGGGAATAAAAAAGATGAATGATGTTTGCTCTCTATATTCTGCAAAAAAATCATTCAGCAGCTGAACCTATTTAGATGAGCTGGAGTGCCTGGCTTAGTATAGAGACCTACAGACATCAAATCCAGACATCCTCTGGGGCTTCTGTTTAGATCACTTCATGACTTCTGACTTGAAATGAGAAGTAAAAGGATTTTGAGAGGAGAGATAGGAAGGACACAGAAGTAAGGCATTGTGAGTGGTAGAGAAGAGTTTTAGGGATCAACTCGTCACCTGTAGCCATTTCAGAGACTGGATGGTTGACAATCACCCTGGTCCCAGTGAATGCAATAGTCCATCTAGTTTGTCCAAAGCAGCTCAGACACATTCTCGTGATTGGCTTCCACCAGTAAATGCACAATTTTCAGTTCTTCGGTTAAATATCAATACCACTTCTTAGAACAGTCCATACAGTTCCTTACGGCCATCTTAGCGTTCCCTACTTTATTCTCACAGAGAAATAAAGTGTAAAGTGATGAGTTATTGATACCTTTTTGGTGTTGGAATTTGTATAGATTTTCTTTCTTAGATATATCTGTGATACCTGCATTCTTTTCATCTTCACTTGAGTGGGCAATACAGATGAAGCCCATCTGTTTATTTCAACAGCTTTTTAAGACTTTGTCTGCATACGTCAGGGGACCGCTCATGATTTCAAGCTGTTGCATCTGTCACAGTTCAGTCACAGGATCTCCAAAATGATCTTTCACTGTTTCATGTAGCTTACTTATGACTTTAATTAGGTGGAATTATTATTGTATAGTATGAAAACTGTATACAAAGACCTTAAAAAAGTTTGTTAGACTGTTTCCTTTGTATCTGTAATTTATTGTTTTGCCCCATCCTGATTGCAAGCTAGTTTAAAAGTATATAAAAATATTACAATGATTACTGAAGTAAGTTTCATGCTGTGAATTATGCTCATTATTCATAATTATTCCTTTTTTGTTAGACACCTGAATGACACATTGTTTTTGTTCTCCACTTTGGATAATTAGAATTGTTAAGGAAATGTGGAGTGATAAGCAGTAGTTGTTAGAATTTCAGTTCTCCCAAAAAAAGGAAATAAAAAATATGGAAGCAGAATCACAAGGTTTAGGGACATGCATTATTATTTCTTGTTTTGAATAGAGTCTCTTTCAAAAAAATAGAAGTCACTACTTGTAAAAACAGACACAGATAATTAGAATTAAAACTTAATTTCCTGTATGTTTCTATATGAACAGAACATAATTTATCTAAGCAGAGAGAGGACATAATGTCATAAATCTGGTTTTCTAATTAGTTTAAATGTTGATAAATACATTTCTGCATTATAGTCTTCTGTTAATAGGACAAAATAATGATGTTTTGGTCACTGAAGAATAATTTTATTTAAAAAGCAGAAGGTCTTTTTGGAGAGAAAAAAATCAGATGAGAAATTAAACAGGATGAAATTTGAGGAAAATAGGCAATGTTAGTACTGATCTCTTCTGTCACAGAAGTGTTTCCTACTTGGGAGTTGTCTCTTACTTTCCTATTACTTTGTCCAGTCCAATTCTTTGTCCAAACTTATAATTTCTAGTTCTGCAGCAGCTCTACTAGCAGCTATTAATTCTGACATAATACCCAATATTTGGGGGCATTTGCAAATATTCTGATAACCCAAATACTGCCAGGCTGGATGAGGCATTGAGCAACCTGTTCCTAGTGGGAGGTGTCCCTTCTGATGGCAGGGGATTACAACTAGATGATCTTTAAGGTCCCCTCCAACTCAAAGCACTCTGATTCTATGACCCTTATATAAATGCCTGAAATTCTTAACTTGTCCAAATTTGCCATCATCTGACTAGTGGCAAACCAAAAATATGTTGATGGCTTATACCATCTCCTTGTTTTTATGGTTTGTCCTTGGCTTTCAATAGCTGACTGTGACAGCCTCATCACTTGTAAATGATTGTGGCAGGTTCAGCCTTCAGGAGATGGGATTCATGAAGGCAAGAGTTATTTGGCCAGTTTCATAAGGCTTTTAAAATGGACCACTGTGTATGCAGAAACAGACCATTAGAGTGAAATACATGGCAGTTCAAATGAAAACTGAGAAAGACTTGGAGAAATTGATCGTCTAAGCAGAAATGGGTTTGGTAGGTTTGCCTCTTCCAGTTCCATTAGAGTCTTTACAGCCTTGTCATTATGTGGTGTAAAAATCCTCATTGTATAGCTTTGTCTTTGCAGTTTTATTAGCACATGGAGTGATGCTGTTGTGATGCATCTATTCATTGCAGTCTTCAATTTTGGACTATTTGCTTAGTTTTTGTCTTTATTCTTTGCCGCCTCTGCCTTCACATTGAATACTACCCAACATTATTACCATTGTCATGTCTTTCCCTGTCAGATCATGGTGGCTGTCTCTTCTTTTTAATTTGAAGAGCTATTTCAGACAGTGGAAGAAAGTGGCTATTATGTTTCACACAGAACCAATTTGGAATTTGGTTGTGAAAGAATAATTTAGTGAAATAGCATCATGATACGGTAAGAAGATGAGGAAGGATGGAAAGCTCCAAAAAGACAATAAAATCTAGCCACAAAATCAATATTCTGCAAAGAATGTGTGACAGCAATTATATGTGGTGTGCAATGTGCTCTGTAAAAAATAAGCAAATAATTTTCAATTAATAATTCTGTTTCCCAATTTGGATGTTTATAGTCCTGTGGAATATTTCCAAGCAGGCTGCAGTGTCCTTGAATCTTAACTTCATGGGAATAAGGTATCCCAAGAAAAAAAACCAAGAAATCAAGTTCAACATTCATTAGGTAAACAATGCAGAGAGGTATGTTTTTCTGAGCATCTTCAGAGAAGGCAGCACATATTGTGATTGTTTCAATTTGTCCTTCAGTAAGGAGAAGCTGAAGTGAACACAGGAAAATAAAGCTTGAAAAAAGTGTTTATTTAAAACAATACATAAAAACAACCAACAGCAAATAATCAGAAATAGAAGTAGTGTGCAAAATTTCCAGGGTGGAGAGTTTCAACTTTGCCCATTATGATAAAAAGGGAAAATATGCTGTGGGAACTGGAGCAAAGAACTCTACTAATTAGCAGCAGTAAAAATAACTATGCCTTTCTTTCAAAAGTAATTGTATGCAAAAACATAGTTTGTATACAAAGTGATCATTAACATAGAAAATGTGTAATTACATTACATACAAAGGAATAATTAAATCTGAAGTTTTAGAGGCCTTATGAACAACTCCTACAAGAAATGACTATGTATTTTGGTGCTGGTAGGAGCAGTAATATTCATCATGAATCCATTCACGATCATTCATAATTACTACTTTTCCTCTTGCTGTTCTTCATTTTTTTCTTTTGAAACTTCAGCAGGTACTTTGTGAGGTTTGTGTCTAGAAGCATGCTGAACTTTGTGCTTGTTTCTGTGGCCCAAAGCATTTTGCATAGTGGAGCCCTCGCAGGAAAACTTTTCAGTTGACTCATTGCAGTGAAGTGAAAAAATCCCAGGCAATTCCTTATTGTACAGAATTTCCAAGTACAACTGAATGAAACCTAATCTCAGGAGGCCCTGTGGCACTCTGTCAATCCGTAGCATCATTTGCTGATTTTAATGGACAGAGAAAGCTCAGTCCCCTCATGAGTGACAGAAAATGGCTGTGATAAAACCACAAGTATTTCTCAGCTAAAATCTTGAACATTCAAGTAAACCATTACTAGCGAATACTGACAACTATTTAAAATATTGACAGCTCAGCATGTCAAAAGATTAAAAATCGGTGGGTCTAGTCATAAAATAGATCCTAGAGTGAGGGTTTATTCATTCAGAATACAAAGCTTCAATCTGTAAGATATTTAGGTTCTCAATTTCAGTTGGATTAATGAGAATTAGAACTATGAAGTTGACTTGGGCATCTTGCAGTATTGAAGTGTCTGTGAACCTTTGATTTAGTGATCTTTGGATATCCCTGAGCATCTTAACTCAATAGATTTATTTATTTTTGCCTGAGAGTATTAGGGTCCCAGAAACATTATTCTCTCTTGAAATCATTCTTTGCCTAAGTTTCTGATAGAAAAATAAATTCTCCCTTCTGATGCTCTCTTTAAATCTCTATTATAAGAACATAATTTAAAAGCCTAGTTTGCTATGTGAGTTATATGGTTGAATGGCATGTGTTTGTATTCTGTTTTGCTTGGTAAAAAGATGCAGGAAAGTAGTAGGGAACTACAGAGAAGTAATAGTTCAAACTAAGGGAGGCTAAAAGATCAAATGCAAAATGCCCCAGATTTGCTACATGATCATAAATGCTTACAATCCTTTGGAAGTGATTATGTTGTTGTAGGTAAACAGGCTACATGTTAAAAGACTTTGCCTACAGCTGTACTTACAAATATCATGCATATCTCTTATTAAACATTCATGAGACACAGGCCATCTAAACCAAACAGATCCATGTTAAACCTTTTCTTATGGCTCAAAAAATGAGATGATAACAGGGGTTCCTTTCTCATTTCTGTAACTTCTTGTAGTCACAAGTGCTTCATGTAACTGAATTCAAGACAAAGCAATGAGCTGCATGTTCTACTTGATCAAGTTTTCCTGAATAAAGATGCTGCTTTGGACTGGGACCTCAAATGGAAATAGCAACCCTAAAACTAAGGAATTACTTAATTGCAAGATTGTGATGATTTCACTTTTCGCAGCTCCTATTGGTATCGATGTTTCCAGGTCCAGACCTAAAATCTCTATAAATTAAGGGTTTTTTTTAAATTAAGTCACTTTCATATCTTATTATCTCTCAGGGGGTAAAACAGTTATTTTAAATTAGTTAATTAAACTAGCTAATCACTTCAGTTTGCAATTCTCTAAAAGTAATTATAATGGATCTCTCAAATTGCAGCTAGAACCTGGAGACCTTCAAAAGCCTTTGGTTGTAACCATGTGACTATTGCAAGCAAGTGGTGGTTCCTTACAAACACTCAATTCGGATGCAGTGTTTGTGCAAAAAGATTTAGTAGAAGGTCAACTTAATTTCATAAGGTGTTCCCAAAACCTTTAAGTTTGCTCTTTAGCACCATAGCTTGTATATCATTTTAATAGAGTTTAGCTTCTACAATAAATAAAAGACAAACAGGCTCCTGGGGAATAAATGTGTTTGGGACACTGACAAAGAGAAGTGAAGAAACACAGTAAAACTTCTCTCAGGTCAATGGAAGTGTGGGAATTGTTATTTATTGAAGAACAAAGTGAAATTACCTGCAACTGAGAGAGCTGGGAGGGACTTCTTGGTTATTTTAAGATACAACTGGACATTGAAACAACTCTGGATAGAGGCTATAAATTGCAGTACAGGTATTCAATGAGGAATAAGCAATGATTGCAAGCACTTAAGATAGTCACAATTTTCAAAGAAGCATGAGAGTATCTCCATTATGAGAGTGTCACCATTCTGGGAGTCTGAGTACCAGCTTTTTTGCATGATCAATTTATTTCTCCAATTCTTTAGGTGAAAACTAACTTTACAAAATCTTGATTCAGGGAAGGACTAAATATATCTAAGTTTAAGCACTGGAGTTGTCCTAATTATGTCCTCAGAACTACTGTGTGTGTGAAGTGACATAAATTGATTATAGCTTTAATAAATTCATTTGCTCATTCCTGGAATGACTGGAAAATCAAAGCTTTAGCTTCTCTTAGTCTGATACAAAGCACTCACTGGTTTTGGTGGTGCAGACTAATAACCTGATATCCTGCCATGCTAACAGCATGTTGGACAGATTGATTTTGTGTTCATCTCAAATGTTTTATGCTCCAAGTTGGTTGGTGACATGACTAATACGTTCCTATTACTGCCTTTTTGTTTTTTTCACATTGTCTTCTACTTTCTAATGCTTATTATCACTTTCAGGTGATTATCCTGAAACTCTCCTCTGCTCTCGTTCTTTGTGTGGATTTGCTCACCTTTCCTCAAATGTATTTATCCTTGTACCTTTTCTCATTTCAACAAATTTGTGACAAATGCCTTTATAATCAAGTACAATCTGTTCACTTCAGTGCACTTTGTATGAAGTCTGGTGTTACCTCACATTTTTTATACCATAAAAATGTGTGCTATAGCTTCTGGATTAAATGAAGTCTCGTGGTTGTAACCCCTCTCCATCATAATCACTGTAGATGATACTTGGGTGACTGAGATCTTGTTCAGTACAGAGTTTATGTTGATAAAAATTTGAATTTAAATGACTGAGCCTGAGATTTGGCATGAAACACAGCCAGGATGAAATTCTAGACTTGTTAGGACTGCAGGTGATGGTGTGATATTACTAGCCACCTTCTGCTCCCCTTCTTTTTCCACTTTAAAGTGCTACCTGGTTTAGCAATGTTCTTTAAAAAGATTGAGATTTAATAGTCACACAGTATGCTTAGAAACAAAAGTTTTTGAGAGCTGTCTTTCTGCATTGTTGCAGAGTATGTTTCCAAGTGATGTGCAGTGGGTGTTTTCCAGCACCTTTGCTTCCTGCCCAGGCCTGTCATTGAGCTCAGGATGCTGTGAGACGTGTTGGGAGCAGAATGTGCCAAATCAAGGCAGAGCTTTTGTTCTTTCGACTCCATTTTCCCTAAAATCTTACCTGGCTGTAATGGTGTAATCTGTAAAACCGGCTCAAGTGTCCCTGCCTGAGCTGCAGCAGGCATGAAGCTTTAAGCTCCTCGTTATCTCTGTATTCCAGCTTCTTTCTAGTTGTCTTGGAAAAGCTCTGGCTCAAATGGAGACTATTCCTTTTCTCTCCCATTCAAGCAAGAATTCAACTGGTAAACCTTGGCAAGAAGCACTGGTGGATGAATCACAATTTCCTTGCAAGAGTCGTGAATACTCCTGCAGTCCTATGAGTCTATAACCCTTTCATGTGTATTTCATGATTTTCTTTTTCTCTGTTCATTGTAGTATAGTGCTGGTAGCTCTTTTTAAATAGAAGATATGATGAATAGCTGGAAGGGTAAAGAAAATGTAGATTTCCAAACACAGCCTAATTCATGAGATTTCATAAGCCTGGCAAACACCTTCCTGAAACCTCTGTAAAAAGGAGGAAGAGAGAAGAGAGAAAAACCAACAGCCAGCCAAAATAAGACAAATTAGTCATGGCTAAGGAAAATACCCTGGTAGAAACTAGCTAGAATCTTAATTGAATCCATTTATCTGCACTAAGGGACTGTTACCTCTGCTGTTATTATTTATGTCAACATAACTTACAAGCTCCTGGAAAGTTCTCATGGTCCACTTGGGGTTTTGGGGTAAATAGCAAAGAGCTTTAAATTGCTTAAGTTAGAGCTCAAGTAAATTTAAGCTTTGGGCCATCCTGATCTTATATTGTCAGGTTTATTTTCTCTTAGCACGTTACAGCTTGTTTTCACAAAGATGGAATACTCTGTCTGCATTGCAGACATCTATATTTTTTTGTTCCTTTGGCTTTTTTCCCAAACTAATTTTTGATAGTGATAGTGTCATATAGAGAGGGAACACTGTATGATCCCAAATCTTGATATTTGCAATGCTATCAAAAAAATCCAATCTCATCAGGAATAATTGCATCATCCTTAATTTCTGAAGGGTTATATTGTTTTAAAATGGATTAGAGAATGTTATCAGAAAATTATATGAAATTTTGATATATCTCACTGGATGAAGTACCCGTACTATAGAATGTTACTAAAATTTCATATTGTCTTTAATTATTACTGATAATTGCTCCAAAATTCCAAAGTAAAACTTTAATATGGGCTTCCAGAATAATCAACTATAACTACCAAACTTTTACACTTCTATGGGTCATCTTTTTTTTTTCTTCCACAGTTTGTAAACCAGCAACCAATGTGGTAAGAATAATATATCAAATATTAAAGTTTAATTTTAATGAATTGTCATATTTGCACCTTGAAGGCAATCTATTTCCTGCTGTCATGTGATACATGGACTGAAGTCTCAATTCTAAAATAATAAAAATTGCTGAAGAAAACAATTTCTTCATGTGATACAAAACATTACCAAATGCACATTACCATGAATGTCTCCATGGAAATAATTAGAATTTGATAACAAAATATCTGCCTGTATAACTTTCAATTTTTGCTTTGCTGCCCTGTTACCTGAGAAATAACTAGAATATATATTGGAACTGTTTAGTACCAACTTAATATTGTTTTATCTAAAGAAAACTTGCCTGTGTAGTTAATTTTCTTAAACCTGCCAGTCAAGAATCTAGGCCATAAAATGAAGTGAATCTATTTATAAATTAGCTTAATTTTTCTAGAAACAAAGTTAAGATTGTCAGTTATAACTGGTAGACAAAATTTCTAAACACTTCCTAAGAAGAGCAGTGGTAGCTGAGCTTTAAGATTTGTTGTTACATATATCAAAATTATTAAGGAGGCAATTATCAGGGCAAAGCACTGTCAATGCAGACAAATAATGGGCTATTTGGAGTGGTCTTGGCTCCAGGATTTAACTGGACCTTTCAGATGTCAGTGGTCAGCCACAGAAGTCCATTGGCACCTTTTATAATGTAGTAAATGATATAATGGTTTCTGGGCTGAATGAGGTCGCTGTAATTCTGGGTGGTGGAGCAGTATCTAATAGAGACTAATAAGAACAGCTCTATAGCTATTTAAAGCTAAGGAAATTGCTATGAATACAGATGGGAATAACCTGAAGGTAGGCTTCAGTGTCTAATAAAGGATAATCCAGAGAACCTTGCGAAGTGTGCAGAATCTTCCTCCAAATGGATGGTGTGTGAGCTCAATGGTCTATTGCATTGGGTCATTAAAGCTTTGTAACAGGTGCTCAGAGACGTTTTCTGCATGGATTTACTGAACAAAGCATTTCAATTCTGTGATAAACTTTTCTGTCAAAAGCCTAATCCTATAAAGTTGTTACTGTGGACATCTGATGTAAATCCACTCTAGTGTTGAGGTTCCAGAGCACTATGTAGCTTATTTCATTTAGTTTTCTAGTCGTACTTAATCACTGAACTGGGCACTAGACAAGTTTATCATTAGGCAAACTGTATCAATATGGTAATCAGGTTTTATCTCCAATTCTGTGTATGCTGATGTTGCAACTTAAAGGGAAAAAATTTACAGTTCAAGTATCCAACAAGGGAACTCCACAGTTACTTCATGCTAAAAGTGGTTATAGGAGTAGTGAATGATACAAATAATGAATTCCTCTTCCTCATGTAGTAGTATAGAATGCCTACATTTACAAAGAAATGTACTTGGTACTACAAGCAAAAAGCATGTTTCTAACTAATTCTTTTCCCTTTGCCTGTCCAGCCATTGAACTTGTTCCTGGGATTTGTGTAAATCCTCACTTTAGACCATGCTTTTTGGTATGAAGCTCACCCAGATCTGAACAGAGATACTGATCTCTCTTCTTTTCTCCTTTGTTCTCTCTCTAATGCAACTATCTTATCTACATAGACACCTTAAATTGTCTATGAGATAATATCTCTGAGATAGAACTTAAACTCTGAAATGCCTTTATGTTGCCAGGTTTATGAGAAACACTTTGACAAACACAGAAATCTACAGAAACAAATGAAACTCTTGTGCGAAGAGAGAAAAATAAAAAGTGAAACTCCAGGTAAACTTCCACAAAGCTTTATTGTAAATTTTAAAGAATAAAAAAAAATATATATATCTATTGGTTATTTCAGCCTCTTAGAATTATGGGGGAACACTGCTTCTTCAGGTTTGTTCCAGTGAGTAGTATGAGTTATTGCCACTTTTCTTTGTTCTTTCTCTTTAAACCTAATTCAGTTTCCCAATAGGATGTGTAATAACCATGGCAAACATAAAGTGGGCCTGGAGACTCAGAACATATTTCTTTCAAAGCCTCTGTAAAGCTCACTGATATTGCTGCCAAGTATTGACACTGAGTGCTAACAAATGTCTTATGTCTTGAATTTTCCTCTGTTAGTCTGAATTTTGAGAGGAAACTGGTTTCATGAAAAAACCACAACTGAGACTAGCTGTACACAGACTGAAAACCTTTCAGGTCTTGAACAGTTCCTTTTTCCCCCCATTTCTGGGCAGAAACTATATTTGAAAACTAGCCTGTGTCGCATTGCATTGCATTGCATTCCACCATGTCTTAACAGGAGGGCTTTTGTGATAACAATGGAGCCACAGGCTGAATAACTCCTTGGGGTCTGTATCACAAGTGTTGATGTTAGTCTGTGCCTTTTTGGTCCAAACCAAATGTTAACTCACTTCTATGGATGAGCTCTGAGAATTAATAAGATGCTTTCTTGGCACCTATATGGATTGTGAGCTGAAAAGCTTCTTGCACAAATAATTCCTCTAACCAAAACTACTTTAATCAGGAATACGTTCACAGTTACATGGATGAAAGATAATTGCATTTGCTATTATTCCCTCTTGAGGTGTTCACCTAGAGAGCTCAGAACTCCCTCAGCATGCTGCTGGTGCTCAGTTTACCTGTCTGTAAACGCACCTAGTTTCATTTGTTTTCCATGTTTTTCCTAGGGCCGTCAGCTTTCTGGGCCATCTTGTTCTGCTCAGCTGAGACCCTGATTGAAGGAAACATTCCTTTTTAAAATAGCACTTGGGTGTTTGTAAATGAACTTAATTTTGTCTGGTTTTCCTAATGGAAATGTAAACATGCTGTGTCACTTTCCTGCAGGAAGGATGATCTTTGTAGCTTCTGAGAGAATTGGGAATTGACCTAGGAAGTTATTATGTTGCTGTAATAAAGAGACTGTGCCCACTTAGGGATTTTCTCTGAGAGGCTTCAGCTCAACTACCACTGTTACACTGCTTCCCCTTTCCATTAAAATAAAAGCCTCAGTCTGCCAGACATTCATTAGCATAAACCTTTGATCAGTGTAATTATCTCTAGGCAAAAAATTAGTTCTTTTTATTTTTTTCCCAAATTAAATAATGAGCGGAGTATTATTAATTCCGAAAGTGTACCTCTGATTTAATTTAAAAACTGCTCCTAATGTGTGCTGCAGGATGCTGACAAAGTAATCCTCTTTCTTAAATCCTCTTTCTGTCATTGATTTGTCAGAGGTTTGTTTTCATCAGTCTCATAGCCAAGGTGAACCTTGACTTCAAAGATTTTTTTTTTTTCTTGGTTTTTAAAATGACCTCTCTTTTCTTTCCCTTCCCACTTGCCCACACCCCTTCCATTCCTAGATTTTACTTGAGCAAATTCAATGAAATCATGAATGTTACATGGAGGACAAACTCGGATTCATGTTGCTTAAATGACTTGGTAAATGTCAAAGTAATGATGATTAAGTGAGTGTACATAGACAAAACATTTTTCATTTAAGTGTTAAAAGATTCCAGTTCAGCCTTATTGCTTTAGCAAGTTTTTCTCTCGTGCTCTTTGAGAGGAAAGAGAGAAGTGGGAAGAGCAGACTGAATTTGTGGGGGAGAAAAATTTTCACAGTAAATTCAAGGTACTGAGAAGAGATGTCCTTGGCTCTGGTTTTAATATCTAGTTATGGAGACAGCTCTCAAAAAATAACAAGGAAAGAGCCATGCAGCAAAGTATGACATGGATTTAATTAAAAACCTTTGAACCTCTTGTCAAAGGAAATTTGCTTGCACCATTTTACTTCCTTAGTCTCTTCATGTAGTTGAAATAAATGGTGAAAGCATTTATTTATCATAATACTGACCACTGTTCTAATTTGATGTGTTGCTATGTTTTTATGTACTTACAAATTAGATCTTGTGCATTTTCTTCCATACTTGATGTTGCACACTTGCACTCATGTTTATGATGTGCTTATTGGGATGAATTTCTAAGTTAACTGGATTTATTCCCCTGCAAAGTATGTGTTTCTTAACATGAGTTTTGATTAGAATTATGTATGAATCTTTGCCTAATTATTTTGGTTCCACTCTCCAGGTATGATCTAAGAGATTATTTATATTTAAGTATTTCTAGAGGCAGAAATTAGTTATTCGATTTTCCTTGCTATGAAAGTATTTTCCTTATGTCCAGTAGGAATTTCCATTGCTGCAAATTACTATTATGGCTTCTAGTCCTTTTACTCCCTACCTCTAAGATTCTGATTCTGCTTTCTCTCCAACATCCATTCGGTATCTGAGGATGTCTGAACAAACTGAGGTACCTCAGCCCCTGCTCTAGCACTTAGTTTGCCCTCTCCATAATGTGTCAGAAATACTACTTCTTCCCTCCAGTTTGATCATTATTAATTCTGGTTTTAATTGGTTTATTAGCATTCTGAATAGCATTTCCTTGAATTTCTGGTAAAAAGTCTACCAGGATGCCTTGCAGGGGATAGTAATGATATTTCATTGAGTACTTGGGAAAATCTAGGTTATATCATTAAATGATAATACTTAAAGTACAAGAATAATTTGAAAGTGCAAGTATATGTTGCACAGAAACACTGTTCTCTCTTAAATTACAACAGAATAGGAAATTCTAAATCCTCAATAGAAAAAGTAAACCAAGTGACTAATGTATGACTTTGCAGAGCTGAGCAGGGCAAAGACATGCTTTTAGGAGAAAACAAATTTTGAGTATTGTTTTACACCTTTCCGTTACAAGGCTCACTTTCTAAATGCTGCCTCTTTCATGAAAGCTCATGTGAAAACTCCAATCTTCTCCCCTTGTCACTCTCTCAGACAGACAAGTTCTTCAACATGTTGAGTCATGGAATTTCTCCAGGGAAAGGGTCAATGAGTATGATGGATGTGTGCTGTGACACTGTAAAAATCTGTAAAACATCCTTTCCCTTTCAGTTTTCTAACACGGTGCCAGTAAACAGATTTATCTCTTTAAAGTCTAGCACAAGAGATGCAAAAATAATGAATGAATGAGTCATAAATGCACAGAGTATCAGAGACAAGTTTTTCTGAAATTTGCCTATTTGTATGCCCTCCAGAATTTACTTTTTTAATGTATTCATTGACAAACTTAGTTCAGTTTGTAATACTGAAATTTTTTTCTCCACTTCTTTTCAGTTTCAGCTTTCTCTGTTCATAAATGAGGCAACACAGAAATGTATACTGGGCATTTTTAGAACAAATCAGTGAAAATTCCCTGTAGCAGTCCAGCTGTGGATCTGATTGAATTAAAAACAGATCTTGAAGCTTTGTATTCACATAAATGCAAACCTTAAGTAATCAAGAGCGTGAAAAATTTACGAAATCTCTGTAACTGTGGAAGTTAAATATCCTAAGTAACACCACTGACAGAAATATGTTAACTATGCTTTTGTAAATAAAAATTACCTTATAAATTTCCATCTATTTTTAATTGAAAAACACGGGAACTAAGCAATAAAAATGAAGAACTCTAAAAGGCAGTTTCTGCCTATTTTAAAAAATAATCATACGGGTCTGGAAAAGATGTTCTGGCCCATTGAGTTCTGACCTCTTCTGCCCAGTTGTCAATTCATGCTTCAGTATTGCAGAATTTCTTATTTCTCTAAGATAAGATGAATGAACAAGGGAAGAGTAAAGCATAAATTTACATTTATCTGATCTGCATTTAATAAACTCTATGTAATTTATAAAGATGTTTCTCCAATGGGAAAGCCCCTATAGTTATCAAAATGGTCTAGGCTGTTTTCATGCTCTAGCGTTTAGTTCAGTAAAAGCTTTGATCTGAGATACTAGGTTTTACACAGACCTATGGACACTGGCTGAACACCACATTCTCCATTTTACGAAGAACATATGGAGGAGGCAAAGTGTGCACTCGCAGCCAAGAAGGCCAACCAAATCCTGGGTTGCATCAAGAGGAGTGTGACCAGCAGGTCAAGAGAGGTGATTTTACCCCTCTACTCGGCACTGGTGAGACCCCACCTGGAGTATTGTGTCCAGTTCTGGAGCCCTCAACACAGGAAGGACATTGAGCTATTGGAGAGGGTCCAGAGAAGGGCCACGAAGATGATCAAAGGGCTGGAGCAACTGCCCTATGAGGACAGACTGAAGGAGTTGGGGTTGTTCAGCCTGGAGAAGAGAAGGCTCAAAGGGGACCTCAGAGTAACTTATCAGTACCNAGTCTTCCCTCTGGAAGGAGCAAAGACACAGGAAAGGGGAAGAGCAAGAGCCCTGACACTTCTATCCCTCAGCTTTTATACTGAGCATGGGGCAGATGGGATGGAATACTCCTGTTGGTTAATTTTGGGTCACCTGCCCTGTCCGCTCCTCCTTTCTGCTTCTAGCCCCCCGGTAGGGTAGATGACAAACTTTCTGACCTTGTTCACCATAGTGAATAATGAAAATAAGAGCTTCTTGCATACCATTCCCTGGTACAATCAGGTCTTATCAGTCTGGGAGTGAACAGTGTCTGAACAATGTGCAGTTAATTTCAGAGTTTAGTCAGACAGAAGAGGCCTAGCTGAAAAGTGAAGTTACAAACTGGAAAATTTATCCTATTTTACTTCAAACCAGGACACTCCTTTTGATCCTCTCCATGAATCCAAACTCCAAAGGGTGCTTTGTTTTCCTGAATGCTGTATCCACTTGTGGACTTGCTCAGCCTTTCCTAGTATTTTATGAATTGCTGTTTTGCCATAGATCACTCCTGAGGGAATTACTACTTGCAATACACTGCATCAAACATTTTTCTGCTCTCTAAGCATACTTCAAGCAGTCTTTTATCTTCCCCTGTCACCTCTACCTGTGCTCAGCTCTGATCTTCCTTTTCAGGTATTCAGGGATACAAATTCAAGTCTTTACATTAGTGTTCCACAAAGATAAGGCTCATCTGTGTGTGATGCACACCCCCTGTGCCTCAGCACATAGATCAAAGAGAAGCCATGCTCTAAGCAACACATCAAGCCCCAAAAGAGACAAAATGAAAAATAAACAAAAACCCAGGCAGGATTTCAGGTCAAAACTACAGAAAATAACAGCAAAATGAGCAAAATACACTTCTCTAACAGCACTGGTGTTATAGTTGTGACCAAAAAATGTCTCTTCCAAAAAAAAAGTAATAGGACTGAAGTACTTGCTTAGATCTGTGAAAGGTCCTAAATGCTTCTTAAAATCATGACTATTCCATTATAATCAGCAATTCTGGGGTTATTTTTACCAGTTCAAATGTAAAACTTGGGATTTCCTTTTTTCTTCTCAAGGGTAACAAAAAATATTTAAAGAATTGTTCAGAGAGAAATAGGAAGTTAACTTTCCCTTACATCTGTGGTGTTTTCCGCTGTATGAGAAACAAAATCAAGGAAAATTATTGTCACTGACACAAATCCAAATAAAAAAGTACCAAATAAGCAGGTGGAAGTGACTCATCTAAATTAGCAAGACTCCTCACTGTTTATATTCAGATTGCATCAGTCTCTTATATTCTATGCCTATTTTTAGAAATAATCAAAAATACCCCAAACTTCTATGCTGCAATTCTGATCAACTCCCAGTTATCTAATCTCTGATAAATCATAGAATCATAG
>VZTY01017189.1:393415-462518 GCA_013400935.1 Turnix velox | reverse complement strand
TGATTCCATGATTCTATGTATTTGCTGCTGAGAGGTGCACAACAAGGTGGTCTAATAAGCAGCACTGGGAGACCCTGTTAGCACACTCTCAGCCCTGGGCTGGGCTGGCATCTCTGCATGTTTAATCGCTCCCTAGCCCGGTTCTGTCAAAACAATACTGGTGAGCAAAAGTATTTTTCACTGCAATGTTTGTTTATGAGTTTCAAAGCAGAGGCTGTGTGACAGAAAGTCCTTGCGGAGGATACCCACAGAGGTGAGCTGGGGGTGGCCATCTCTATACCTGACCCAGCCACAGCCGAATGATGTATCTGGAAACTGTGATCAATTAAAAAAGCAAAGAGGAGAAAAAGGAAGGAAAAAAATAAAAGCAAGCACAAACAACAACATGCCTTGAACTCTGCAGAAATTATGTCAGTCTCAGCATCTGCCTCACAAGCCCTGAGACACGGGTGGATCCTGCCCAAAGTCAGTCTCTGCACAGAGAGTGAGACCTCATCTCACTTCCGTAGCTCTGCAATAGGTGTCAGCATTGAAAGCAGCACAAGCTTCTCACATTAGAAGCAAAGGTGACAAACTGAGTGCTTTGTCCATTAGGAAACAGCAAGTTAGAAAGAAAAATATTCTGGGGTTTCGGTGCAGATTTTTTTGTAAGTTGCTGTTTTCAAATTTTCTTGAGTCCAGTTAAATGGAAGAGCCAAGTACAACTGCAAATCACTGTCCTTACCATCAGAGTACTCAAATTTTCACAAATGGCAGCCCCCTGTTTTAATTACTTTACGCAAAATGGAAAGGCTTTATAGAACCATCATTAGAAGTCAGCCTCTAAAAATCCAAAGGGTTACTTAGACTTAATGAATAACTGTTCTCTCTCAAAAGGCTTAAGATACAAAGCTAAGATAATGAAATCTCAAAGCACAGAACAACCACTTGCTGTTCGTTTTATAAAACACTAGTTAGTAACTCCATTAATGCACTTTGGTCTCTTCATAGCCCTTTCTGGCATGCCAGGAGAGGCCCAGCTGGGCATTCTGCCACTCAGGTGGCCCCCAACTGCTCCATTCCCCACCATGACCCACTTTTGTGACAATCCTGGGCCATTCCCACAGGGTGACAATGTGCCTCTGTACAACAGCCGCCCTGTCTGTTGGGCAGGAGAGCTGCAATGTCACTGATGCGGTGACTCAGAGAAGGTCAGCAGCATTAGTTACGTAGATCTGTAGTGAGATTTTGGATAAACCATTTCCAATGTGCTTGTAATTAAAAAAAATTCCCTAAATTCTATTGTTATTAGGTCTATGGTCTCCAGAATTTGGACACTTGCACAGGTGAATAAAGCCTTTTCGTCCATTCATTTATGTGGCATTTCTGTGCTTATTTTTCTTCAAAAGATATGGCCATAGTAATTCTGCAGGAAGAACACAGTTTAGATGCTCATCTTTGCCTCTGTGACTCACTTTCTTGTCTGTAAGACAGAGACAACAGCAACTCTGTCAACTGGAGAGGGATGGAGAGACAGGGGTAGGAGCTGATGTGCACAAACCTATGCACTCTCATCAGCATCCTGGTTGTGGCCTCCATCTGCCAGAGCAAACTCCTTCAGGTGGAAGCAGGCACTGTCTCAGATATGTTTTCATATTTGGTGTACAAGACATAGTTTAAGTCTCCTCCAGTGGCCCAGAGAAAGCTCCATAAATCAACAGCTGGTGAAGGCAAAAGCATAGGGTGGGAAAGAAACTCAAAATGAAAACACTGCTTGGCAGTGGTGACAGGGCAGTGATAAAAAGGTGAATTGATCAATACTGTTATTTACTTTTTATAAATTGCTTTCAGTCTCTCACCACCTCTACTGGGATTCTGGCTCACTTGGCAGTTACACCGTGATGGATGACGAGCCCAGAAACACGTGTCCAGTGAATGTTTTTAATAGAATGCATAATGGCTCCTATTGGTAAATTATTCCCCTCCAAGGAGTACAAGCACAAATCTCACACCCATCAATCCACTACAAATGCTCTTTGTTATTGACCAAGCCAAAGCATCACTCCCTGCCAAAGTGCAATTAAAGGAATGGTAATAATGCCATATGAATATATTTAAGAAAGAAATAAATAGGGAAAAAAAAACACCAACCAAACAAATCAGAAACCAAATAATGTCAGGATAGATAAGGAATGAGAACAGGAATAAAAGCTAGTCAGAATCCATTACAAAAAGCAGCAGTGCAAATCAAATCTCCAGTCCCCAACTTTTTCCTCTCTTATTCATTAGTTTTAGCAGCAGGTGCATAAATTATCAGTGCTTCCAGCAGGATATTTATCCCATCGCTGATCTATTCCCTTTCAAAATCTCCAGGTATCCAAACCAGGGCAGAATATCCTGCTTTGGTAAAAGCACCAGAGGAAATCAGCTGCAGATCTGGCTGGAAGTTGGACTGCTGGGGGGGGCAGGACAGGAGGCTGCAGGGCAGCCCCTTCCAGACACACTTTCCCAGCAGGTCCCACGTTAATCCAGTGCCAGCAAAGCTAGACCTGCTCAGCTCACAGATCCATCTTCTTGGTAGGACAGTGATTACACTGCTTCAGTGACTTAATTGAAGTTATCTATCTATCTATCTATCCAAATTCCAGTTTTATCACCCACAAGCAGATATACTACCTACTCCTTATCTGCAGTACTTCAAGTCAAGGGCACGGGAACTGATTTGTTAAGATATATAAAGGTAATTTGATAAACATGCTATAGAAAGCTTCAATGCATGGCTAAAATTAACAGTAATTTCAATATCTGCTTAAACAGCAGCAACAACACACCTGTACCCTGCAGCAAATTTCACAACTAGCCCTTGGAGAATGATATTTGAGACAGACTGAAAAAAAAGAAAACACATAAAGCAATCTTTTGTGCAATCAACTATCATTTCCCAGAGGCTAATAACAAATCAATTTCTTATTTTAAGAGGTCAGATATTTAACACACAAGAAAACAGTACTATTAGCTTCTCACTGATAGAGATTTTCATTCGTAAGAGACTTGTAGCAAACCCACAAAGGCAGAATTTTATCGCCAGAGGCGAATGCAAGATCAGAGCACTTAAAGCAGGTGTTTGGCTAATGGAGATGAGCTGTTTAGGCTAAAAAGATCCACATCTTCACATCCCCGTGTCAAAAAATCTCAGTTCAGAGGTCTCTGCATCCCCACCGTTCAGAGCACTTGAGAGGTCTCTGCAAACAGCTGAACTTCACAGCCTACACAGCTCTTGCAGCCTCTTGGAGCAGAAAGGAGCCCCCAGTTCAAGCAGAGCAGCTGTTCTACAAACAAAGCTTGCTCTCCCTGGGACAGAAACCAAGGCACTGGACTATGAAAAAATGCTGGCTCCTTGTTCCCTTCACCCCTGAATGAAGTGAGTGGAAGCAGCATACACGAGACAGCTTCTGTTTTTTGCTCTTCTAATTTTCCTTCAGCAGCTGCAGGAGACTGAAATGAGGCTTGAGGGCACCAAGGTGCCATGGAAATACAAAGCAAAGCAAAAGACTCATCCCTTGGATTTCCTGTTCATCCTATAGGGAATGGAAGAGGAAATAATGCTATATGCAAATATTGGAATCATGTGTCTTAATTTGCTGCATCCCTTTGCCATGCTGGGTTTGAGCAGGGGGAAGAAACCCATCTGCATGCACATAGCCATGTGCACAGACCACAACCAGGGCTCGTTTAGCCCAACAATTCTCTTTCTAACAAACCCTGAGACCTCAGAGAAGATGAAATGCCCTCAGCAAACATCTGCCCCTCACCAGGAGCAAGCACAGACCCTTGCTGTCTGTTCATCCCAGAACCAGCAGTGCCTGCTCTCCTCAAACAAAAACCTCCTGGGTGTGCAGTCCTTTTATGAGGCTTTCCAGCAGATTTACGATTCCTCCTGCAGCCAGCTCCATTACACAAATTCTTCCAGTGCATCCATCAAGAATCCTGCTCTCCCCCTCCTTGACTTAGCCCATCTCCCTATTAGCCCTGAGAGCCACAGCACAGCAAGAACTTGCTGGCTTTTATTTCTGTAGTGTTCCTCTGATGAGGTTGTAACACTTTCTGCCTGTGTAAGAAGACAGAAGCAAACCTTCCTAGACATGGGAATTAACTGCTAAAGCCAAGAGGCAAAAGTCAACAAAAACAACTCATCTTTCATCTACAGGGTAGATGTTCTAAAATCTACCCTGTTTATCCAGATAAAGTTGTTTTAGAAAGAACACAAAGCTTTAGAACAAACCCCCTCTGTGTCCAGGACAGTGCAGGGGATCTTCTACTGACCCCTCTGGCTTGTCATCTATTTAATGTGGCCCAGCTTTACAGAGCAGATAACAGGGATACAAAAGGGGAGGCCAGTAAACCAAGTACCCTACATTAAAACAGTAGTTATGTGCCTTTCCTTATCAGAAGGAAAGTTATAAAAGTTGTTTCTCATCCTATGGAAGGATTCAAATCAGCAGAACTGGGAGGAACTGAGCTAAACAGAGTTATTTTTACCTCTTTTCTCTGGCTGCTTGCATCATACTCCTGCATGCACATCATGTCTCTGCAGGAAGTATTTACCATAAGGCTACTTGCTTTGGTTTTAATGTTTGAAACTGGTGTATTTATCTGCCTGGTCAGAGGCAGAGTGACAAAATGATGATCTAATTTGCTAGGGGTCATGTGGACATAGGCTTATACAAAATAATAAATGAAAAGAGAATTAAAATTCAAGGTGCCTTTCATTCTTGCCATTGCATTTTCTGGCTGTCTGTCTTTTGCTCCATTTGTAAATATAATTTTGGTTTTGATTCAGCAGAGGACTGAAATATATCTTAAGTTTAGGCATTTGCATTACTTAAATGGAATCCTGCAAACACATTCAACAATGAAAAAGATCATTTTTATTATATTGCTTAAAAAATGCCTTTGTAGTTGGATAGTGGGTATCTAACTATTTAAAACACAGGGGTCAGCTCCTTTTTATTTAGCACTGATTTCAGGAAAGTGTGCAAAATCGATTTTAAAAACAAATTTTGAATGAAAACATTTTCAATATAAAAATACGTTTGAAGTGCAAATGCACATCTGAAGCAGATCCCATTTAAGCAAGACTCTAGAAATAAAAACTAATGTTCTTGGTGGCAACTCTAAGGTTCATTTAACTCTCCAGCCCCAAACACAAACTAAACTTTGATGCTTTAAATGGGATGAAACCCTGGCCCTGTTCAAGACAGAAGTGTTTTGCAATCAGGTTCATCATCCTGGCTTGCTCCCTGAGATAGCAATGCCAACGTGGTGGTCAGGGCAGCCAGCTGGAAACCCAGTGTAGGCTGAGCTGAGACACCTTGCCCTGTGCTCCCCTGCCAGTGAAATGCCATTACAGCTGCCCTGCTGCTCTCAGAAGACACTTTGATGTCTTCAAACAGTAATTGCTATTGAGCCAAAGGTTAAACACTGCGTTGCTATTTCTCAGGACTACCCTTGTGGCACAAATATGGGAAGAGGGAAGAGAGAGAAGTAACAGAGCAAAGCCATCACCCTGTTCATGTTCAAATCACTCCTGAGAACCACTCCACTTAGACTGAAACACCTCCAATTAACTTAGTGACTAATGCTGTAAATGCCAAGAGGTAATTGCAAAAAGCTTCTCTATTTTAATGAAATCTACTTTTCAAGTGTCCCTAGCGACTCCATTCTCCCCATACAGCTTGGTCCACACTCCTCAGGGCTTGGACACAAGACCCCATCACTACAGTTTCCCAAGCTGCTTTGTTTCATCTGAGAGGTGGTGGCAGCCTCTGGGCAAGGCAAATTTCAGATGATTCAACCCAGTTTATCCAGCAGTGAAAGAGGAATGAGTGATGTGAGACCAGCTCACATTTGACATCAAGGAAAAGTTCACTGATGTGAGTTGTAACAAGACCCCTGGTCATCCAGAATTTTCGGATGGATGTGCTTGTATCATTCATTTACAGCAGAAGATTTTTAAATGAAAAACAGGCTTCAGAAGAGAAACAATGATAACTAATCAATAGTGAAAAGAACAAAAAAGAGAAAGAGAAAAGAAAAAAGTTTATGACTCATTCTCTCAATGCCCACCAAGTCCTGGTATATCCATCTCCTTCTCCGTGGCTATGGCTAGTCAATACATCTCCCACAACCTGCCCAGTACTCTCCAGTCCCTAAAGTCCCTCACCTCTGAGGCCTGCCATTCTCTACATCATCTTCCTCATCTTGGCAGTTTCTCCTATCCACCCTTCAAGCTGTGGGTTCACTTCCTACTTACTCTCCTCCTTCCACCTCTCTTTGCAAGGGACCAGACACAGCCAATCCTTTTTTAAAAGGAATAAAAAATACAACTCTGGGCAAGGAAATAAATGAAAAAACCCCACTACTAATAATATAATATTATTCTGCAGTACAGACCACAGCTAAGATGCACCCTTTGCCCCAGCCCTACAACACAGCTGCTTTCCTCTGCAGTCACCAACTCTTGCAGGCAGGAACCACACATCTAATTCAGTTTGGGACAAATCACAAGCACTGTGAGTGCCATCAGGAAACCCCATGTCACCTTATCTCTCTCAGTTGGGGCCCTCTGATGTGCCAGGGTGGAAAGCAGTAGCTTCAGCCACAGCTAACGCAAGTCTGAGCAATACTTACAGCTGATTGTAATTCCAAGCTCTACACCTCTTTTCTTGGGCAATTTAACATGGAAAGTACCGCTGCTGGGTATGACAGACTCTATAAAACCAAAAACAGACAAAGAAGAAAACAGAAGAAAAAAATGAGAGTTTTCCATTGCACAGATAGTGTCTTTAGAAACACAAAAAACAAGCCCATAAAACTCAGTTTTATTGGTTCAAATAAGATTGTTACGAGAGGCCCTGCAGACTTGAGGTTAAAATTTGGATTCTCATTAAAAATGCATGCTCTGAACATCAAGTGAAGAGCTCAAATCATGCTGTATTTCTAGACTGAGGCAGCTCTGTCAATGTAAAAGGAAAAAAAAAAACTTTTTTTTTTTTAATACAAAGCTGCACTGGCCCCAGCCAATAGTTTTGGCTCCCTCCTTGCTTCAAGGCCATAAATTAATATTATTCATAATAGTGGCAAATATTTAAAGTGCAGGCGGCCTCTTCGTCCACTCTTTAGTTTTATCTCAGCCAAGTGATGAGACCAAAGCATTTATCAAAAGATCAGAAGAGGGATTTGCCATTTCAGTGCACATTAGAGAACAATCAGAAATGGGAATGGTCCTCAAAGGGTTCTCTCACTCCTCCCTCTGAGCTCTAGCAAAAACTTCATCTATTTGTCTGAATACTCTCCCTTCCACAGGTTAGCAAAGGCACTGCCTGAGTCCTGCCAGTAGTGAGAAGCTAGAAGTGAGAAGCAGTAGGCAACATACCTGCGACATCAAATTCAATTTCAAGCACCACTTTGTTTGTGAGTGCAGCATCACGCAAAAGCTGATTAGCTTCCTCCATAGTCCCATCCTCAGTTGCAATGCCATTGATAGAAAGGACTCTGTCTCCTACTTGTAGCAGCCCACACCTGCAGTGCACAATGGGAGAGAGAGAGAACAAGGAGGCAGTGAAAAAATGAGGAAAGGAGGAAAAAAATAACCCCATAGCCAGGCATGAGTTACTTTTACCAAGCAAACCTGGTACAAGATACAGAGTAGTGACAAATCCTGCAGAAGTGACCCCAAAGAGAAGATAACTCGTTCACAATGCCCATCCCAGTGTTAATAGCTCCTGGAAGGCCACAGAGCAGCAAAACCCTTGTTATTTGCTTTAGTTAAGACATAATTTGCTTCTAAATAACCAGTTCTGGTCATATTTCTTGCAGCTTCCAAGAAGATAAAAAAGTAACCTTCACCTTCCTACAAGTCAACACCATGTCCAAGAGACAAGAGTAATAAATGCCAGGGCATGTGCCCTCACACTCCATCTAACAGTATACAGCTCTTCCCATGTGCCTGCACCCTCTGAAACCAAAATTAATGGCACTGAAAATTGCACAAAGTCCTCTGCTTAATACACAGCTCATATTGAAGCTACAATCAAATGAACTCACCGAAACATCTTAGCAAATTGGGTAATCATTTATCCCTTGTAATTGCATTTCTAGAAGGCAAATGTACATTGATACTGTTTAACTGCCTTGAAAGGTCAATATTATACCAATGCAATATTGCACCAACCTAACCATAACTGGGGTTGGGGTTTTTGGTTTAGACCTACTCCCTCCAAGAGCACAGATCAGCAGGTTTTTTCACTTTGCAAGAAAAACACTGATGGCCAAGCTATGTTGAAGATACAGTGCTACAGCATGGTTTGTCTCTTGGGACTTCACTGTATTTATAAGCAAGGTTTTACTTCGCACATCAACCATCACATTTAATATTCACCCTCCTCCTGTCTTTTTTTTTTTAATACTTTATCACCAGGAAGACAATCCTCCACCTTACTGAGATGCCTCATGGCTCTACAAAATTGTGTAGTGTTCTCTATGACCAGTCACAGGTAACTGAACATCTTCCTTTTCCTCCACACCTTCATCAGCTGTGTGCTGTAATGACACCTTTTCAGATTTTCCACTTATCACCTGTCTATGAGCCAATTCATATAAGTAGAGCTTTGGAAATCATCCCTCCTCCATCATTAGCAGAAGCTCAAATGGCCTCCAAAATAGGCTGAGGGTTATGGGAGTAAATCTAAGGTTATTTTACCACAGAGATTTCCAGAAGGTATCAGCATTCTCCAGTGCATGTTTATTCCCCTGCTCTTTAATGATGAAGCACATCCTTTGCCCCCTCCTTTCTGGATGTCAGCTTCCACTGATATTTCATGGAAGATAGTTTTTCACTAGTCCTTCCAGCCATTCTCTATTGCTCACATCTGACTCAGTTGTAAGAAACAATGGTACCACAGCTTCCAGACACCCAAAGATAATATCAAAGGCAGCAGACACCAACTGCATTATTCACCTCCAAACAACAGGATGTATATGAAAGGCCAGGTTATCAGGAAAAAATATGCACATCCAAATTCAAGAAGAATACACAAGTTCCTGGTGAGAGCCTAGGGAGCTTATTTTACTGGTAGGAAGGTATTAAACTTGCAGTATATTTACGTTGCTGTCCAAGTTCGTGCCATCCATGGAAACACACTGGCTATTTTGAGATGTAAATTCACAATTGTTTGTTCAAGGAGACTTGGATTAGGACAGACAGCTCCATGGTGTATAAATGAATCCACCCTTGTGAATGAATTACATCAGGTTTAATTACAGTCCTTGACTGGACTGTGCAGTCACGTACATACACTTGGAAATACCAGCTTATAAATATGAAGATGGCAAGGAGTACAACAGAGATGCCTCCTCCAGCACCGAGAACTTTCTTGCTATGGCCACAGCACCTTTTGGAAAGGAGGGATCAGCCTCTGTATAACATAAAAATCATTGTCATTTCAAGGTCACAATCCATTTTAGCACCACTACTGCAGCTGCAAGGGCTGAAAGAGCACTGGATACTTTTACAAGCATCAAAGCAAACTTTTTCCACCTTTCCCACCAGGGCTGCCTTCTCACAAAACAACCATTTCTTGTGTTCCATCACTCCAGACAGGTTTGCCTGGGTGTTTTACAGCCAATAGTTCTGTCAAGTCAGAAGCATTTTACTATTAGTCTCAATCAACCATGGCTCTTCAAGCCTTGGATTTGCAGCTTTATAAAATTTTGTGGTGTGAAGCCACAGCCTTCTGGCTCCCACCAAGAAGTGCAAGGAGACAGTGACATGCCTTTTTAACCCTTCAGAATAATTCCAGAGACACTAATTCCCCCATGTCATGTGCCCTTGAGTTGGAAGCTGGGTCCAGGAATCTGAGGGGCCTGCAGATTTCTCCTGGGCTCTGCTATGGGGTCACATCACTGGCCAAACTATCTTGTCCTTACATGGCCCCAAGTTGGGCTCCACAGGTCAGATGTGCACATCTGGGTATGTCTACACATCTGTGACCATATCTTGGTGGGTGGGTCCCAGTACTTTAGAGATCAAAGCTTTGCAGACAGCTTCACCCAGCTGCTAAACTCTCCTTCTGCAAACCATTCATACTCAAAAGCCAGAAACACAATGATCAAACAACTGTGTCTGAGTAGAGCCAGAAAACATGTAACTCAGCAGGAAGCATTGATTCTGGATACCGGGATGGAGCAGACAGACACTCTCCCACTGCTGTCAATGACAGCTGGGGGAGGAAGGACACAAAAGCTGCCTGCTTTAAGGCAGCCAAGAGGGGAAGTCAGGCACTTTCCTATTCCATCCTCCCTGACAATAACAGAGGCTGAATCATTGTCTTGTTTGGAGCCCAAAGGCCTCATCAGGAAACAAAACAACAGGTGGGGCAGAAGGACTGTTAGAGACTATTGGCTATAAAATAGATCAGAAGTCATGGAGGTGACAGCTGCCCTCTACAAGCTAGGACAAAGCAGATAATAAATGTGAAACCTCCCTAGAAAGAGGATGATGCCATTCTCCCCCACTTGGATTTGTTAGATACCCAAAAGGCAGCTCCTCCATGACAGGCCAGATGGATCAAGCAGTATCAGGTCATGTTCTTGTGCAACAGCACGTTCAGATTCACAGGTCTTACCCAGGAGAATGTGAATGTGGAGGACAGACACAGGTTGATGAGCCTGATCCCAGAATCCCTCCTCCCCTCACCCTCTTCTGTAAAAGGCAACAACTGGAGTACAAGGAAGAGTTCAGCTCAGCCAAGAGCCCAGCTCAGTAAAAGGGAGCAAAATGTCTGGGCCTGCAGTTACAGCAGAACCTCCCCAGGAAAGGCAATAAGGTATCTAGGAAGGACAGAGCAAACAAGCTCCATGGGACAGTAAGAAACAAAAAGCAAAATTAAAACAGAGAACTCTTCTTCACCTTGCTGCAAACCCAGTGCACTTATCACTTCAAGATGGAGAGGAAAGACAGTGTTTTTCTGCCAGCTAGGAAGAGTAGCTTGGTTTAGGAAAGGAAGAAATACAGCACAGAGATTTAATCCCCAAATCAAATCCAGGCAGCAAAGGCAGAAATGATTGCTCCCTGCTGCCAGAAAGTGGAAGGCAGCAGCCAGGAGAGCACGGATCCTGCTGGGTGGGCAGCCAAGAGGGAGAGCAGGTCGTGTGACACACTAGAGCCCAGAGAGACTGCACTGCCATTCTCTGCTTTTGCTCCAGGCTTGGCAAGAGGACAAAACAAAACCAGACAGATTTCAGCACATCTCCCTGCTCCCCTGGGACAGCAGGCTTTGTTGTTGTCTGATTTATAAAACGAGTTTGGTGCTTTGCAATGTGAGCCAAATTTGCTCTGGTAATAGAGGATAAAAAACCCAAAATGCCATCACTTTCCTTTTTAAACCCTGGCTGGAAACAAACAAACAATCAAAAGGCATAAAAGGCTTTTGGAATCTCACTTAACCTGTGTCACTCAGGACAAGTCTTTTCCCTTCCCTGTTCTCCCAGAGTTTTAAATGCAGCACCAGTCTGCTCCTTAACCTACAGTCCTCCTCTGCAGTTCAAAACCTTAGTTCTGCAGCAAATCTGTATAGCTGGGCTCTGCTACACAAAACTGGGCAGAGAACACTTTCCTGAGACCACTTGTTTAGATCTTTCCCCCATTTGCACCCAGAGAAGAGATTTACCTTTCAAAGAGAAAGAAAGAAAGAAAAAAAAAAAAAAAAAAGGAATGGGAATGGCTCTCTCACACAGACACACGCTCCCTTCCTCCTCCTCCTCCTCCTCCCAGAACAGCCGCAGCCTGGTGCCAAGACGTTCACCTGGGATGCGAGGGAGGCCACGGTCAGCCGACGAGCGCAGAAATGGCAGTGACAGTAAACCATGCCCAGTGAAGAATGGGAGATATTACAAGGATGATAGTAAATATCTAAATGAGCCTCTGAGGAGAGAAAACAAACCAAACCATGAAATGTTCAGCAGCAGCACCATCAGCATCCAAGGGCAAGGTCTCTAACCTCTCTGCCGGGCTGTCGGGCTCAATAAAGCGGACGAGAGGTGGGGAAGACAAGGTTTCAGTAGCAAAGATGCCTCCCTGGAGCTGGAGTCCGAAGCCATTCAAAGGGTCTCCCCTGAGCACCACCTCTGTCGCCTCCGTGTGGACGATCTGCCCGCCAGGACCCACTGTGCTAGAAGCCAGCGACACTGTAGGAGAGAGGAAGAAGGTCAGGGTAGCCACGGTCAACACAGCAGCTCTGCTCACAGACCTCAGTCTAGCAGTGGTGGGGACAGTGACCAAGGGTAAGGGAGGCACTGACAGTGCCGACAAGTGCACTTTGGAGCCCAAAGGCTTCATCAGGAAACAAAACAACANCCAAGGGTAAGGGAGGCACTGACAGTGCCGACAAGTGCACTTTGGAGCCCAAAGGCTTCATCAGGAAACAAAACAACAGGTGGGGCAGGTCTGTTAGAGACTATTGGCTGTAAAATAGATCAGAAGTCATGGGAAATGACAGCTTTTTCTTCAAACTGCCATCTACAAGCTAGGACAAAGCAGCTAACAGGCAGAATTAAGGACAGCAAGGCAATTCATCCAACCCAGCCCCATCCCACTGCCACTCTTACATGAGCTCTTGTGCTCCTTCTTCTTCTGTCTCCTCCTCAGCATGGTGGTGCGGGGGCTCATAGGGTGGGAGCTGCGAGGTAGTGTGTTTGAGTTCTGGCAGGGGAAGCCCTGCGCATTCATGGTGGGAGATGAGAAGTTGGCAGCCACCAGAGCTGGGGAAATACAAGAGTGTGTTAAGGACACACGTTGAGATGTGCAGCAGTGGGTTAATCAGTGGGTTAATAGCAGTGGCCTCCATCAAACACCTAATGGGTTTGAACTTCCTTCTTCCTAGTATCACATGCACCTCATTGTGAGAGCATTGCCCAGGGCTGGCAGCTGCAGCAGTGCTGTGAGGGTAAACTTGGGCTCAAGCTAGACACTGCTCTCTGGTGCACAGTGACTGGACTGCCTGTCCCTGTAGCATCCAAGCCTCCAGGTGAGAAGTGCCTCATGGATGCAGGGCAGCCAACAGCAGGTTAGCATGATGACACTAATAAAACTTAAATGCATGCAAAGAGAAGCCACAGCTTGAACTCAAACTTCTCTTGCCTATGGAGGTGACCTGTTTGATTCCCACAGTCTGGACTGCAACATCTCCTCCTTCCTACCCTTGTGACATTAGACTAGAAACTTGGTGCTGAACAGAGCCTGATTCCCACAGGAGGTGGATTAACAGACTGAAGCATCTATAACCTTGCTACTAACATGCTGTGTGGTACCAGGGCTGAGCTGGATGTATTGCTGTATCAGGTTCCTACACATCACCAGAGATGTCATCCTTGTCCTACAGAAACTAATTTTTGTCATATGAAATCAGGCAACAGTGTGTGGGCTTAGAGGATGAGACCACAAGTCTGCCCAACAGAGTTGGGTATTAGGGAACCAGAGGGCCGCAACATAAACACAAGTAGGAATGGGGACAATGCCACATGCTGAGGTTACATTTGCAGTAATCCTGTCCAGTTGTCTGGTTCCAAGTGGGTGTCTTGCAGTGCCCAGGGTGGTGGGTGTGACAGTAGTTGACACAGGGATCCCAGCAGTGGTGGTGGTCACTCTTCTGCACCTTGACTGATAGCACCCAGAGGAGGAGAATCACCACAGGTGGGGAGGAGAAATGAGAGAAAGAAAAGGTAAGAAGTATAAGCCAGGATATTGTAGAAGAGAGTCTCATACTGTCTCTGAACAAGTCAGGACCCAGTCACAGTGTGTCAAGCACCAGCAGCAAGAACACATCCCTACATAACCTCATGACACTTGATGCAAAGTGACAGAAATCCACCCTTTCCCCATGAAAAACTCCAACGGCCCGACTAAGCCATGCTGGCAGCACACAGATGTCATTACCATTTGCAATCTGTTGTGCAACGTGCAGAAGTTCCCTCTAGCCACAAGTTTCCCCACAGAGACCATCAACATGATCCACCAGCACCGGAGAAACCTTCTTACGCTGTTTCCCACCTTGCTGACAGAGCTGCCCTCCCTGGGACAAGGCTCAATGCCTTCTGAACATAGCTTCAACTCAAACCTCAGCCCAGAACAGGTGGCAGAAATCTGCTGCAGAGACATCCATCAGCTGGAAATCCCTTGTCTCAGGAATTGGGGCTTTTTGATATCAGGTCATGGTGCAACAGATCTTCTCTAGAGTGCTTCAAACATTTTCCAGGTACAGGTCCCTTGTCTGTTCTCACTGACACTCCTTTTGTCCCTGATCAGCACAGGGTCCCTTTGGTTTTCCTTGCCCAGCAGCACTGGGTTTTCTCTCCCCAGTCTCTGCACCACACTGTCTGGATCTATTTTCTTCCAAGAGGAATTGGTGGCTAATGAGCAAGACTGCAAGTGTCTCTTTTACTCAGCTAAGTGTGAACGACATCCCACAGTGAAGCATCACTGGAGCCACGAGTTATCCCAGAGCTCTTAACCTTACCAGCACTTGCAGTGCCTGACAACCACCTCTCCTGGATGAGATGTCCTTCAGGCTCTCTGTCCTCCAGACAGGCAGAAATGCCACCAGCCCTAGTACTACCAGGGCTTTCTGAGAGTGCAAACCTGGAATAGGGACTCAGTTTATTTAGTAAATCTACCCAGACATCTCATCTAAAGGTCAGCTATTAGAGCCTTTAACAGTGGAAATTTATTTTCTGTGCATGCGTCACAGGCATGAAATCATTTCCAACCAATATAATGATTATATATAGTCTTCGCTAAACATTTAGTGACTTTAACACCAATTCTATCAAACTTTAAAAAAATCCACTTCTAGCTCTGGGTTCCCCATTTTGTGGATTCAAAAGTAAATTCAGAACAAGGCAATTTTTAAAAACAAAAACCAAATGAACCAACTTAGGCCTATCTAGACAAAAAGAAAAGTTCTTAAAAAAATTAAATACTTTGAACATGAGGGACAAAGCTCATGGGCATATATACAAAATAATTTAATCCATTTAAAGCAATTAAAACTCTCCCATTTGTCTATAAATTCTTAGCTTATGCCTGACACAACAGGAAAAAAAGTGCCTTTGAAACTCAGATGTCAGTGCATTGGGAAAGAGAAGAGATTTTGGACAATTTCATGCTTTCATGTATCATCCCTCCTTGAGGGAACTCATTCACCCCAGCATTGCTCCCAGGCACTATCCACTCCCATTGATCTTGTGAGCAAAACTTAAACCTCCCACAAACTCTCAAATCAAGCTGTCCTTCTACAGATACTCCTTCTTCTGAGCTGCTGCTCTCTCTGAAAGGAGATTAGGATGAGGGCACTAATGGAAGGAGGAGAACAGTTTATTTTAACAGCCATTGAAAAAGGATTATAGCATTTTCTTCTTGGTCAAAAAGGTCAAGTCATCCACCCCTTCTGTTAAACTGCTTTGATTCTGCCCAAATTGGAATGGACATGTGGAAGATTTATTTCTAGACATGAAGATGTCGCTAGGTTTTATGTTTCATCACATCACATTAAAGAAGACAACACAGATATTTTCCTTCATTCCCCAAATTGCCCTAGAAGAGAACAGAATGAAGAGCTGCACCTAGGGCTACTCTGCACCAGTATTATTAAAAGATACGTTCCTGAAGGACATGTAATTGAAAATGGTTGCAAAAGGGGCTGGTACTGAACAGTCACACCTGAAAAACCTGAATTGCAACACCACCAGTACTGGCTGCAAAACCCTGCATGCAAGAGTTGCAACAAATCTACTAGTATACTGAGGCAACATTCATTGAACTTTATATAAGAACCTGAGTCAGGCTCTCAGATAAAAGGAAAAACTAAATGTGGGCAGTAAGGACACTCAGAGCGTCCTAATGGCAGTGGAAAGCAGCAACTACAGATGCACTCACTCTGTGACTGGGCTGCTCAGACACAGTGGCTTTCCAGTGTGGTCCAGAAGATGTTCCCTAAGAAAGTCCAGAAGGATTCTCTCTAGCTGCTGACATGTCCTTCACAAAACCTTACCAGGCATCAGAAAATGAAAGCTGAGCTTGGAAATACATTTGCCAGCACCAATGTTGTTTTCCTTCCTCTCCAATGAAGTCTCTTATTTGATGTACTAAGAAGCAGCTTGCACAGCACTCAGAGCTGCAGAACCCTGGGATTCCCAACTCCAATTTCCTCATTCAGCTACAGATGTTACCTTTTTATCCCTATTCACATCCTTCAAGAACTTTCATCTAATCATATGCATTCCATCAAAACATCCTTTTTTTTTCTGCAGATGTCTCTCTTTGCAGTCTGCTGCCAGCACTCAAAAGCAGCAGGGACCAGAAGTAAGTTTTCCAGTCAACCAATAGTGTTTGCACAAAGGACACACCTGTTTCTGGAGGTTTCAAAGGCATTCTGCTTTGGTGAACAGGTAGTATCTCCAGCTTCACATTTTCTGAAGTAGCAGCTAAAAGCTGAGTTGCCTCTAATAAGGAGCAGTGCTCAGTGCTCGTGCCATCAATGGACAGAATATGGTCACCAACGTGCAAAGCACCACATCTGCAAAGGAAACAAGAGAGGCAATTACACACCTGTCCCAAAAAACATGTCCTTCCAGTCAGGAGCAGAAACATACAAAACCCAAGTGTGAATGATTATGTGAATTTCTGTGAATTTATTTTCTTACCTATTTTTCCTCTCCTTCCAACTTGAACATTAAATTCAGGCATTCCCTAAAATACCAGCTAAGATGGTTCATGTTTGAGATGGTGTTGCTGATGGCTTGGGAAAGATCTTTTAACCCTTTTACAGCTAGTCTGGATAGCTGAGGTCTCACCTAGCAGAGTTGTTAAGTCCTACAAGCCAGAAGTTCAGCTCACTAACTCAACTACCCACAGCTGGGGCTGCATTATGTCTGATCCTGCATCCCCATGTCAAGGGTAACTTGGTGACTTGCCTATCATGAATAGGCTCTAGCTAGAAGGGTCCAGAATAGGTGCTTGCTGTTCTCCAGCTCCAGAGAAGTCAGACCTGAGCTTTTAAAACAGTTCAGCTTTCACATGCACTAACTTACATTCATACCCAGTGAGGAGTGTTCACTGGTGTTGGGTCAGATATTTTTAGCCTCCTTAGAGCTAAGAACATGAGGACACAGCCATTTTAAGGCAAGACAGGGGAAAATAGTATGTAACTAATGAGGGACATAAAAGCAGAGGAGAAAGGAAATGCAGAGCTGGGAGGAGCCTGTTCAGATCTGTACCTGTCCACCACGCTGGCTGGCTTGATCTTGTCAATGACAATGACCTGCTTGTTCCGGTGTGTGGTTGTTGTCAGGGTGATTCCTAGTGTAGACCCTGGAGTCTTTGCTATTTCTACTAGTAAAGGACCTGAAGCATTTGCCACGGTATCTGCAAAACAAGAGAGCACCTGAAGACACTTCTCATACAGCCTTCTCCATTTCTAAATGCAGAGGGCCACCCATTAATGCAGACTTGCTGTGTGTACCAGCAGACCTCTAGTCTGGACATTCTACAATCTGTGTCCCACAGTAACTTAGAAGATTGTCGGCCAGCACACAAGTAACTCAACTGCCACAGGTCTCAGCATCATTTTCAAAATATCACCTTAGCTGCTCATTTCAGCTTCTCCAGTGCAAAAGTGGGAGTAGAGACAAGGAGTTAGTTACCTACATACACACTTGCAAATGCCTCCTCTCATCAGACAATACAGGTATAGCTCATGTTTAAAGATGCATTTCTGCAATAAGCTTAATAGATGTTGTAAGTGACACTGCGAAGCTCCTACAAAATTGCACTTGTTAGCATAAGGCTGCACCATACCTACTCATCTCTTCTGAGGAAGGGAGAGAAAGAAAGCCTGTGTCTGTGATTAGACAGAAATTCCCTCCACCCCTATTATACATAATTGCTTCCACACTACCTAAAACTATCATTAAAAGATTGCATTCACAAATGTGTTATCATCACCATTTGACCACAACCATCACCCCAAGTGATGTTCAGTTCCCCCACAGGAGCTGTTCACAGAAACCCAGCCATCCACTTTGAAGAAAAGGCCAGCAAGAAACCTTGAGAGCCTGATGCCTTCTCAGCCCTTAATTATTCATAGTAAGGCTTTTCTCTTCCAAAGCCATGCTCCACTAAAAATGCTGATGGTACTTGGCTCCAAAACTTGATGCATAGCTCATTCTTGCTCTCTGACAAACAGAAGTATTGATGCAGATCTCAAAAGCTAAGCCGCAGTGAAGTCTTTCCTGAGATTTGTTGAAGATGCTGAATCTATGGAGAAAGAAGCTTCCCTTGGAAATTGCCCCTAGGACATGTTCAGGCTCTGGTCTACTCACAGTGCCCTTTTTCTCAGAGGAGGAAGGATGAGTAATCAACTATGTTAAAGGTTATGAAGGCTTCAAAAAAAACACTATTTATACTCTGTAGAAAAGGACCATTGGGGAGAATCTGCAGGCACTGGAAAAAAGCACAGCCTCATTCAATCAAAAGACACACAAAGCATCCAGGAAAAAACTGCAGAAGGTGCACTTAAACCTTTGTTAGCAAAGGAATTAACAAGAGACTGAGGATCTCTTCCAACAGCAAACACCAGCTACATGTTAGGTTTACAGCCCATGTGAGTCCAGCACATATCATCTGCAGCTGGACACAGACTTACATTCCTCCAGCTGAAGGGAAGGACAGAGGGGAAAAAACATCATGAAAAAGCTTGCTGGAATGGTAGACCTCTCTTTGCAAGGAAAAAACCTATTCCTCTCAGTTTTACCCAATGCTCCAGCTTCTCAGCTTTGCCAAGTGTTTCCCAGAGAGCTTTCAGTACATTGGTAAGGAGAACGAGTTTTGGGTACCTACTCCAATAACAGGATCTAGGCATCAATAGGACTGTTGGAAATCACAGCCCTGCCTCCAACACAGTGTCACCTCCCACCACCAAAGCCACCCTGATATCCCTTTTAATTCTCATCTCCAGTGGCATAGATGAGAATTGCTCCAAATCCATTTTATAGAGGCATTTGTTGAGGCAATACCAGCCAAGCCTCTATTAATTATTCTAGGGAAAGATTTGGCTCAAATCAAAGGTCAGGAGTCTGCTATTTAGCAATATTTGTAAGGCGTGATTAATATGGGGCTATTAGACCCAAGCCAATTTAAAAAGAAACATAGAAAGGCCAGGGCAGGCCATGCAATCACCTCACTGGAGGGAGTCAACTGGCACTGCATGAGGTGTTTGCTTGGCACCATGAAGTGTTTCTGCAACACCACACAGGGCCAAAACCTCACTCAGCACCTGTGGAAAAGACATCCACAGCTCTCCTGCATTTCACAGCAAATCTCACCTTAGTTCATGCAAGATCCTTTCTCACAAACCAAGACAGTTTAAGTTGTTTTGGAGGCTCAGCATTCTCAAGATACTCAACTCAAATGCTGTTGAGCTTGTACTGAGGGCCAAAAAGGACAATGTTGAAGAGCAAGCATCATGGAAGCCAGTTTAATATGGGTATAGCAGCTTGCATCATCTCTCCAGAGTTTTGTTACAAAGGAACAGAGAAAACACATTTTCATATACCTCCTTGCATAGCTGCTGCAGATTTTCATATGAGGGTATAAAAGTATGTTGCCAGCAATGAACTGGTGCTTCTCAGAGGAGGGTAGCACTGTTTTACAAACCAGGAAACTGAGGCACAACTCATCCAAAAATACAAGGAGAAAGGGCAAAAGGGAGAATAGAAAAGGGGAAAACCAGAAAAAATAACCCAAAATGTCTTAGGAGTACCAGTCAAGGGAGCTGCCCCCTTCCTAACATATCCCAGAGCATCATGATACCTCTGGCTTCACAGGCACATGGAATCTTTTGACTTCATGGGCCCCTCTTCAGGCTCTACCTCCTGCCACCACTCAGCAGTTGCCAAATCATAGAATGGTTTAGGTTGGAAGGGACCTTAAAGATCATCTAGCTCCAACTCCCTTGCCATAGGCAGGGACATCCCTCACTAGATCAGGTTGCTCAGTGCCTCGTCCAGCCTGGCCTTAAACATTGTCACTTGCCTGTGGGACATAGCCAGCTCTCCACCCCATCAGCAGGAGAGCTTGGTAGGTTTAAAAAACTTCATCCTAAAATTGAGTGGGTGGAGGGGGAACCAGGGGAAGGGAGAGGAGGGACAGGCATGGCAAATCTCTTTGCTCAGTTGTCGTCTCTGGCAGAGCTTCCCCCCTCCATGAGTCAAACCTAAAGGCTCACAGCCCAGTGCCTCCTATCATGGCACACACAGAGCTTATTTGCAGAGTAACTGTTCAAATGCCACCAGTTTATTTGCTGTGCTTTTACTTTTTCCCCTCCCCTTTTCTACAGGTCCAGAAGATAAAGTGCCACAGCAGGAAAGCATCTGTTTATTGCCACGTTTATCTGGCAAAGGGCAGAGATTTTCACGATGCCCAAGGGAGTTGCATGCACAGTTCGCACTCCTTTTAAATGGAAATGGGAGATTAATTTAATTCCTTTGGTGGCCTTGAGAAATCTCAGCCAATTTGATTGAAAGCCTGCTGTGGACCTATCCTTCACCAGCCTCCCTGGTAGAAGCCCAACAGCTGGGGGATGCTTGGTGGCTGCCACATCCCTCACACCAAAAGTGGGGATGGTTCCACACAGCTCATCCTTGGAGCACAATTTTGGCTGGGAATCCAAGCAGCCAGCTGGGAGATGCCATGATTCAACACTCCCCCACAGAAGCCTTGGTCTCTCATCAAGGACAGATGCAGAAAAACAACTTTTCCTCCTAGAGGGTCAGCCCACAAAACCCCAGCACAAATGGCTGCAGTGAAGATCCCGCACAGCACAAAAAACTCTTTCCCTGAGGATGAACAGGCCAAGCACCACATTATGGGGATGTCCCCAGATCTTATAAAGAATCAAGATTAGAGCGAGGCCGTGTGTCCCTCTGGCCCCTTCAACAAGTTCTCAAAATGGGAATTTCGAGTGTTTCCCTCAGGCTAATAACATCCCCACACAGCTTCCAGCACTTGCTCCTCCCTTCCCTTATCTTCCTGGGGCTGGGAAAGAGAATGTCTGTAATCTTTGTTATTTGGGGATGACACAGACATCTCTTCTTGCAGTGATTAGCTGTTGCTTGGCAAAACTGTCTGCAGTGATTGTTTTAAGCTAAACATTCTATATCATCTTGCCTTAAAAGAAAACAGAGCAAGTGCATTCCTTTACAGGGCTGGGGAGAAGTGCTTTCTATGCAGAAATTATCTATGGAAGGGGCTGTTTTTACATGTAGGGAAGTATCTTGCCATAGTCCACTGTATAGACACACAAGCTGGAGAATCAACTACATAAAACCCTGACATGCCTCTGTGCTCACTCAACCCTAACATTTTTACATGGGAGAGTTACTCAAGAAGAAATACCCAGCCACCTCTGTGGCTATTTTTGCTCTAAGTCAAGTTTTAAAACAATCAGCTTTCTGCAGCATAGGCACCAGGAGACCATACGAACAACAAAACTCCAAAAAAGCCAATTTCACACGCACCATTAATTGTTCAATACTACTCAGACTTGACAGCTTTGTGCAAAATCCCTCCTTACCTCTGCCTGGCCCTTCCCCCACAGGGCTGGCAGCCCAGGCAGCCTGCCAGAAGAGGAACAGGCATCCCTTCCTGAGCAGAGATACTACAATCTCAAGCATGTAGAAAGGTAAAAAATAGTATCTGAGTAGTTTGTGTTTTCCATCATTTAAGCATTTCCTCTTTTCCATTAATATCCAAGAATTTCTACAGAGAATCTTCTCTCCGAGCACAGCAGAATCTAGCCAGGTTGCAGGTAATGGCAGGTTTGCCTTCCAGCTCTCCAGTGGCACATGGTTGTGTTGCCCTGGTCCTGCCCTGGAGCCTCCTGCCCCACACGTCCCCACTTGTGGAGTTTCTGACACAAAGGAGGGGAAAGCCTGGGGAAAGGAGAATCAAAAGGAAGCAGAAAGCCCTCAGGGAAGGTAGAAGGAGGTTACTTATCCTGGTGCAACCCTCTTGTACCTTGCATGAAGTGAGTTCTAGTATTTTCAGCTGACCTTCCTTGGGAGTTGAGTAGTGCTAAACTCTCAGCTTCAGATCCTTTTTATTTCTCTCCTCACTGATAAATCAGAAAACAACCTGATATCACAGAATATTCTCCACTGGATCTTAGTCTCAGGCAGGCTGGACTGGTTTGCATAAAAACCTCCAACCAAGGCCAGTTTGTGCCTCCAGTGGAGGCAGAAACCCCTCTGGAGATGTACACATAACATCGAAATCTAACATACAGCTCAACAAACTTCCACAGCCAACACAGCTTCAGACTCTGTGGTAACCTTAAACTCATCAACAACACTCCCTGCAGTAACAGCTGTATGTCATAAAGCCGGTTAAAAATGACTTTGCAGTAGCTAATAATAAACCCTTTCCCAGAGCTTGAAACTAAAAATCAAATACATAAGAGGGAAAAAAATTAACCCTCCAAACCCTCAAATTTAATATCTACTCCATAGAAAATTTTTAAGAAATATCCATCCTCTGGCTTCCAGTAAATTGTCTCCTCTTTGAGGCTAATCATTTGATCATTCGGCATTTATTTCAGCAGCAGATCTGAACTAACATTTTTAAAAAAAAGAATAGCTCTAGAATTAAGCAGGGTCAAAATTAATAACCAAAGCTACAGCCACATCAAGTCTTTGCCTGCTTGGAGCTCATTCTCCTGTACACATTTAATAGCATTATTTGCAGAGCTGGCGGAGCGCTCACACTCCACTGCCCTTTCACTCCAATTTCTCAGATGCCCTCTTTGCCCATATTAAAAAGCCTCCTTTTTCCTCCCTCCTCTAAAATCACTCATTGTTCCCATCAAGATACATCACTGGATAAGGGCCATTTCAAACAAATTTAACTAAGCCCTCTCTGAACTCTACGCCCTACACCCATATTGGCAGCACACTGCTCAGCAATTTTTCCACTGAAACCGAGTATCCCAGTCGCTGTCTCTGGTCTCACATACTTTCCAGGCAGACAGAGAAAATGCCACCGCAACCATCTCTGCCTTACCCATGATGGTCACATCATACTCAATCTGGAAGAGTGCCTCCTGGCTGCACTGCCGCAGGATGTTGAGGGCATCAGCGTGGGTCATGCTATGCAGAGGGATCCCATCAACACTCAGCAGCCTGTCCCCAATTTTCAAGGACCCTTCCCTGTGTAGGAAGCCACAGACAAAAGATAAACATTTTTGAATGTTTATATATATGTATTTACTTATATTTTGATTTTTTTTAATCTATTTTTATAATAAAGCTATATATTTTGTGTAAACATATTTAGTATCATTATATATTTCAATATCTACATTTTCATAAACACAGGGATGTTTATATATATTAGAAAGACAATTACTTTGATCCTGTAGAAACTGAACACTCTTTGGGACAACAGTCTGGGCTATTTATAGTGCGAGGCCCATGATATTCAATTAGTGGCATGAGAATAGGCAGACTGCCTCCTGGTTTCTAACACACCAGCAGCTCTTCACCAGCACATGTTCAATTAAATGGAGTTTCAGTTTACAAGTGTAGCAGCTTTGCATGGGACAGTTCATGAGCACCAGACTTCCCCTCCCCACTCAACCTCCAAGTCATTCCACACCACCACGATGAGAAGCCTCAGGGGTAGAAGGGCAAGAAGGACACAGGTCCAAGAGCACAGTGAGAGGTACCGGTCTGTCTGTGAAAGCAAATACTGGATGTGCAACACAAGCACTACCTGTCTGCTGGCCCTCCTGGCCTCACGTAGGTGAGCACCAGCGGTCTGGACTTGTGCCAGTCTTCATGGGCTCCCCCTGTAATCAAATCAGGAAAGCCATAAGTCACTGGAGGTTTGAAAGTCTGAATGAGAGTGCTGAGAAAGGAGAGACATTTATCATGTACCAGCTGACACAGCCTGAAAACAAAAAGGCTGTCCTGGATTATGCAGCCAGCAGTCTTTGAAGGCTGCATGGGATGCTCTCCAGGACATGCTTTTGCTTTCAGCTGAGGTTTACGACATTCATCTTTCTACTTTTCTCTTCCCACTTCCCAAATCACCTCTGTCAGTGCATGTTCCCTCTTTTTTTATTTTCACTGGAGACACCACTAACCTCTCAGTACGAAGCCAAAGCTGTTGCCTTCCTTGTAGAGAGACACCTCAATGGTCTTGGGAATAATGCCAGCACTGCTCTCAGGCACTAAAGGAAGAGAAAAAGACATGGTTGCCACTAGACAAGCCTTTTTCACATCATCCTACAAAATATTACCAAAACCTATCCAAAAGTTATTGAAGTCAAAGTTCTAGTCCCAAATCCATAGTGTATGCTCTCTGTTTGCGGGTTAAAAAAAAAAAGCCTGACCTAGACGTGTCAACCTTTATTAGAACCAACCACCATGTTTTAGGATGACTTCACCAGCTCAGTGCTGTGAATCTCCCCTCAATTTTGTCTCAGCTAATACTCTGACATTCAAGTAAAACCATCTCGTTTATCAGCTGGCTTTAATGTGTTCAGCATTACTCGAAAGCCAGAAGCTTCTGCCACAGATGGAAACTTATTAAAAAAAAACAGCAGCAGTGTAAGGAATCAAGTCACTGGCTGACCTTAAAGAAAATGAAAATCCCAAATCCTCAGTGCAAAAGGTTGGGTTTTTTTTTCCCTGTACCTCTCACATTTTGACTTTAAAAAAAGATTAAGTGAATCCTTTAAACTGATCCTAGGGGCAACTCAGTAATTTTTGGTTAAATAGACAGTACTATTTAATGTACAAAAGTAAAGAGAAAAAGAAAGAAACTCTTTCTGTCCCTTGCCACCCCCTGCTATTTAATGATTTATTGAACTGCTGCAGTGAATGTGGGACAATTTCCCATTCTTCTCCATCCAGAACTGCACATGGAGTTTCAGCCTGGTCCACTCCAAAAAGATCAATTCCTAATCTTCAAACCAAGTGCAGTGAATGGCCACAAAGATTATCAGAAAAGTGACTAAGAGCTTAACTTCAACCTGGCAAATCAGAGCTGAAGGCTCTCCTATGCACATCCACACTAACATTTCCCCTTGACTTAGGAGGAAGGGAATTTTTTGAAGCATATCTCCCTGTTGTCCTCACTGACCACACTGGTCTTCATTGCCAAGCACCATGAGGGCTTTCAATCTGCAACCAAATTAGAGATAAACTAACCCTAAAATTATAGAGTGGAGGTATGGTACTGGTTGGGAGGCAGACCTAAGGACCAGGCTACAGAAATGCCAAATAAACACCCAAAACACTGCCTCCTGCACAGGCACTTTGCTCCTGCTGCTGTACACAGGCTGGTACATAAGGACACAGCCTGGAAATACTCCAGAAGGAAAAAGCTCAGGCCAAAAGAAGGCTCCCAGTTAAGGGGTTATACTCTCATACCAAGAAAAGGGTTTAAAGCATCCACAAATGTGTCCAGGAACTATCCAATTTCTGTCCTGAGCATCCAAGCATGAAGTTCTGCAACAGCCTTTTCTAAGTTCAGTAGAGACAGGGAAACCTAAGCCAATGCTAACACAGGGCTTGGTTTATTTGTGAATGATATGATACGACACAGTGGTCTGAAAACCAGACTTGGGATTGCAAAGTCTCCTCCAAAGCAGGAAATTAGAAAGCAGGGAGGAAAATTCAAACCCAGAAGCACAAGTGATTGAATTACACTCTTTTTTCTGCCCTTTGCCCAGGGAAAGAGAGAGAATGAGAGAGAAAGAGGCGTGTGTACAGCAACAACAAACCCTCACCACAGACAAAAGCCCACAATGAACTGGAGCAAAGCAATAACTGACAATTCCCTCTATTCTGCAGTGCCTCTTTGTTTGGATTAGTCATAAGCAGCATCAATGATCTCACTGAGGAGAAGTGACTGTTGCAGTGTGCTCTCCCTGCCCATTCAGAGCTGGGGACATTGTGCTATCAAGGGAGCCATGCCATACTAACACCTTTCCTTAGCTGGTAAGTACAGCTCATCAGATTCCTTGTTAGCCAAGCTCAGGGCTAAGGAGAAAGGCCAAGAGCTGTCATCTCCAGTAGTACAAGAACATGGAAAACTTGAACAACTGGGTTTTGGCTTGTTTTACCAAGGTTTGTATGCAAAAGCTAACTAACATTTACAGCAGAACAGAGAAGGCTGATGGATAGAGTTTCAGCTGATTCAGATTTTTTTTTCCTTCATGGGGATTTCACACATAGACAGCAGCTATAGCAAAGCACTGAAGCACATGATAACTTCCTGTCTGTGGCACAATGTTTAGATTTTATTATTTTTGTTTCTCCCGTCATCTTATTTTTAGTTCTTCCATTTATTCTGTCCAACCAGCCTCTAACTGATCTGGGTAACTGAATGAGTAATAACTGGGGAGACACACTGGAAAGCCTGTGCTGAGAAACTGTAAGAAGGGATATGTTTTAATCAGAGCAAACAAACAAGAGCAAGAGCACACAGTCTCCCATGTCAGGACACAAGACCTGTTAAAGTCACTTGGGCTTGACAGCTTCTATCAAGGCTTTCTTAACTGGAAAGCAGATTGCTTCAGCTTCCCTTCTGAAAACACAGATTTCAAAGCAGCACTTGCCTCAATTCAGCATGGAGGATACAAGCTTAAGACTGGGGGTAGATTTAGACTTGACATAAGAAAGAAATTCTTTACAGTGAGGGTGGTGAAACAGTAGAACAGGATGCCAAGAGAGGTTGTGGATGTCCCCTCTCTGGAGGCGTTCAAGACCAGGCGGGACATGGCGCTGAGCAGCAGGAGGTGTCCCTGCCTGAGGCAGGGGGGTTGGAACTCAAAGATCTTTAGGGTCCCTTCCAACTCAAACTATTCTATGATTCTACGAATAAAACTTCCCATAGCCATGATGCAAAAGGGAGAAAAGAAAAAAAACAACAAGCCAAAACAGCATCAGGAGGCAGATTGGCCTGTGCTATCGAGTCACTCGGAGGCAAGAGAGACCTAATCAGCCATCTCCCAGTGGTGTGCATGAACAGGCACCCACTGTGCCGGAAAAAGCACTCTGCTCCCACTGCACACAGCTCTGCAGCATCCACCGCCATGCTGTGAGCAGATGAAGGCAGGAAGTCAAAATGCCCCTGGATACTGCCTTGGCCATGGTGGCTAAGGCACGAGCAAGCCCATCTGTACCCCAGGACAGGAAAAAAAAGCAGCCAGGAAAAGAGAGCAGTGTTATCAGAGAGACACTCACTGGCTGGTGGGAGCTCATACTCCACCTCCAGCACCACCCTTTCTCCCACATTTTTCAGCAGGCTGATGATCTCATCGTGCCGCAGCTTGGTCAGGTTAATGCCATTCACAGACTTGATGTAATCCCCGACGTTCAGCTGGTCACTCCTGAAAATAACAACAACAACAATAAAACAAAGTGGTGGTAGTATGATGGCGGACATACAACTGACACACCATGATGGTAGTAAAAAGTACCTTTTATCAAGCTCCAGCATGGTTTTTCATAATCATCTAGGTTGGAAGGGATCTTTCAGATCATCAAGTCAAATATCAGCCCAAGCTTCATATCTGGACAGGGATTTGAACCCTTGACCTTCAAATTAGACGTCTGACACTTTCCCAACTGAGCTACACACCCAGGTTTTATACCAGTTTGTTAGCAAGTAGCAATTTCTCATCCTAGGCTCTGGTGACTACCTATACAAATACCAGGTGTCCATCTTGCTTTTGTTAGATCTTGTTCTTAGTGCACTTTGCTGCTTCCACAACTTCATTCCAACAAATACTGTCGTATCTTTGTCCTAAGGTCAATCCTCACTTGCAGAGCCCAACAATTCTGCTCTCTGTATCCTCACAGTACCACAAAATCTGCTACACTCAGACTGAATGTGCCCTATGAACCCTTGGTAAGTAGGGGAACTCTCTGAAAAAGCCACCAGCACTGGGCTGATCTCAGTTGTCTGAATGCATGTTCCTGCTACCAGAAGGAAGTGCTAAAATCAAAGCCATCTGTCTTTCCTGGTGGCAAGTGCTCAGATCAGTACATACAGCAACAATCACAGTATTCGTGTTCGCAATCTCTTTTTGTTGCTCAATTCCCATTCATGTAGAGCAATCAGCCAAAGAGAAGCACACCAAGAGCTGCCTGAAAAAAAAAAATCTAGTGCAGAAAAAGAAAATCTTTTTCCTTTTGCCTGTTTTCTGCAAAATTGTTCAATTACTCCTTTCCCTTTCTCTGCCTCTTGGAGCTTTTCTTCTCCCTTTCCTTTTCTGAGCCAATAATGTTACGAGCACACTCAGTATTCAGAACAGATACAATATTAAACCACTTAGCTTGATCAAGATGTATTGTACCATGCAGCTCTCCTGACAAGCCTGCCTAATTTCACAGAATTCCAAATATCCCCACACAAAATTTCAGGGCATAATTGCAGAGAGCATGGGAAATAGCTCAAAATAGAAGACGTTCTACTTACTGAAGCAACAATTTTGCATTCTGGGGCTCTTGAAAAAAGGGAGTTGAGTGCCAACTACTTTAATTATAACCACATTCATTCCATAGACAGAACATGCAACCACTCTCTCTATTTTTACTGCGCTCTCTGCACCCCATTTCCATTTCTCACCTTGCAGCCAGTCCTCCTGGCCGCAGATTGGAGACTCTTGGCTTTCCATCTTTGTCTGTGCCACCTGAGATGGTTAACCCGAGGGTGCTTCCTTCCTTTTTAATCAGCTCCACAATGGTGACCCCTCTGAACTCTTCTAAAAGATCAGGAATAAAGACAAACATCTCAGTCAAGGCACACTCCCCCCAATCCCAAGGACATCCTTTTCCTGCAGGTGGTAGGAGACCAGATCTGGGATGATTTGTACGGTTAGCAAAAAGAGAAATCTTTGGTCTATTTTCAATTAAATTGTGAAAGTGAGAGAAGTGAGTTCTGGTGTAGGGGAAGCACCTGCATTCAGGTCTGGCAGGTAGGACCAAGCAGGACAATGGAGAAGATTGAGGGCTTGTGAAGAGATCAAAACCTTGTGTTTCAAGGTGCTGGTGGAAGAAGAGGGACTCAAAAACAGGATCATGGGATCTCTTCAGTGATGCAGGGAGAGTACCCCAGGAACCATGTTTGATACACAATGGGGAGGGTGTTAGAAGGGGTATATGCTAAGTAATCAGAGTTACCAGGAGGATGCTGTGAATCTGCTACCTGGATAGACAGAACTGGGTGGATTTTAAAATACTGTGATATTTAAAATGAGACATCAGCATAGTTAGGAGGTAAAGAACGTAATGATGTAAGAAGTGGGATCCCAGTTCCCCATGCATTGTCAGCCATAAGACATATAGCAGAGTCAGATTTAGAGGATGCACACTCCATAACTGCTGCACCAGCACCTTTTCTCTGCTTGCTACAGGCAGCCTACATTTTACTGTCCTTCAGTCCAGGATCACATTCTTGTTTGTCCAGCACCTACACACAAACCTAACCTTGATGCCAGTTCTGAACCCACTACAGCTCACATTTGGGTTTTACGAAAACAGGGTCCCTAAACCATTCCAACTTCTGGATCTGACATGGAGAAAGGGAGTAAGTCAGGAGGAGAACCAGTGCCAGCCTGAGGAAAGACCAAGAGCTCCGTGGACTTGGAAAAAGGCAGCTCTGCATTAATCCACATGACGGCACTCACACTCTGTGCTCAAAGGACTAGCCCTAGGGTAAATCTGATGGCTTTCATGCCTTGCCAGAGCCTCCTCTAAGAAGCTTTTGCAGAATTCATCAACATGATCCACTATCTCTGGTGTTCAAATCTCCAAAATTTTACAGGAGAAAAATACCTTCCCTCACACAGGGTGCCCTTCTCCAAGACCATGCATAGGAAAGTGGTGGTGGGCACTGGCAGCACATAGCAAAGAGGAGACCCACAGATGTGGACTAAAAACCATCCAACAAATGGCCCAGGAGGTTGCCTGCTCATCAAAACCCCATCAGGCTTAAATAAGATGCTCCATTTGTAGTGGAACACTTGAAAACTCTTGCAGACTATGATTTCCAGAGTAAGGTAGAGTCTCTTAAGTACCATTCTGACACAGAAGGGTCCATGTTGGTGCAAGGCTTCTCCCCTCCATCCTCTTTCACTGGGAGAAGACAAGGTTTCATCGGCACTTTGATGCCTTATCACTACAAGCACTTTGCTCTGTATCTTATGCCACCTCCCTTCTGAGTCCTGCCATGGTGTATCTGTTTTGTAAAGGACTTTCAAGAATAATACAGGCAGTTGACTAATATGAGGGGGAACCTCCCTGTGATCTAGTGCCAGTCTGGAAGGCATTCAGACACTGCTGGACAACTATTTAACATGGCATTGGCAGCTTGTTGTAAAATGTCAGGTCCATAATGCTTCTGCTCTTCAAACTCAGTTTTGATCCCTTGCCAACTACAATAACTCAGTTTTCAATTCACCAACCTGGGATCCCAGGGGCTGCCAGAAACTCTGTGGGGGCTCCCTGCCATGCTGGAAGGAACATCATCCAGCACTATCCTGCAAATTTCCTCTCAACTACCGACATGACTGATGCACAAAGATGCTGCCGCAAGGGGAGATGATTAGCTCTTCAGTGGTGTTTAATTTTGATCCTAGGTAAGTGTTTAAAATAAGAACTCCCAGGGTGCAATTAGCCATTGTTATGGGTTCAAGGAGAAATCACTGCTCTGAAAAAAATGCAAGTCCCTGAGATCTATCTATCACAGTAAGTAGGAAAGAATTTTGACAAAGGCTGCTACATAAATCTCCTACCACTGTGACACACACATATGTAAAATTGAGTTGGTTAAGCACAATCTGGTCCTTTAAGACATGACCTCTGAGTGTCATAGGAAAAGTAGTCTTGGATTTCTTCTATTGGCATGCATGCTTGGATTTTGGGCTCAAAGTACCACAGGGCAGGAAGAACACACCTGAATTTTACTCTCCCTATTAAGATGCCTTGAGCTGGGGTTGTTGGGCAGACTGGACCTTGCAAGCAGGGAGCCAACCTCTCTCCATCAGGGCTGCAGAATGTGTTACAAAAGCCCCAGTGGATGCAGAAGGTATCCCCCAGAAAAACTGCCAAATAATGAAGCAATGATAAAAAGGGCCTTTTTTTTCTCCCCATCCCTACACTAAACCAAACCTGTGCCAGCATCATTAATGGTCAGAAGTCAAAATGAAGCCCTGAGCCTTATTAGGAAGGAGCTGAGTTGTCCAGAGCAGCCCATCCAAACCTGCTGGAGAGCTATTGGTTGCCAAAGCTCAGCAGAAGCAAATGTACTACCACTTCTCCACTCCCTCTTCAGCCACCAGGGGTGTTTCTACACAGAAATGTTTATCACCCACAGAAATCTGCTGTGACTGACTAAATATGAAAACAGTTAGTACATACAGGAAATATGAAGCATGCCAGATACTGCCAGTCTCACTTTCCACCCAGAGAGATGGGATGTGGCAGAGACTCTTCTGTTCTCTACTTTTTGGATGTCAGCCCAGCACAGGAACCAGCTCACTGTAACCACCATCAACAGATACGGTACACCAGTAACATATCATTCACTGAGACCATGTATTTCTGCCCTCCAACATGAGCCTTTCTGAAAGAAGCACCAAAGTTGGCTTTTGGGAGGATTTTATCCATTTTAACAGTAGCCAGGTAAAGTGTAATGAATGCTCCAATGTTTTGGAGCAGGAGCTCCTTTACCTGGGATGCTTTGCCTCCTGGAGACCAGGGCTGAGTCCATCCCACCGGAGTCCTTGCTCCCCTTTGAATAAGGGCCATCGTCTGTCAGCAGAGTGAACACAGAAACTGAAATTAGTACTAAAAGCAACAAACAGCATCATCAGAGAACTACAAAAAAATTGTCCTGGTGACAGCAGATCTGGTATCACATCCACATCACACACTGCTGGAGGAAAAAGACATTGCCAGCCCTGGCTTTGCACTGCACCATGGTGGCTATCTTGTTTTTTAGGGAGGAAGGGAAAGAAACAATAAGGCAATAATGTTATCTGATTTATTCCTCTTGGAACTAATCCCTCAGAACAAAATTCCCTTACTCCTGTAAGTAGGTGGAACAGCTGAGGACAGAGAAAGCCATGGCATTAGTCTCACTAGTTTTAAGCATGTCATTATGCTTGTGAAGAAACTTAGAGTCTTTGGAAATGGAGTTATAGATCAGGACACTAACAGGGCACTAAATCACTACACTTGAATGAAATTGCCTATTCTTATAGATCCCATTATTTCAAAGTCACATTTTCCTGCTGCTGTTCCAGCCACTGTACAATACAGAGAGCACCTTCTCCTAAGTGATTTTTGAAAAAAAAACAAAGACAGAAGAAAGAGAAAAACAGTATTATACATCATAAATGCATTATCCAGCATAAGTTTAAATTTAAAGTGTTTAAGTATCGTTTTATCCTCCTATTGGAAGACTTCTATATAGCAGAAAAGGGAATATGCTTCTACAGATTTCACTGCCATCCATCTAAAATGTCTATTTTTATCATGTTTCCTAAAGAGCTGGAGCTTTTTCAATTAGCATTTTCCAGTCACCATGTAATATCAAACAACTCCCATTTTCAGACCACATTCCTGGATTGCCCTTCCCAGTTCTTCAATTGCTATGAAGCCATACAACTTGTACATGATATGGGTTACTGAAATCCTTTATTCCTGTCCACAGTTCTTCTCTTGCTGTGTACAAAGGGAACAACCACTTCTGTTCTGCCCCATTCCATTCAGTGCTCTGTACACAGACAAATCAAACCCAACATTCAGTTTGCTGGCAGCCCACGCTGTCCACAGAGAGAAAAATGATGGTGTAAATTTAATCCTGTGGGTTACTCTTACCCTCTAGGAAGGGAACATTGCTTAAGGGTTTGAGCACTTTTAAAATGCAAAATGACACATGGTTCTATCTAACGTATTTTCAAAAAAGCAAAAATTTTTACTAATCTAATTTTATTTCTTGTCATGCCATGCTGAAGTGACTTCACCAGGTGACAAAAACTCAGTGCAAATTTTTGGCTGACTCAAATCTGCTCTTAAAAGCCTAAAAAATGTCAGTTGCAAAATAAACCACATTTATTTATTTCAACCCAAATTTTGCAGCCCGTAAAGGGACAACATAGACAGACAGACCCTGGACTCTACTTCTGCGTCACTTTTGAATGCTTTTCCATCACCACTAAACTCGAGGTTTCCAATGAAGTGAGCATAAACACTTGGCACTAGACCATCATCAAACTGTGCCAAGCCATTGTTGCCAAAGCACATTGAACCTTGATACCCAAGCAGCCAGGACCTCTGTTAAACAGGGAAATGAAGATCTGCCTTTTAAAAATAAGGGAAAGAACAGATAAATTAGAATAGCACTGTCCTGACCATAGAGACCTTGCAGAGTTACTCCAAGTGGGCAATGAAAGCAGCAGCATTTTAGCTAGAGAATTACAGCAAGCACCAAGGCATACACTGATTTCAGACAGGGGCTGGTACAGCCTGGAATCAATTATAAGAGCAGAAGGCTTGAAAATGAAATTTGCATTTTTAATAGCAATTGTTCTTTGGGTGATGTGGAGGCCACAGTCAAGGTTAATCTAGGTTTAATGACTCCAGAAAGTAGTTTAATTTACTTGGGACAGTTTAGCTCCAAAACAAAATCCAAAACCACACACCATCTCTACCTCAGTATTTGACAGCAATAAAGACCCAGAGCTGACACTGTTGTTCACATTCATCTTTACTTGCCTATCAAGTTTTTGCCCAATATCCTGCAATACCCCTTGCATAATTGTGGACTTAGAAAACAGGGATGATTTGGGAAGGTAAAGCAAAGTGGCATTTCCCAGAGGAGCAGCAGAACAATGCTGATCCAGCTACTACCTGCCCACACCACTCAGCTTAGCAGCTACAGTGTCCCTTTCATTTCTCTCCCAGGGGCAGTACTGGAGGAAGAATCTCAAAACAGCATGATGTTTTTTAAGATCTGGAGGTAAGTCTGCAGAAGGCACCTGTAAAACATCCTGGGACATCTGTGGCAGGATGCTGTCAGTGCCACTGGACCACCAGCCTTCAGTCACATGGACACTGGGATCGTGAGAACCACCCAGGACACAGACACCCTCCACATGAGAGCACTGCTGCCAGCTCAGACCTCAGGTAACATGCTTAAAGCAGCAACGTTCTGCTGTCTATGGGATCCCTGCATTCCTGGGAAACCACACAAGATGGTTTGAAGCCAGGTCCATAATCTGCTGGCAAAGTAAAGCAGTCAACCATCTGCTTCACAAAAACACATTGCCCTGGACCAGGCAGCCACCAGCACCCTTCCGCACATCATTTCCCCATCATATCCCCAACCAATATTGATACCAAACCCCAGTCTGTTAATGGTCACATTCTCTACTCCAATAACTGTTGGCAAAGATGCCTTGGCTACTATTTCAGCAAGTATAAAGGTTGCCTGAGCATCAACAACTTCCACCACCAGCCAAGTGGCCAATAGCAGTGACATGAGCTACAGCCACTGTCGGCAAATAGCAACGCACCCCCCGCACAACGCAGTCCCTTTGCTGACAGCCCTATCAGCTGGCAAGCAATTAGCACCGAGGCTCCCCTTCCTTTAGTGCTTCTCCCTTCCAAACTCAGCTGATTATGTGAAAAATGTTTGGGTTTTTCACTCATTATCTGGCTAAAATGTTTGAACAGGAAAGGAAGCTGCCACACGCCGCCTGCCGAAGTGTGAATTGGCATTTGCCTGCATTAGCATCCCCGCTGCCTGGCTCTTTGTTCATTTGCAGCCCATTTCCTGCTCTGCCACTCAAGCTGCTATTAATTGAGTCACTTTTTTCTAAGCCCTTTTTTTCGGGGGGGTGGGGGAAAGGGAGAGAAGGAGGTGGAAAGAGAGAGAAGAGTACTGTACTTTGTTTTTTAAAAGAAAAAATAAATTCTTTCTCTTCATGCTCTTAGTCAGGTCTCCTGCGTAGCACAGCATCCATGCAGAGACAAAGCTGGTAACCAGCCTGATTGCTCAGTTGGTCCAAATCATAGCACTAAGCCAAGCACTGAGAATTCATGAATCTCTCATGTCTCTAAAAGTGGGAAAACAATTCTTTTCTTACTTCCTTTTTTTTTTTTAAGCCTGCACAAGTTCTTTTTGCAAGCAATCAGTTCTGGAGCCATTAGAGATATATTTTTCGTGCTTTTTCTCTCACACCAAGAGGGCCAAAAATTTTCCAAAGAAAAAAATAGTGCAATTGACAATTCTCAAGCAGCAGGGTTAATGCTGGTTCTAGATCTTTCAGAAAAACTCACCAAGTACACAAGAGCCTCAATAAAACAGAGTGCACAACACTTTCCATACACTGATCCCATGGGGATAAAATCGAAAAGTTCTTGCAAGTTCTCTGATGCTATTTTTTTGCCATTTCAATCCCTTACTAATACCAAGGAGACAAGAGTTCCCAGCCCCTCTCCTACACACATGGCCCTGAGGTCTCCTTCCCTGCAGCAGCAGTGTACAACTCATACAAAAAACAAGTGATAATCCCATCTTGTTCCCTCATAAATAACTGGACAAATGAAGGAGTAAGAAAAATATCTCATCCTTGCTCAAGCTGAAGTACCAGTGGCAGGAAGACAGGGAGGTCAAGACAAACTCCAAATTCCACCTTACTGCTAGTTAATGGCAGTATGGCAGTTTAATTGAGACTGTGCCAGTAAAAAAAAATTAAAAAAAAAGAAAAAAAAGAAAAATGAGGGGACATCTGAACTGTTTCATTGCCTGCTCTTGCTTACTCAGGTTGGTGTTTTTTCCCCTACCTGGCTTACATCTCACCACTGAATGTACTGCCTGGGAAACCAGGTCCTCCCTTCCCCGTCTGGATCACACTGGGAGGTACTGGATGGGTACCAGCAGTAACAGAGAGAGCAAGGGATGCCCAGAGATTAGCCTCAGTGATTAATCAGCATGGGGTTGTACAGCCAGAGCTCTGCTGCTAGCTTCATAATGTATCATTTGGCACCTCAGCTCCAGTGATGGTCACAGGGCCACAAAAATGTCCTATCACTCCACCATCATTTCCCCCTGCTTATTTTACCACTTGAAGTTTTAGGGATTATTTACTTTTACCCTTTGCTGTAAAGAACAAGGTAAGAAAAGAGAAGGGAATAACACTTGATAATAATTGCAATCCAAACAGGAAGGGAATAAACCCAATTAATAGGGACATGGGGAGAAGTGGATCTGTGCAATGTCCACCCTGTCTGTCAGCCCCATGGTCTGTCTTAATGAGAGACAGCAACCTAATCTGTGTCTTGAGATTGGGTTTTGTTGTTTTTCCTTGGTTTAAAAGTAAGAACTGGGGCACTGATAGAAAAGACAAGTTGCTCCACAAGGCAGCAGAACTTATTTTCCTGATTTCTCATAGCTGTCTAATAGTAAGGCTGAATTTACCTCCCTGTCCTTTCCTTCTCATTGAGGGCACTAACAGGGGTCACTCCTCTACCCAAGATGCTTTATCCATTAATCCTCCAGCATCCAGCTGGCTGATTTGTAAGGGTCTGCTGCCTATACTTAAATCAATTTTAACTTCTAGGAAATCCACAACTACCCTAAAATAGAGGCCCTTGGGCTTCCTCAATGGCTGTATTCACTTGTTGAACCTCTGTCAAGGTTGACTTGTTGCATTTCTGAGGCATTCCCACCAGCCCCTAGCTCTCATGGAGCCAGGAGGCATGACCTGAAACAATTCTTCTCTCTAGCAACCAGAAGCAAAACCAGTCTTGATAACATCACTATTTAGTTAAATTCCCAATGGAATGCCATCAGAGGCATCAGGACTTCCAGACATCAGTTAGGTCTCAAGCCAACCTCTGTTAAAATGTGGAAAAAAAGAGTTTCCTCTCAAAGAACACTGATTTAGGAGTTCATTATCCCTGCCTGTAGGGGGGGAAAAGAAGGGGTTCTTTTTCATTCAGAAGAGTTATTAGACTATGTTATTAACAGAGATCACCTCTTAATGAAAATCGGCATTGGCTAAATAAGATTCTGTGACAATTATGCTTGCTGTCTGCAAGTTGTTCAGGTTTCTGGATTGCTTTAAGACAGTTCCTGCAGAGAAAGTGCATTAATCTTGTGGGGAGACCAAGAGGTAAAACCTCCCATTTGTTTAATGGAAAAAAGACAGTTGGAGACAGTTATTTTGCCACAGGGTAATTGCACTCCTTGTTTAGAGAAATGAATACTTAAACAAAGTTAAGAACCAAAAGCTGCTTACGCTAACCCAAGTTGGTATTTTTTGCTAGAGTAAAAGCCCAAGGTTGAAAGCAGGAATCCAAATGACTAAAACTAAGTGTGATTTGATCCACTTTGAAGAGAGTTATTCCTGCAAGTCAGGGGAGGCACTTAGCAGTAGTCAGGTAAACAGCAGTTAGGGGTATGTAAGTGTGGGTCAGACAGCTTAGTGATGAGTCGAACTACCATTTTCAAGATACCTGACTGCCTGAAGATGCAGACGTGTACTTCAAAAACAGATTTTAATCATCTATCTGTATCTTGAAGCACCTATTCACCATTAAAATGTTGTCGTGTTATTAGAAGGAAAGGAAGGAAAATCAGATATATCCACACACATCCATTCTGAACCTCAAATCTGTGTTTAGCTCCCAAATTAAAGAGCCTCCATTACAGCCTGGCCAGGAGCTGTATCATCCTTAGACCACATTAACGTACTCCTTCCCACCCCTCCTCAGGCTGGCACTCCGTGTGGCAACACACCCCGTGGCATTTTATGCACCAGTAACAAGTTTGGATTTGATTGCAGAGCTGTACACAACCAAACCTCCAGCACTGTCCCTGAGGACAGTGTGGGTTATTTCAGTAGCATCACAGCAGGTCAGAGATGGCTGCGTCAGCTCTGCATGAGAGCAGCACAGTGGTGGCCTCCCCTCTTCAAAGCACTTAGCCTTCAACATAAGAGCCAAGTAGATCTAGAGAGGCTAGGGCAGGAAAACTAAGAAGCCCATTATGAATACCATTACAAACAGATCACATGATTTCCTCAAACTACTTAATTACAGAGTTATAGACAGCCCCAGAGCTCCTACCCATGCCTTCACTTCAGGCAAGAGTCTCTGTTTCCATGAAAGATCCCACTTTACTCAAGCCTTCCTCAGCAGGTGGCTTGAATTTTCTTCTGCTCAACTAAATCCAAAGCTCCTTAGGCCCTAGGAAAAGTCTCTACGAGTTCATTAAGCCAAATACAGATGCTCAGTTCTTTTCTCATTTCCAGAAATGCACTGCTCCAGTTCTGTATTGGAAAAGAGAGAAAAAGAACCCAAACAAGTGGGTGAAAACATCTGCCAGTAATGTCTAGACTGCTTTTTCTAGAATACTGCAAAAATTGAGCTTGAGTTCATGATACTACCCTATGTAAAACTGACTCAAGAGTTCAGTGAAAAGTGACCTCATTAACGTTTATAAATATGTAAAGGGTGAATGCCAGGAGAATGGAGCCAGCCTCTTCTCAGTGACCTCGAATGATAGGACTCAGGGCAATGGAGCTGGAGCACAGGAGGTTGCACAGGAATCTGAGAAAGAACTTTTTCACAGCAAGGGTAACAGAAGACTGGAACGGGCTGCCCAGGGAGGTTGTTGAGTCTCCTTCTCTGGAGACATTAAAAAGCCATCTGGATGTGCTCCTATGCAACCTAGTCTAGGTGTTCCTGCTCTGGCAGGGAGATTGGACTAGATGATCTCTTGAGGTCCCTTCCAATCCATGATATTCTGTGATTCTGTAACAAGCATTCTAAATCCTTAGGCATGCTGCTCTGAAATGCTTAAAAACAAGAAGAAAAATGTCACTTTTGCTTTGGGAATTTGCAATGTAATTTCATTGTCAGGACACTCACTGTGTTACTCACTGCATCCAAAAAAGCCCTATAACTTCTAAAAGGCTTTTGGAAGTATATGGGCGACAAACCCAGTGCCCATCATGCTTCTCCACCACTGTCAGCACAGGACACCCTCATTGCAACTCTCCCATGGCAGCCACTCCGATTCAAGAAGGGCTTTGAAACACTCCTCCCCTCCCATGCATCAGGAAGACTTGAAAAAAAAGTTAATTCCCCTTAACCAGTGAACTCAAACTGGAACAGATCAGGTTATTTCGGGAGCAGCCCCTCCCTAATTTCATGAATACATGTACTAACAAATTTGTGGCACAAATAGCAGAGGCTGCCTGTTGAGAGGAGCTGCCTCATATTTTTCCCTCCACTGGCAACAAACTCCCTTCACAGCAGGTATCCATCATTACCCTGAAGACAAAAGAGAGCTTAGGGAAATAGTTTAACTTCTCTTATCACAAATTTTCTGAAAGCCCAGCTAGATAGGACAGCCATGATGCACAATTACTACACTTACTGGAATGAAGTCCTTGCTCCAGAAATTACAACTAAACTGCTTCCCCTTTTCCAAGCTGTTTCTGTTGGGGGAAAACAGAAAAATCTCAAGAGGATTATCAACCTGCTGCCAGTTCCTCTGCCTGCCCTCCTGCAATGAAGCTGCATTCCCTTCCCCAACTAGGAACATGCTCTTCCATCCATGTCTTCTTGTGCTATTCAAGAGTTTGGTGGCATCTCCCCCACCCATTTGTGCAGATGTTGCTCCTGGCACCTGAGCCAGGGAGAACTTGTCCAAACTCTGAGGTTATTCCAAGAGGAAGTTATATTTCTTAATTTCCTCTATCCAATATACACAGCATGAAGTTTATCTCTCCACACCTTCCATGTCTTCCCTTTTTTTCTTCTAAAGCTCATATCCATTTATCTACAAACCCTTCTAAGGCACATACAGTTTCATAACCACCTGCTGCTTTATGCACAGGAAACAGATCTATGAAAGATACAATGGCCTATTGTTCAACAGAAAACTCTGTGCTTTATAATTCTTTTTTTTTTTCTTTTTAATAAGAAACCAAAATTGCTTTTAAAGGAACAAATCGTTACAATCATTTCCAACCAGAAATTATATAGCTAGTTATTTGCATAGCAGTAGCCTCTAAGAGACTAAGATCTAAGCCAGAAAATGCCCCTGTTACCAAGCAGGTTGGCTTCCAGGGGATACCAAGCATATTTCTTTCCCCCTGTATGCCCTGAGTACATAAATAACATTGTTGGAAGAAGACTCTTGCTTCTCATGGAGAAGTGCAGAAAATTTCAGCATTTAGGAAACAAGCAAAAGACACAATTATTGTGTGTGTGCAAAGTCTATTCCAGTTGACTTTGCAGAGAAATCAGATTTTGGATAGATTTAATTCACATCAACCTTAAGAAGATATTATACCCCTCCCAAGGACTGATCCAAGTCCCATCTGATAAGAATGAATGCAGGACCTGTCTTGCAATGCCAAAATCTTGTACTCCTCATGTTTTCTTTAAGTACACAGTGTTCCATAAGGAAGCATAAAAGGGAAGAAATGAAAAAAGTGCAATTTAAGAAGGTGCAGTCAACCTGCCATTACAGTTGTGTCTTTTATAGACCAGAGACCCTGCTGTCACCCATTATTGCTTTGGAAGCCAGCACAGAGTAACTTTATTTATCTAATCAGTGCATCTGAGGGAGTGTGTGATAGAGGACATGGAAGCAGGTCTTAATTTCCACTCAAGCTGTACAGAGAGATAGAAGAAAAAAATACTTGGAAAAGTTACCAGAATTTCTTATTAAACCCAGTTCTATTTTTTTAATTTGTTTTTTCTGTAAAAATTAACCTTGTGTGCTGTCTGGACATCTATCCATCTACTGTTCTTTTGTACCTCTGAACCCAGTGGCCAATATCTGTCACCATAGGGGGTACAGAGCATGGCCTGAAAGAGGATTATCATCCCAAAACTTCCATTAAAATTGTGTTTTGAGAAGACACAAATCATGGCTTTCAGCAATGCAAAGAGCTGCTGTGCTAACCAGCTCTAGACCAGCTTCACCACTCAATTTCCTTTAGATGGATGGAAGAAGAAAAAAAGATACCGGCTGTAAAATTATTGGAAAAAAGGGCTCTTCTGCTCACAGAAAAGCTTATGTTATCCTTTTGAAGTAATCTGTGTTTCTTTCTTTCATTTAAAATTATCAGAGACAACTCTTTCCCCATTAGGGTGAGGATATGCTTTTGTCCAACAAGTTGAGGTTATTAAGAGCTTCTTGAAGGGTATCACACAGTATTCAGCATAAAAAGCTTTTCCCAAACAACTTCACTTTTACTGACCTCTCCCAAAGCACACTCTATAAATGTCCACATCTTTTCACTCACTGAGTGCTCTCCAGTTCACTTTACACAAGCACTCCCCAGCAAGACCTGAATTCCCAGTGTTAAGGATAAAAATAAAGAGAGAAATTGCGAGTCTCTACCGTTCCTGCAACCCCTCTCACCCTCCCAGACATTTTCAGGCAGCTTCATCAGTTTATGTTTATGAACATAAACTGGTGGCAGGGGAAACTCCAAAATTTCTCACACCCTTGCAGATGATATAATGTACACTCACATACACATCACATGCACTAATTTTATGCATGAAGGATGAGAACAGAGCAGAAACCAACTCCACAAGATTATTATTTTTCGATGATTCTAGTGCCTGAAACAATGTTATTAAAGTTACATTTTCCAGTCAATCTGGCAATTTCTTCTGTTAAGCAGCATAGACTGCACCAGGGTGAGTCCAAAAATAGGCCAGGAAGATGAAATACTGCTGATATACTGATTGTATTATCTGAAGAAAATACCTTTCAAGAGTAAAAATTAAAGAGAAATAAGATGCATTTTCAGACTGATCTTTCATGAAAGTTATCCAAGCAAGCAACTATAATGTGGTGAGAAATGACCTCTAAAGTCTAACCCCATTCCCAGGGAAGAATGAATGCCTCTCTAGACAAAACTCAGTTTATTAAACTGTGCACCAGTATAAGTCCTAGATGCCAATTGATTGCAATTCCCCCCACTAACTCCACACAAACTTCCAAACTGTCTTGGATATGGAGGAGGATAACAAACAGCCTGTCATGTCCAACCCCTGGGAATTTTCCTTGCTTAAGACAACAAATGCCATGCTAAGTGACTGTGAACTCCCATTGGATTCAGCAGAGAGGGACAATGAGGTGGCAACAAGACACTGTGGTAATGTTTAGCTAGCAGTCCTTCTTCAAGAGGGACTTTGGTGCTGTTTTACTCCTTATGTGCTGTTTTACTTCTACAGTATTTCCAAGAGAGACTACATTACACAAGTAAAATAAGTGCTCCCATTAGCATGGATAAAATTTTAGCACCTGCACTAAACTTAGAGCGAGCAACAGGGAGAGCAAAGAGGAGCAGTAAATCAGCCTTCAGGAAACCTCTAGAAAATAGAACTCCTTAGATGAGCAGGGACACAGCCCTTCTTACAGTGAATCACATCCTGCTTCCCTGATGATCTCCAGGAACACCACCAGTCTGACTTGGTCAATGCCTGCACCAGCACGATTGCACAAAGGGTGGTGCAAGGAATCACAGATTCACAGAATCATGGAATATCAGGGATTGGAAGGAACTTCAAGAGATCATCTAGCCCAATCCTCCTGCCAGAGCAGGAACACCTAGACCAGGTCACACAGGAACTCGTCCAGATGGGTTTTGAATGTCTCCAGAGAAGGAGACTGCAAAACCTCTCTGAGCAGCCTGTTCCAGTGTTCTGTGACCCTCACTGTGAAAGTTTTTTCTTACATTTCTCTGGAACCTTTTATGTTCCAGCTTGTATACATTTCCCCTTGTTCATCAGGAAGGTCATCCTGATGCTCATTCAGGTTAGCACCCTCTTTCTGCCTCAGTTATAAGCCTGCTCTAGCTTAGGGAAAAGATCAGGAAAATAAAATGAGTAATCACATCTGGGAGATTTGTTGTGATGGTTCAAGAGATAGCTGAGATTCATATGCCACATGGACCTGTAGCAATCTCAGTGCCAATAGTAATAAGAAAACCAATGCAAACCTCAAGAAAACAAAATCCAACAAAGCCAAAAAAAACCCCAGTAAATCAGGCAACAGCAGCGATGCACATCAATGCAGTAACATTTAATCAAAGCATGAGCCAGGGATCAAGGGGTGAAGCAAGAAAACAGATTTATATAAAACTTGAAGGATGCCATCAGCACTGGAATAAAAAAGTCAAATAAACTATGAGAAGGAGATATCAAAGCTGCCCATGACCTTGTTTGTTACTGCACTGCTCTCATCATTTCATCTAGGCTACAGCTTCAAAAGGAGCTATGAAAAATCAGAGTGGTCTGGTGAACCTGGACAACCCTGGATAACCACAGCCTACAGCAGGGCACATGCCCAGCCCCAGTTGCAGTGAGGGCAGGGCTGGCACAAGGCTTAGAAGCTTGACCTAGCACAGAGCACATAAAGTCAAGAACTTAACCCTTTCTTAGGCAGCGGGGCTGTACCTTCAACACCATTTTCCATCATCCCATGGGTCACTGCACTGAGGTATCTCACAGCCAGGTCTGCCAGCCCCAGATTTGGGAACCCTTTCTTGGGAGGACCACAAAGACAGCCAGTTGTGCTGGAAGATGATATCATTTGAGAAGACATTCAATGCAGTAGTTTGCAGATGAGCTAGCTGGTTTATACTGGATTTGCTTTGCATTCTGATGCAAAGTGCTTAAGAACCAGTGGGAGTCAAGAAATAAGGAAGAAGTTCCAGACAGCATTAAACTGTTTTAAAAGAAAGATTTCCGGCACCCCATTTAGACTTGTTTCCAGCTTATCCACGAAGCTCTGCTAAACCTTACTAAGACTTAATTCCCATAAATGTGATTCTCCCCTCAGCGTTTAGCTAAGTAGCAATGTTTCAAAAAAAGTAAATACCAAATCGTGGGAGTTGGATTATTCATTCATGCAGTAAAAGCCATTTTATATGAATATATACAGATGTTCCCACTTCATGACTGATCTAAACATATGTAGATTTTAGACTCTGAGACACAAACCATCCATTATGCAATGGCCCGTGTACATGGCTGGGCTGCTTTTATCCCTTGACTGTGTCAGGAGGATTCACAGGAGCTGTGAGAGAGATAGAATAAGCTTATAGTTGAAAGACTGAAGAAAGTTTAAACTCAAGCCTTGCTAAAAAACGAAAGGAGGGAAGGGAGAAGGAGAGAAATCAAAGAGACAGGCAATATTAGATTTAGCAGGACAAGAAGATGAAATAAGAAAGTTTGAAAGCTCAAAGCAATAACTGAAGTTGGAACTGGTGCAATCTGACCCTATCAAACAAGCTGTTAAAAATTTGCCTGAAATGACCATTAAAGCTTTCTTCCAACAAGTTTTGCTCTTGTTTTTGTCCTACTTCTTGCTTCCCATCAAAACCTGCTTTGGCAGCAGGCTCTGCTGCCATCTGATTCTCCAAACAGGCTGTTGTCCAAAGATCAGCACAGCACCACTGCAATGGAATCAAACATCTGCTCAGACTGAAAGATGGGTAAGACCCTGCTCCAGCAAAATTATTAATGTACTCCAGCTGTTTCATGTAGCTGCCTTCATGCAGGTGGTTGTGCTGGTTTCCAGTCACTTCACATTGCATGGGAGATTGTAAAGCAGGTGGAGAACTCAACTACAGCCAGCAGAAAAATTTCCAGAAGACATGGAAACTCCTAGTGTAAATCAGAACAAATTGCTGCAAGCTGGGCTCTGCCACCCTGTGAAAGGTTCACAAGAGATGCTGATTCTTGTGAGCACCTGTGAGCACACAGAGACAGCCTTGGGATTTTCACATAGAAATCCTGCTAGTGTTGGTTCAGTGGCTCAGTTTTTCCTTTGAATATTTTTATACATTCAAAACCTCAAATTGGCCCAGACAAAAGATCAGCCACGAGCTGGTGCCAGGTGCAGGGGATAGAGTCTGAGCAACAGTAACGTTGATTAAAACAAAGCTTGCAATTTGGTGAGAGCCTCCTGAGCATCACAAAAAGCCAGAGAGACTGTCATGGCAGACTTCTGGAAGGACTGGGAAAAATTCGTTTGTGCATTTCCCTGGACAGGTACTTGTTCCACCAAGGAGCAAGAGAAAGTTTGAAGTTGAACCTGGCTAATAGGAGGCAGAGGTGCAGAAAACCCTTCTGGGGCTGAGTCAAACAAACCCCCAGCAGCACAGCCCCATCCATACCTCACAGACCTGATTCTCCCCAAACACCACAATCCAACAGTGTTTATATGAACAGGGGCATATGTCTGAAAAGATGCAATTCACAGCTGAAAAGATGCAGCTGTGAGTTCAACAGCTTATGGAGGATAGGAAATAGCAATGAATTGAGGGAAAAGTCGGGTGTAACTAAAGACCGCAGAGTCTTGGGAAGAGAGGAGATTCATGTGATGGCCATTCTCCACCCAGGAACACAGACCATTAAGTGTAATGCTTCACATTATGCTTCCCAAATACCCACTTCATTTCGATTCAACAAGGCACTTGTGCTAATAAAAATTAAAACCAGCAGATTCTGTCAAGTGTGTAATAGATGTGTGGAAGAGCAGCATGTGCAGGTATTTCTAAAATTAACTGTGAATACTAAAACTGTTTTCCAACACTCAAGAAGTCGGGGGAATGCTGCAGTCATGGGATATGAGCACTTGGCCGGCTGCTGAGTAGGAGCCCACCCAGCCCCTCATCACAGTTCCATGGGGCAGGTGAGGGGGAAGAACACCCCCACACCAAGCACCTCTTCTTCTCACTGTGCTAAGTTTTAGATGGAGCCAGGATGTCTCTGAGATCAGATATTACCAAGTAATTACCTTTTGCCACTGCCTGCCAGAACCAAAGGCACCTGCCAAGCAATACATTTCCACCAGTTTTACCTAAGTGTGGACACCTGCTTGTCTAAACTGGTGCAAGGGAGCCGAGTGTGTGCACCGGGAGGCAAGAGAGAAGAGATCAGCTCCATGAACATTAGATACAGCAGATCCACTTAATGATTAAACACACAGGATTGTTTGCTTATAAAACGCAGTGTCACATAAATCTGCTAGGAGCTAATTGCCTATCATAGCTCATGGAATCGCTTCAGTCGGCTGCTGAATGATAAAGGGACTTTTAGAAAGGAGACAGAGAAAGCCAGTGGAGCTCTGCTCCAAAAGGTTTTGTTTTCCACTTCAAGGTAGATGCTTATCCCCCTTCACAGCACTATGGTCCCTCTGCTGAGCTCACCAGAGAGGGATGGTTGGAGGTAAACCAAAACACAAAGGGAAAGGGGAGTTGCTTTGATTCTTTTTTAGAAATGTTATTAATAACAAACTTCTCTCTTTTGTCTTATGTGTCTTGCCCAGCTTCACAAACAACAGCATCTATCTGGTCTGTGCCTGAAGCCAGATTCTAGATGAGTGAGACATTTGCCACCACTCAGGGGAAAGTGGTCACCTACAGCAGTAAGGAAGGGAGAATGGTGGTGAAAAGATCCATGTACTACATGGCAAGGGAAGGCAAGGGAGCAGCAGACAGCAGGGTGAAACCCAGTCTTGGAGCAAAATAGAAAGCAATTAGTGATGTGCCCTCTGTCTCACAGCTCTTCTACCTTCACACTGATTTTAACTCCACAAGTAGTGGGTTGTACAAATTACCTGGGCAGTCTGATCCAGGTTTTTGTGTACCTGAATATGTTTCTACTGATTTCCCCAGATTTCAAGTATTATCCCTGTGGTTCTAACCCAGGATCTCATCTGGTCCATCCCTACCTCACACACAAATGCTTGATTCTCACACCTGCCTTCACTGCAGAGGACTGAGGATGAAGCTGCAGAGAACATGCCAGGGGCTGCTGGGCTGCAGGCTGGAGTCTCTCTTTCAGCATGAGCAACAGAATGCAGTGTTTCAAGGCAGGAAGGAACACCAATTGATTGCACAGTAGGTTGTATGGAAAATCAAACACATCATTGAAAAAAAAATACAAAAATTACAAAATACATACATTCATCTCATGCCAGGAGTTTAACTCTACCCAAGCAGCACTGCATTCCACAAGGAAATTGACCTCTATAAAATTACTGGGGCAGGAGAAGGCCACAACTCTCATATTTCAGGCTGAACTTTCCCATATGGATCACTCATCGTGCCAAGCAAGAAAGGAGGGCACTTCTACTGATGTCATGGAGCACAGATTTACTGCTGGGACAGCTCCACCAAGGCTGGTAGCTCAACAGTGAGGACCTGTTAGAGGTTTGACTCAAACCATCATTTGTACAGTCATGAACATGGTTGTTCAAAGACAGAGGAGCAGAGCCACAACTTAGCTTGGCCATTTGACTAGGAAAAGCAGGCAACTGGAGCTGTGCCAACCCACCCTCTCTACAGTGAGAGCTCCTGTGGGGCAAGAGGATGGGATTGGTGAACCTGCAAGCACCAAGAGGAGAGAGTAGAAGACAGCAGGGAAGAGCTATTTGGGATATCAAGCAAGTCAGTTTGTTCAATAGCTGCAAAAGCTTGGCATACAACATCCAAACCAGCAGTGGCTACCAGATCAGAGACATACGTCCCTCCTTTGGGAAAGGGGAGGATGCAACAAAGCAGAAGAATGCAGTAAATCCTATTTTCCTCCATATGCCAGGGCTGCAGGGAGCCAGATCTTACTCTCAGCAGAACAGGTTCCAGCCTCCCAGGACAAAAGTGTATTTTTCCTTTTTGTAACTGCTCCACGTCCCTTCTTGTCCCAGTGCCAACACTGTTCTCCCAAACCTGAGCCAGCTCCTAACTTAAAGCTTCATTAGGTTATAACCAATGAGCAGTAATTGTACATTGAGACTGGAAGCTAAAGTGCTGCTGGGGAGAAAACCACAGCTCTTTCCACCTTTTCCAACATGATTTCATGAACCTTCACAGTAAGAAATGCATCAGTCATGAGGCACAACTAAGTGGGATCATCCCTTCATCTCTTAGCTATGCTAAAAATTTACGAGGCTGTTGTGGGACTGACATGCAAAGCAGTTTAACAGTGATTTAACAAAGAAGTATGATATTTCATCCTTTCATAGTTTCCAGGTGTTGGGACCAATTCACTTCACAGCAATTTTCATTTTTGGGCCTTTTTTTTCCCCTCCTCCCAACAAAGACCTGCAGCTGCCAACTACACGGGCATCTAGAGCAGCTAGGAAACAAATTTCCCTGTGAAGCAAATTCTTCCTGGATGAATTGAATGAAAGCAGAGCTCATAATTGCACATTACTGAAAACATTTCTGATAAAAAAAAGGGGAGGGGGGAGATATTTTTATCCACATCTCCAGTTGAAAATTGCTGGGAAAGATGGTTTTGAAAAGCCATAATCTCCAAGCATGTAATTATCAGATCCTTGAACAAAAACATATGGTCAAAGGAAAAAAAAAAGGAAAAAAATCCACATACAAAAAAGAAAACTTTAATTGATATAATAAAATCAGGGATGGCAATTGTTGGGAATGGAAGGAAAGAAATTCTTCATCCTGTGTCATTTTGCATATCTCCTAAGTTACAAGACTGATTTCTAAATCCACAGATTAATAAATTTGGCAGCCAAGAACATCAAGCTTAGTAATTTCTTTTTTGTTATAAATGGAATAATAATAATATTTTTTTAAAAAATCAGAAGCAGACTGGCAGGCAGACTGTCACCAAACCAGCATTTCCCAACTCCCACGTCAGCACACTTGTCTAGAAACAGCATTCTGCCACCTTGAATAGACAGCCGTACCATGACTGGGGGGTCCTATCCTATCAAGGCTTAAGACTGTGCCTGCCCTGATGGGATTACTCACACGAGAAGAAATCATACAGCAGCAGAACTGACAGCTGAAAAGAGCCTTTAGATGTACTTATGCCTGGTAGCATTCAATTGTCAATTGATGAATGTTGCTAAATATTTATTTTTGCTCTACTTTCCTCCACTTCTGTGCCAACGCCTCTTTCTCATTATTATTACTTGTTAGCTTTAAATATTTCTTTTGTTTGCAACACCCACACGACTAAACACAAAAGCACCCATCCCTCCAAGTTGCCCAACAACTTTCCTGAGTAAAACTGCATGTGATTTCCATCCTTAAGTAGATAATACTACAAGTAAAAGACATCAGCATCCACATACAAATGTTAATTTCATAGAATCATAGGGGTGGAAGGGACTTTTCAAAGGCCATCTAGTCCAACCCCTCCACAGTAAGCGGGGACATCCTGCACTACATCAGGTTGCTCAGAGCCTCACTAAGCCTGGTCTTCAATGTCTCAGGGTAGAGCCTCCACCACCTCTCCAAGCAACCTGTTCCATTGCTTCATCACCCTCATGATGAAGCAACTAGGTGAGGAGCCTTTTCCTAATGTCTACCCTAAACCTACCCTGCTCTAGTTTAAAACCATTATAATGGTCCACTCTGAGAATAAATCAAACCACAGAATTATCAAGGATTGGAAGGGACCTCAGGGATCATCTAGTCCAGTCCCCCTCCTGGAGCTGGAACACCCAGAAAGGTCACGCAGGAAGGTGTCCAGATGAGTTTTGAATGTCTACAGAGGAGGAGACTGTCACACTCACTGTGAAAGTTTTTGCTTACATTTCTGGGGAACCTCCTGTATTCCAGTTTGCACATATTGCCCCTATCATTGGAGGTCACTGAGAAGAGCCTGGCTCCATCCTCCTGACACTCACCCTTTACATATTTATAGACACTAATGAGGTCACCCCTCATTCTCCTCTTCTCTGAGCTAAAGATACCCAGCTCCCATCTCCTCGTAAGGGAGATGCTCCAATCCCTTGATCATCTTCATGGCATCTCTCAAGCAGTTCCCTGTCCTTCGTCAACTGAGAGCCCCAGAATTGGATACAATACTCCAGATTTGGTCTCACCAGGGCAGAGTAGAAGGGAAGGAGAGCCTTTCTTGATCTACTGACCACACTCCTTCCAATACATCCCAGAATGTCATTGGCCTTCTTGGCGAAATCCTATGTGCCATAACACATACAAACATTTGGGCAGTGAGGTTATCATTGGCTTATATGAATTAATAAAACAGAACACATATAAAGAATAATGAACATGGACATAAAGAGAAAATCTGAATAGCATTTATTCTCACACTATGGGACTGACATATTTATCAAACCTGCCTTGCCTTTACATTGAAAAACTTCCTTCTACTAACAAAATGTGTACTGCTGAAATGAGCACAACCTTTTAACAGGAAATTCTCATAAATCTCCACACAGGAGAGGAAAAACTAAATTTAAAAGATAATTAATTTCTATACACCATGAAAAGTTGGAGGAGATTACCTCAGTCTTTTTTTCTACAATGCAAAGTAATTTTGGTGGAACAGGTCATCTCTAGAAAATAGCAAAAACTAATTTCCACTGTGTAGATAAACTTATTTATACACAGTGTCATCAGAAGATATGCTTAAGATTTTGCAGAGATTGGGTAAGTCATCACAAGCTTGCAGAAAAGCAAAATTGAGTGTGGGAAGAAAACCAAAACAAAGCAAAGAGAAGTGATATCAGAGTAGGGTAAGAGAATGACAAATCCATCACCTTCCCATTCAGTCCCTGTAACTGACCATCTGTGTGTGCTGCAGAAAGAAAATAAGAAGGTATAATCATAAACTGGAATCTACCACCAAAAAAAAGTCATTCCCACCCAATTTCTTTCTATGACAGATCAACATTTCCGAGTAGATGGAAAATGCAAGTTGTTATATCTCAATTTTAGAAATACTTCTGACACTGTTATACATGCTATTTTTATAGGTATGTTTGGGAAGCAGGATATAGATGATCATGAAGTGTATGCAAAACTGATTGGAAAACCACATGCTGAGAAAATTCATCAGTTGTTCACAACCAGAAGGGATGGATGTATTAAATGAGGTTCTACAGGGGCAGATCCCAGGCTGGTAAAATTCCAGGTTTCCATTAAATTACCTGGATGATTACAGAAAAATTGCTCTTACCAAGTTTACTGACAGCTACAAGCTTTGAGGGACTGGAAGAAGGTTGGAATGATTCAGGCATGTTTGAACAAACAAACACAGAATTTAGTAGAGGTGCAGCGCAAGCTACCACATCTGGTCAGCAATAATCAAATTAATGCAGGATGAAGAAAAACCATCTAAGTGACAGTTGCAGAAGGACTCCTCAGATATTGTGGACTGCAAACCAAATGTGATTCCACAGTGGCATGTCATATAGAATCATAGAATGGGTTTGGTTGGAAGGGACCTTAAAGATCATCGAGTTCCAACCTCCCTGCCATGGGGAGGGACAACTCCCACTAGACCAGGTTACTCAATGCCTCATTCATCCTGGCCTTAAACACCTCCATGGAGGGGACATCCACAACCTCTCTGGGCAGCCTTTTCCAATGTCTCACCACCCTCCCTGTAAGGAATTTCTTTCTTATATCCAGCCTAAATCTCCCCTCTTCCAATTTCCATCCATTACTCCTAGTCCTGCCATCCTGGACCCTATTAAGAAGTCCTACCCCAGCCTTTCTGTAGGCCCCCTTCAGATATTGAGAAGCCACTATGAGGCTCCCCTGAGATTGAATAACCCCAACTCCTTCAGCCTGTCCTCATAAGGGAGGTGCTCCAGCATCAATCAGCTAAACAGAATCAAACAAGCCATGTGGAAAGGTGCTACACCCAGGAAGCCATTACACACAGCAAAACCAAGGCAAGCTGAAAACACCAGCCACAAATGTTATCGAAGGAAAATGTGTTAATGCAAGCAAGTCTAAAATCCTAGTAAATCTAAAGATGAGAACAGACTTCAAGACTTATTAAATCACCCTTTTATTTTACACAGCACTAATAAAAGCTTGAATGATGGATGCGTATAATGGCCTGAATGCAGTGCCCAGGTTTGGGTGCTGCAGTTGAAGAAAAATGCAGTCCAGCTGGAGTTCATTCAGATCGAATCAGTGCAGTGTGGTCAGACACCTAGAAGACACAACTTCTGAGTCTGAGAGGAGAAATGAGTTATCTGTGCTAAAGGGAAGAGAGGAAGGAGAGGGAAAGGGTTATTGCTGTGTTCAGACATCCGGAAGAGTGATGCTCAGAGGGAAAGGAGTAATCTGTCATCTGCTTGAGGACAGGAAGCAATGACAACAGTACTGCAGATGCGGAGTTATTCCTTAATACTCAAGTCTGGTGAATGAGTCTGAGCTGATGTGGTATTTCTAGAGCAGATATATTCAAACAAAAGGCAGCTGGGAGATATCACAGGTATGACCAACAGTAGCTTAGGGCAGAGGAATGGCCCAGACAAACTCTCTCTCCCCAGTTTTGGCTGTGATTCAGCTCCAGACCCAGAGATGAGCATCTTGGTCTGCACAATCCAGTTACTTTTTCTCTTAATCTTTCATTCTGTTGCCATTGAGGCAAAGCTGACAAGTGACGTAAGCAGCTTGATGAGCAGGATTTATATTAAATAGCACTATTGTGATGAATTCTTTAATAAGAAAGATACAATCTTTCTTCCTAGGAGATTTATCTATGAAGATTTCCTCCTGTCTTATTCCAGCTCCTCACATTATTCTTCTATCCCTTTCAGGCATTTCTTTTCTCTATTTCTCCTCCTGTCTATTGGGCAAGCTCAGATCTGTGGCTGATGCAGAGAGAACACAGCACAGAACAGGGGAACTGATCCCATGAAAACCAACAAGCAGGAAAGTGCAGAGACCTATTAACAAGTCTCTTTCCCTGGCCATTCCCACCCTGCAAATAAAAGAATGCATAGGAAATTCAAACTGGTCTCTATGGTCTGCAAAGCATCCTTCTCAAACTGAAAGCATGGATCCTCATGGCAACAAAAAAACCCACCCTAAAACCAAACAACAAGCCCAAATAGAAAATCAAGGATCCTCTTTTTCCTTTGCTTTCCTTTGCTAGTCTATCTTTTTAAATAAAAAATAATGAAGTCACCCAGATGTATGCATCTAAAATACAAAGAGTTTTCTAAATTAGTCTGTGCTGTAGTCAATTAACCTTTTAACTTGGGCTGGTTTATGATGTTATTCTCAGCTGGTCACCTGGAGCAGCATGAAGGAGATTCAATGAGCTCTGTTGTTCTGCCCACTCCTGCAGTGATACTGCAGTAAGGACTAACTGAATATAAAGTTTGTGAGAGCAAATCATACAGGGTCTCCCTGGACTTCAGAAAGGCTGTAAAGCATTTCAGGGTAGTCCTCCTGTTGCAAGACCATAAGGTCTCTATTGGAAACACACTATCATATCGGTATCAGCAGAGCCACACACATGCTTGCTCTAACCAGAAGATGCTTCCTCCACCTTTCACAAAACATCATGGCTACTTTGCATTTTCTGACCCTCCCATTCTGAAGGACAAACAAAAGCTTTAATACAAAAGCTTAATACATTACAATGTCCCATCAGAAAACTTTAGGGAGTGGTTTGTGCAGAGGAAACAAACTTAATGATGGTGGGACCAGCATTCCTGAAACATTGGATGCCTCTTTGAAACAGCCTCATCCGTTTTTGATGTTTGCACATCACAATTGCAATGCTAAAATGAGTGATAAGATGGCAACTCGCTTTATTGCTTCCATCTCAGAAGCAGTTCCAGATAAGGAGACAAGTCTCATGAAAAAGACAGGTAATCAGGAGAAGAAACACATTAAGAACTTAGCCGAGTGATCAAAAGGGAGCTTCACTGAGGCTCAGCAAAAGCAAGCCAAATCAGTCCCCCTCAAAGCTTTTCTCAGTGCACTAAAATAACTACAAAGGAAAGAAATGACAGGCATTGAATAAGATGATCATCTAACCTTCTTTCTGTCTTTGCTCTGTGGCTAGCGCAAAGGATGGTCTCATCCACTGGACACTCAGGAAACCAGTGGCCAGTACCTGGGCCTCAGGACACCATCAACACAAGCTGTAAGGGTCTGATGACAACGTGAAGAAGGCTTCCAAGGATTCTCTACCAGCTCTGCGACTGTACCATTCCCCTGTGCCCAACAGGGCTACACACCACATTGACTCAAGGTTCTCCAAGAAAGGTTTGTAAATAGTATCAGGAATATTTCTCATTTGGTCCCCCTACACCTAGATGACATCACCATGTGCAGAAATGCAGTGATCATCAGGACTAGCATGAACAGAGAGCACCAGATGGCTCTGTTGATGTGTCTGAGGAACTGGACAAATGATCCTCATTGTAGCTAGTAACATCCAGGAGACTCTCACAGAGCAGTTGGTGTTATCCACCTTTGAGCAAGGGGCCCAGCTTATGGCTCAGTCCCAGGAGTGGTGGGAACTCGTGCCAAGTTCTCTTTTGATCTTTTCATGGAATGACTGCATTCCTGCCCTGTTAAATCACGCGCCCAGACTCCCTCTGCCTACCAGGACTCATCGCCATGTCTCAGGCAGCTCCAAAATAAGCCCCAGCCCCCAAACCAATCCTTGCTGTGCTGCTACACCAAGTGGACAACATATCCAGTCATCATCCATGGGATTAGGCAACGAAGCCATGCTAAGCTTCTTTGTACCTGGTTTATTTTACCCCTCAGATTTAGGGGGAAAAAAACAATTTTCTTAAGTGAGGTTAATGCTTTAGGGCATCTTGAGGACAAGGAGAAGACAAAGTCAGTACCACTACATCACTTCAGGCAACGTAAAATGACTCAGAAACCATGAATTACCTCTGTACTTCCAATGCCTTTGCTTCCAGACAGGAAGTGCTTGCATCAAAGCAGAAGAGCAAGATCCATGCAGAATATTTAGGTGCAAAAGCAGAGCTACAGCATGCACTAAAGTACCCTCACCCGGTTACAAGTATCAGAGCCTGTCCATCCTGGAAAGTCCAGGGTCAGGAGAAGGTGACTGTGCCTTTTGTAAAGGTGCCCTTCTACACCCACCTGCCCACTCTTTTGCAGGATTCTTGTACTTCACAGTAAGAGTGAACTGCTCACCCCAGGTTCCTAAAATAGGGGTTAGCGTATCATTGAAACAGCAGCTTCCTAGCAGGCACTGAAATATTTATTAGATAATGTAACAGTAGATTACAGCAGAGAATGGGGAGATGGCAGGGATCTCACCATGTTCAGCTTGGTCCAGTCCCTTACCCCTGAATTACCCAACAGCCCTCTATTCACCATTGCTGAACGCTCAGCACACTCACACATTTATCTCAAAATATAAGAATTACATTTAGATACTGGGATTTTTTTAAAGAAAAAAAAGAAAAAAGCAAAACAGCTGTAAAGGTCTGTATCATCTGGGATGCCTTAAGAACAGCCCCCGTGTCTGCCAGTCTTCCAGCTGGAGATGGGGCAGGAGGGAGCAGCCTGAAGGGGACTCTCCAGTGGTCACAGGGAGAAATTCTTTCTGGAGAAGCAGAGATACATTTTGCAAATCTAAACAATTAAGTCACAGTTTGTATGCAAAGGTTCAGATTTTTAAAGCCTCCTTAAAAGTAGCATGTGAAATCGTTACTGATATTTAAGGCGGTTGAAGGAAATCAGAGTAAACCAAAGTAAACTACTGAAGGAGGGGGAAAAAAATACAGACAGGCTCACTCACCGAAGTCTGACTGCAAATCCTTTTTCAGTCCACAAAGCATGTCTGCTGTTATTTACCAAATCATTCAACTAATTGCAACAGCCGCTCCTTTTTCTCTCCCTGCCTGCACTAGAATCACCTCCCAGCCAAGCTCCTGCTCACTTTTCAGGCTGCCTCCCACAGTCGAGCGGGGCTGCGACGCACACGCTGCTCCTCGCTTCACGGCAGGAAAATCAAAAAAGCAATCTTCCTGGGCGCTCCAGTTCGCGAGAATTCAAAAAGGTGGCAATCCTTCGAAAGAAATGTCTTTACATGACTGTTTAAAGCATCGATTCGCCAGTCCCGTGTAGAAATAGGAAAATTAGGAGTATAGGGAGTTTTTTTCCCACTGGTCCTACAAAGCCCGTGCTAGTAGTCTCGGCTCGCCTGGCCATCAGGCATTGCGAAGCAAAAGTTGGAAGCGCGGTGATTAAAGGGAACAGCTGTTGGGAGGGGAGGCAGCCGCTGAACCCTGACTCCCCGGCAGATGCAGCGAATGTCGAGCGCGCACTTCATTCCCGGCGGTTTTCCCCCCCGCGCCCCGCCGGCCCACAGCGGGCATCATCCATCCCGCTGAGACCCGCTGGCCCCTTGCAGCCTCAGCCCTTCTGGGGCTTTCATGGGGATTTCAGGCAAAGAGAGGAGGGGGGAAAAAAAAAATTAGGAAAAATAAATAGATAAAAGGCAGGCAGGCAGCGCTGTGGTACCACTGTCCTCCACACCGTGCTCAGAGCCAGGCGCCAGAAGTTGCCGGCAGCGGAGCCTCCAAGTTGCAGCCGCAGCAGCGGAGCTGAGTGCAAGAAGAGGCTGCGACTGCAGTATTGCCTGACACACTTTCCTCTCCCCCACCCCCCTCTTGGCAAGCGCTTGCAGAGCCTCCAGCACCTTTCCAGGCAATGTCAAGCTGCTGTCAAAGCATTACACTGCCTCCCAAACACACGCGCGCACACACACAGAGCGTAAGGGAGTATGAAGCTGCAGTCTTATGTCCTGCCTACAGCATTTTCACTAAACTCGCTTTAACCCTTTCTTAGGAAGGGCAGAGGCAAAACACGTGCAAGCCCTGTGCTAGGATTTGGGCACGTAACAGACTGCAGCGAGGGCAGGCTTTTGGGGGCAATGCTGGTCACCAGCTGGGCCTTGGGGAGTTCTGCCCTTCAGGACAGCTTCACGGCTTCCCCTGGAACAGCTGGTGGGTGGAGATAGGGTACTGGAGTGGAAAGAAATTGTAATAAACCAGTCTCTGATTCTCTTGCTATTAAAATAAAAAACAAATTGGTATGACAAATTGGGGGATTGGACTAGATGATCTCGTGGGGGTCCCTGCAATCCCTGACATTCTGTGACTTGGTGACTTGTGTGGGAAATGCAGAGCAAGCGAGTGGGGCTACTACCCCAGTCCTGGGAGACAGGGGAGACAGCAAGGGTACACCCAGGACTTACATTCCACCTGCAGCACCAGGCAGAATCCCACCATATCAGCCAAGCTGAGGAATACAAACCTTGTTTGTACCAGCCATTCTATGGATTACATCCAAAAGGCAGTTTTCTCTGTAGTTGCTGTACTCCCTTGGGAGCTGGCATCATCTGTAATGATAAGATTGTACCCACAGGTGATGAAGAGAGACCAAGATGAGCATGGTCTGAGGCACAAAGGTGCAAAAGCCAATTACATTTTTGTAGAAGAGTCCTGTGATGTCTGAATTTAGAAGAAAACTCATGGCAAAGCAGACAAATTAGGTTTTGCTTCCACAGGAAAGAAATCAGGATAAATCAGAAGACTGAGCAAATCTGAATGTGCTAGAAAGAAATTTTGCAAACCTGGGCACCCTAACTCTGTGTGGCCCACAAAGAGAAGGAAAACTGAGTTTCAGACTAATGGCAGAGTTCTTGCTTGGATTGAAATGCAGCAACATCTCTATTTCAGTTCATATTCAGCTGCTTCATGCACAAACAACTTCTACAAAAGCAATAAAATTACTAAGTAAGAAAAAAATAAACTTACAAAAGAGATATTCTGATCCATAATTTGTTTTTAAGAAGTTGTTCAGCCTGACAATGGGCTTAATTAGTAATTGAGACAAAATTTGTAATTAGAACTCTTTTCACAAAGCTATTAATGCTTTTGCTACAGAAAAATCTCATCTTAAAGGGAAAAAACATTTCCACTTGCAGCACAAATACAACAAGAGGCTGCTGATTTGAGAATAGCCCATTTCTTGGATGCCATGAAAGGGACATTTCCAATAGGATGTTTTAAAGAAAAGCTAAAAGCAATCATTTATATTTACATTTATTTTATTCACCATAAGATTCTTCCTATAATACTTGCTGCATTGAAACAGGACATGAGAGGGCAGGTCTATTACATAGTTGAAGCTGCTTAATTTCTTCCACACAACTATAAAGTTGATACCAGTCAATAGACCACCAGTCTAGAGAAACAGGTATTTACTCAGTCAATAGACTATCAGTTTAGAGAAACTGGAGTTATTTGCTCCTCTCAGAAACATTTGAGGACATTTGGCTGACATTTGAAGAAAATTCATTTGTTGTAATTTAAGCAGTAGCCACCCTTACACATACACACTGGCACTTGGTTTATCATTTCCTGTACCAAACACATCCTGCTCAACTCTTAAACTTACAATATCTTTCCCAGAGCTAATGTACAGATCCTCCCAGAACGTTGGTGTGAGTGAAGCTGCAAGCCCTTATATGGCCTAAATTGGTTGGGATGAGATTCACAAGTGACACTTCCATGAAATCAAGACAGGGAGAACAGCAGAGGGAAGACCACAGGCTATCTGGAATATCAATGATTTAGTCCACTGCTTGATGGGCATTTGTTCCTGCAATTTAAAACATTACTAATTTAAACACATTCAAAAGCATCCTTGTCAGAAATCACAGGATGGTGGAACACTCCAGCAAGATCCTGAAATGGACCGTTTAGTATTGAACATGCTCTGAGCCTGGGAGAACACAGAGAGGATCTTACATCACTCAGCCTCAGGAAGTCTCAGGAGACTCTCTGAAGGCAGCTGAATGAACGTAATGAGCAGCCAGCCACAGGAAAAACACCCAACCACACGCACTTACAGTGCACAGAGAAACACCAAAGTTCTAACCGCATATAAAATCATATTAATAGCTACAGAAATTGCTTTGGGTTAGGGAAGGTTCAGAAGAGACTGACGCAGATGCTTTCCATTTCTTTTAAATTCAGATCTTAAATTAAGATTTTACGTTGCCATTGCCTTCTCCCTATCCTACTTACTGCATCTAAAAATATATGCCTGCACTTCAAGGGTCTGCCTGGGGCTGGAGACCCCTCTTCCTGCTCATCCACCCTGTCATGGCTTGTTTCTGGCACCCAGAGATCCAGTGCTTCCAGATGTCATACTGGGAAAGTCAGTTTTTACTGGGGATTCCAATGCATCTCAGCAGAAAAGTAAGATATTTGGAGAACCCACAGCTCTCCTTGATGATTATTTTTGTTGCAATGGAAAGGGGAGGAGAGACAAGAGGAAGACCCATCACTCTCTTGGGGGAAGAGACTTCACAGCTGATTACCCAGATATTGACTGCCTGCACATTTGCTCCATTTCAACTGCTCCAATTTTATGTAGTTTGGCTTATTTAGAAATCCCAGTCAACTGAATGCCAGCCTGAGGCCTGCAGCAGGGCTTGTCTCTGATCTATGCAGATGCCCCATTTTTCACACACAGACAGAATATTTTATTGATTTTTTTTTTTAATGGACTTCCAAAAAAAAATCTTTAACAAAAAGGCTATTTAAACAGTTTAATATTGGAGACAGAGAAAGAAGTCCTTGATTATTCTTTCCTTTAAGTGCAAATTTCACTAGTCAGTCCTAAACATTAATTTATTACAGGTAATGAACACTACAAGATGAATTGGCCCATCCAGGAGGCAATTAGAGCCTTCGCTGCACACACACACAAAGAGCACCAAGATGGAGATAGCTGCTGGAGGTATTTCCCAGACCTCCATCCATTCCCTCCACCACCAGAGCACAATAAAACAGTCACTGTACGTTTTTCTGCTTAACCATATCAGAAAGAGACATTCGCATCTGTCACAGCCTGACAGCACTGCGGGGGAGAGCAGAGGGGAATGACGCTGGTGGGGAATTCAGGATGTCTCCGGGAGCTGTGATTAATGGGAAGAGGGAAGTGCTGCAGTGACCCCTTCTCTGTGTGACACCAGCGCTGTGGTGTTCCCCAATTGCAATTCTTTTCTGCACATTGCATCCCTAACTGGGCTGAAAACGCACACCAAAGCAGGAGATTTTTAGAGTAGATGAAAGAAACAAGCTCAAAACCTTAGTAAATGGAAGTTCCAGTTTCCAAAAACTGAAACTTCTGGCTTGTTCTTAATGACCAACATCCCCTGGACAGCCTCAGTAGATCTCCCCCTCTCCTAACTTCCTTCTCTGTTCCATGTAGATGGAAGCCCAGGGCACTTGAATTTTCACTTGCTCCATTTACAAACAAGTCAGTGAGTCTGTGTCTCAGTCAGTACTGATCCTTTCTCCCCAAATCAATCTGATCTTCTCTACCAGACCCCTATCAATAAATTTGTGAGTTACCTAGAAGATTTTCAGCAAAAAATAGTAGAACAAAAGCATCTCTTTTCAGCTTCATCTAGAAAGTGGTCACCCTACTACACTAAAATGAACAATGAACTATATTTTATTGCATTGAAAAACTTCACTGCCTGGCCCCAGACAGATGACAGAGCTCAGTGGCACCTCAAATCTTAAGGTTCATCTTGCAAATGCATGTTCACTGACACTTTACATTTGGCTTCTCCACATGTGTTCCTGTCAAAAACTCCTCTGGACACACCACAGTCCTGATGGTGACTTCATGCACACCCTTCATCCCCCTCTTCCCTACAGTCTTTCTATTGGAGCTTTTCTAAGTGAACTGTTGGGTCAGCTCTGCACTTTTTGTGACTATATGCCAGAGAACACCATACTGCTGACTAAAACAGGCACTCTGAACAGAAGTCAAGAGCCATAAATAATAGGCTGCATCAGAATCATGCCTGCAAGCCATGGCCCTACCAAGTCATGCTCTCACACCTCTTGAAAGCATTTTGCAACATTTCTAGGTTTAAACTCAATGGTCAACTTGCCTCTAAGTACACCTCCTTACTGCCTCCTTTCAGCTAATACCTCAGCAAGTAATCTTAAGTTGTGAAATGCATCCAAAACCCAGGTAAAAAGACTTCTAGTGCTCGGTCTGTGTGGGAGAAAAAGTGCTCTGAACTTTATGGAGCAATCACATTTATAGATCCTTCAGTCACATTTCAGGTCAAGCAGAGAGCAGCCCCAGTCCCATGGCTCTCACTGAGGCTATCAAGAGGTGATCTTCAGGCCAGCACAGAGCAAGTCTCTCCTCCTTAATGCTATATATATGCTGTGCCAGTTTTTTTCTTAGTCACCTAATGCTAGGAGAAATCCCACAGTTTGCTCCAGGCTTTGAATTTCTGGTTCCAGGTAATGTCAGAAGGACACTACAGGGGCGGGGACTCCAGCATGATGAAAGAAACAGAGGATGACAATTAGGCAGCAGTAAAGTCCAAAATCCCCTATTCCCAGCCAGATCTAATGACACAAAAGAGCTCCTTCAGGGACCTTGTTAGCAGAGGTCATCCTAACAAAAGCGAATCTCAGTTTTCTAATGTTTTTTTAAGCCAAATAGAGATAAGCTTGATAAGACACAGCAATATGCAAAGTGTGAGTTTATGATCAGTTTATGATCAGCTCCAAAAGGAGCAGAGCTCTGGAAGGTGCATGCACAGTATCTAAAAGTGAGTCCATCACTTACTTCTGGGAGCTTATTTATCCCATTTACCCCATCTCAGTGGCTTTACTGGGCAGAGGATGCACTTTTTGGGGGCAAAACACACACACCNTCTCAGTGGCTTTACTGGGCAGAGGGGGCAAAACACACACACACATTTGGCAATGTTCCTAATTGCCTGTACTTTTTTGGCACCCCTCAAATCTTTCACAGCAGTCTAGCTAGCAGACATCAAACAGCCTTAGGACACAAGTAAAGTGAGCATACACTGAACCAGCTCAGCAAAGAACTATGTGCACAAGGAAAAACTATGGACAGAGAAACTTTATGAACTGCAGGAAACTAAACTGTCTAATAGGTTTCACCTTCTCAGCTTTTGGAGATCAGTGAATCAGAATGATAGCAAGTTGTTTGCAGCTAAAAGCTAGAGAGAAAACAAGTGTCCAAGTTCTTTAGTGATGGGGTTGGTTCCCAATTTTAAAGTCATTAAACCACTCTAATTTATAGTGAGTACATGGCAGTTGCACTCAGCACCTTAACATCAGCACTGGTGCTGATCATGGTCTCTCCTCTTCAGCTGGAGAGCCGAAAGGAAAAATGTTCTATCACTTAGACTCATTTATCAAAAATAGTAGAGAGGTAACATTGCACTGTGGACCTTTGGATATAGAGAAAAACCAAGGAACTCGCACTTCAGTCCCCCAAAAAACAGACAGTAGCCCCACAGCTCAACCAGCCCAAACGACTTGAAGGAGATGCCTTGTGGAAACAGAGGTATGAGTGTAGTGATGGGGCCCATCAGCATCACCGAACCCCTGACTACTCTACATGTCACAAGAGCTCAGGTCTTTCCAATAGTAGGGACTGAAAGCTTGTTCCTCTTCCTCCAGAAGGGCCCAGAGACTCGAGCTGAAAACAAAAGCTCCTTCCCATAGCAGATAGGTGGGCTGTGCTGCATCTCATCCCAAAGACAAGACAGAGGTTGTCTGAAGGACAGCAGTCAGCATCCAATCACCTTCTCTCGTTGGGAAGCAAAACCTCTGCATCTTCCAATTAAAAGATTTATCTTGCCACTGGTCTTTTCAGAGGCAACACTGCCAACGCAGATGGAAAAATAAGCAAGTGGGTCATCAGTCTTAGCAGATGTCACACAGTTTCCTTTCAATGAGTAGCAGTGTAACAATGCATTAACAATAAATGAAATGCCATGTTAACACTAATTTGCATAGTACAGAGCCACAGTGCTTTGCTTCCTCTGTTCTCCTTCCAAACTCTCCTGACCTGCATATGAATCGAGATGAAATTTAATTGCTGGGGCATTCAGCAGAATCACTGAATTCCTGCTTAATGAGGCTTCATTTGTACTCTGTTGCATCAGATACCTTCTCTCCAAGGTGCTCTATTAACTAGTTCAGATGTAAAATATTTTCCAAGGCATATTTTCATACAGGTTTCTACAAAGAAATAGCAGGGAAGGCACTGACTGCAAGGAGACAACGCCAGTATTAGCAGCACAGAAAGGCTAGCGAGGTCCCAAGAGCACCGAGACATATTCCTTACACAATCAAAAATGCTTCAATGGCTTTTACATCCACTCTTATGCACTGCCATGTAGTAGCTACACTGCACAACTCCTTTAGAGGAGGAAAAGCAAAGCAAAGAGGGATATGGCCAAGGTCTGCATGGGTGACAGCCAAAAACTGGGAGCAATACCAGTAATTTTGGTGATTCAGTAAAAGCACAGCTCTGACTCACACGTCAGAGCGTTCACTGGCTTTGCATTCAGAGAACCCACTCAGCTTACCTCATGCTGAAGTCCTTGGCCATGGCCAGAGGACTAATTTCCACATCAGGTACCACAGCCTACACTACCAGCTTTCTGAAAGATCAAGCCATTCTTGGCTTTTGTGTTACTTAGATGTAGCACAGCTACTACCAACAGCACAGGTACAGCTGTGTTTCAGAGTCATATACAGAGAACAAAGCTACAAGTCCCTTAAAACACAGTTAATCGCATTATTTCATGGAGTAGGGGATGCGAGGCTGCAGATGTGGTGCAGAAAGGGATACCCAGTGGCAGGGGGGCAAGGCAGTGGGCAGTGCTGGCAAGGTTACAAACTTGCTGTGATCCCCAGCTGCAGCCTCTTGCCCAGCAACTGGGTCTGCAGCACCAATCACACCAAGGAAGACCAGCAGGAAACAAGGGGTGAACACATCACAGCAAGCAAACAGGGATGAGCCAAAAGGCACTGCAATTCTGCAGTGGCTGGACTGCAGCTTCCTGACACAGGGTGAAACCAGGTCAGACTCAATGCTGCCACAGAAAGGCTCTCGACTCTATCCAGACACACCCTTTCAGAAGTGCTGGAACATGCAGACACTTTCGGACAGTGGATCAGCTGCATGTGCTGGGGCAAAGCGTTTCCATCTGCCAGCTTGACTTCAACTTGTGAAATTTTACCTCCCAAGCTGGGACAAAATGGAGCCACACACAGCTCCAGGTAACCCTCACATGCTGAGACCAGTGATATTTAAAGAAGTGTTTTGGTTTTAGAGCACAGTTAACTCCCCGAGGGTCTGCAAATTGCATGTTATTGCAGGCTTGCAAGATGGGATCAGCCTCCCTCCTCCCTTCTGGGTTCCCCGAAACAGTTACAGCACGTTCAAAGCTGCATGAGAAGGTTTATCCTTTTACTTGTGAGTTACACTAACCTATAAAGTACATCCCCAGCATGGGTCCAGACAACAACAGTGGATTCATGCCAGTTGCAACAGGCCAGAAGATGGACCACAAAGTCAATCTGCCATTTGCATTAGAAGAGGAAAGAGTGTGGGGAACAGGGTATGGAGTAAGGCAGCCCTAATTATCCCAGGGTAGCTAATTATAAAGGATATAAATTGACAGAAATAAAACCACATGGTCAATAATAGTATTTTTTAAAACCTGGAAATTTTAGCCCATTATCTTTCCAGATAAAAAGCTTTAATTGAAAATGGCTAATCTTCCAGTGGGTTCAAGAAGGGTTTACAAGCTAATTGCTCTCTTTTCTTTAGGATTAACACTGTGTTCTGTGAATGGGGGTGGAGGGCAGCAGATGTGCAGCCTTTACTCTCTTTAATCCAAATGCCCCCACTGCCACAGATGCTCCCAATGCTGTGCAGTGGCATAATGAAATAGCTTTCTCACACATAAAGTGGTTGTTCTGAAATGAAATTACAGCCATCTATTAGGAAGGGAACAATAAATTTCCTCTGGTGCACATCCCCATCACAAAAGACACAGCATTAGCCTGTAAAAATCCCTGATGGAAGTAAATCTTGCAGGAGAGAGAGCAGTTAACAGATGAATTTACCATTCTCCTTCCATATCTGATGGCTGGTGATATTTGGACGTGGGCAGAAAAGTCATTATCCTACAGAAGCCAGAGTGTGATCAGGGTGGCCAGGACCTGGCTTCTAAGCTCTGTTCTGTGAGAAACTTTAAAGGAGCTGGTGGAGAGAACAAATGCCTTCCATTTGAGTGGAGAAAATTTGCTTTTGTTTTGCTAACCTCACTACCACTACAAACTATCACTCTCACAGGCTGCAACCAAAGTTACTTGGTGATCTTAACTACCTAAAGTAGATGGTATTTGCATTACATGAGAAAAAGGGTCTGGCTTGATTGTGTGATCTCTCTGAGAGAGATGCACTTAAGGAGAGAGAGGAGAATGCCTAATAGCAAAGGCAGAATGACCCCTAATTCTCATAAAGAGGGCAGGCAAAGATAAAAGTGCATTCAAGACTTATAAAAATGAATAAAGAGAGGTCATGTCCATACAGTTCTTGCTGCTATAGGGTCAGAAGGACTTAAAATCTACACCCATGTTGCCCACAAAGGCAAGCACCTGGTTCCTCCTTGCAAGATCCTGACTACCACTCCAGACAAGTAACACACCCACTAACAAAACATTTTTTCATACTTCATACCACCAGGAATAACTATGTCCTAATCCACTCTACCCAGCCTGTAGCTGGGAAAAGCAACAGGGCTCCTGGGACCAAAAGGGATGGGGAGAAAGGAAGGATTTGGTCTTGGAATCAGAAAGAAATTTTTGACAGCACAGAAAATTATCAGCACTGTCCAGAACAAGAACACCACCATTCAGTAAGGCATCAGGGAAGAGATACATCCCCACCTACATGGATTGTCTAACAAATGGGAGAGTATCACCTGCACTTCTGGAGGAAGACATCAAAAAGTCCGTCTCAAGTCCCTTGAGTTAAGTTGTTAACAACTAGAAATCTGTAAACTACAGGGAAGATTTCTCTTTCTCTCTCAGGAGCAGCAAATGCAGCTCATTAACTACTTCTCCTACTCCTTCTCCCTCTGAAACCTAGAATTTTCTGATGAATCACTATCAAAAGGAACATACTAAAACTCAGTAATAAAGGAGGACAGACACCACCCATCCAGTAAACTCATGGCAGGGGATGAGTCCAGAGAACAGGTATCAGACACAGAAACGTCAAAAGCTCAATTAATTTCTAAAAATTATATTTGCATAGAGTTCAGCTGAATATATGCCTTTTTAAACCATTGCCTGGTATACCCACTAAGCCACTATCCTAAATCAAGCCTTTCATTAGCTAGAGAAATGGAATATTTAGTGCTCAAATGAAGATGAATTGTTGCCAGTCAAAGCATCGCACTGCATTCAGCAGCGATCTGTATCATGCAGAGTATTTCCTTCACTAGGGGAGGAAACCTTCAGAGCAAGCAGATGACAGACAAACATATCATAGACATATGACAGTATTAAAATCTTGATGGATGCTAAGATATTAACGGCATAGGTTAGGAGGGGAGATTTTCAAAACTCTATTAACCCAGTGACACAGTTTATGTGAAAGACAGCTTCTCATTTGTACCTTCTGGTTACACAGAAGAAGCAGCAAGTGTGCACTCTCAGCTACCTCAGAAGCCATTTGGATGTCAAAACGCAGTAGTTATGCATGAAGTAAGGCATTAAAAGTTAGAGGTTTATTAATTTTTGCCATAAGTTTAGAGCAATATTTAGAGCAGCACCACTCCCTCCTGATCATGGTTTCCTGAACACTGTTTCTGCGACTCAGAGGCACAGGAACTGCAGCAGAAGTTCACTCTCCAGAGCTACAACTCCTACTCCAAGAGTAAATTTCTGTGCAAGGGTCACTGAGAACAATATTGAAAGGCTCTTGGTTGCAAAGCTTATTACTCCACAATGATGAACTCAAAGTATACAGGCCAGAATCAACACCAGATGAATTATTGCCAAGAAAACCAAGTTTCAAAACTGTAACACTTGGCAAAAAGATGGTTTGACTGCCCCTATTTTTTCAAAGCAGATAAAGAAAGAAAAAAGTACCAAGAGAAAATTATTTTCTGGGAGCTGTAGGAAGAGCTATGAAAACCTAGCTTTGCTGTCTCCCACCTTTATGTTAGCTGACATCCCGGGCACACAGTAATAACTAGACCTACTGTGCAACTAGCATTGCAGGTTTGAAAAAGCTTCCTAGAAAAAGAACTTTTATAAACAGAAATATGCTCCCTAGTTACTTTCAGAATGGCAATTTAAGAATATTTATTCTCTAAAACATATTGCTCTACCAAACCCTTTCATTCAACTATTCATTTGTTGCTAAGAGGCAGTGCAAGGCTTAACAGAATGTGGGGATTTGAGTCAAAATTATGGGGTTGGTCTCTATGTATCCAAGAACTGATCCATATATCCAGGGGTGGGGGGAAGACAGGAAAATAGATCTTGATCAAAAGGATTGGACAGAGCAACAAAGTTTAAAGGTACTTTGAACCACAGGTAACACAGGGACAGATCACAAAGAGGGCATTAAAGCTTCTTTGAAGCATTTCAGGTGCACCCCTGCAGTAACCGCACACTCCAGGAGAGCATTGCATGCTGGGCAGAGGGTGGCCCAGGCACATCTGGCTAATAATTACGTACATTTTGTGTGATTTTTCTAAGGTAATTAAGAGCTGGGTTCCTTTAGAAATAGCATTTGTCTCAGGCCTGCAGGGGTAGGATTTTAAGGCACCAGATTCACCATTGCCAAGGATGCCTGTGATCTGAATTGCAGCCATGTTAAATATGCTATTAAAGATACAAAGCACCGTGTAGCCTTAGTTATGACTCATTCATAGTGTAAAGTGACTTAGCCAGAGGAAAAAGGCGCCTAAGGAGAAGGAGGAGGAGGAGGAGGAGGTGGATGCAAATGTTTTTCACCAGCCATTCCTGTAGCCATTTCAGTTCTCTCCCAAAGCCACTCTCTCCTTTCCCATCTTCTCAGGTGATGGCCTCTATTCAGCTTCCTCTGGAAGCACTGCCATGAAGGAATCCCGTAGACAGAAATCAAAAATACTCTTTTTATTCAAGATACATCTGACAACATAAATGTTTACTGGGAGCCTGTAGGGCTGGGAGGGTGGGTACCCATGGATGCTCACTACTGGGAGGAGGAAGCAGGTAGGCACATCCACACCAGCAGCCCTCATATCTGCTCATCCTACCCATGGCCAGACTGCTTGGCCTCCTGGCCAGGATTCACCTCTCTGCAGAAGGCAATCCAAGTACACAAGCCTCCCTCTCTCTAAGAAGAAGGTATTTGGCAGGATTTGACAGTTGAGTATAATTCCAGATGAAACAGACCCGATTGAAGGATTTCTTCATAATTAGGAGTATAATACTGTATTTAAGAGCCTCTTAAATACCCACAGTTAACAGAGGGCAGCATGCTTGGTGGAAGCCCATCTCATCACAAGGGACTAAAGCAGGCACTAAGCAGATGCAGATTCTCCATCTTCCTTAATACCTCAGCAACCCAAAACCAGAAGCAGACAAAAGCCCTTCCCAGGACAGATCAAGCCCACAGCACATCTCCTTAACCACATGCCCTAGCTAGGAGGCTGAGACATGGTCCCAGAGTAGCAAAGCAAAGCAAAGAAGGGAGGAATCCACACATCATTTTTAAAGTCTCAAATTTTGAGCTGATAGGTCATTTTCCTGTTGGCAAGGAGCAAGGGAGAGGCTTTCTTTAGTTAATAATTTGCTATTTAATATTTTTGTAGGTGACGTGGACAGTGGGATTGAGTGCACCCTCAGGAAGTTTGTGGACAATACCAAGCTGTGTGGTGCAGTTGACACACTGGAGGGAAGGGATGGCATCCAGAGGGACCTTGACAGGCTTGAGAGATGAACCCATGGCAACCTCATGAAGTTCAGTGAGACCAAGTGACCCTGGATTGGGGCAACCCCAAGCACAGATACAGGCTGGGTAGAGAGTGGCTTGAGTGCAGCCCTGAAGAGAAGGATTTAGGGGTGTCAGTGGACAAGAAGCTAAACATGAGCCAGCAGTGTCCACTTGCAGGCCAGGAGGCCAACCAAGAGAAGTGTGGCCAGCAGGTCAAAGGAGGTTATTTTCCCCCTCTATTTAGCTCTGGAGAGACTCCAACTGGAGTACTGTATCCAGCTCTGGAGCCCTCAATGTAAAAAGGACATTGAGCTGTTGGA
>VZTY01017189.1:357726-392838 GCA_013400935.1 Turnix velox | reverse complement strand
GAGAAGGGTCAGGGGAGACCTCATAGTAGCTTATCAATACATGAAGGGGGTCTCCAGAATGGCTGGGTTAGGACTTTTTAATAGGATGGCTGGACAAGGAGTAATGGATGTAAACCAGAAAAGGGTAGGTTTAGGCTGGATATAAGAGAGAAGTTCTTTACAGTGAGGGTGGTGAGACACTGGAACAGGCTGCCCAGAAATGCTGTGGATGCCCTCTTTCTGCTGGCCAGGCTGGATGAGGCACTGAGCAACCTGGTCTAGTGGGAGATGTTCCTGCCCACTGCTGGGGGGTTGGAACTACATGATCTTTATGTCCCTTCCAACCCAAACTATTCTATGGTTTTATGATTTGCAAGTTTTTTTCACTGGTCCTACATATGCAGCTCCTAAAGCCATTCGGCCCCACCACATACCACCTCAAATCAGCTCCCTGGAAACACTTGCTGGAAAGCCACTGAAACTTTAAAATAAAAATCAAATCTTGAAAAGGATGGGCAAGGAAAAGGAAGCATGGGGATTGAGGAGACAGCAGATTAATAGCCTGGCATTTATGGCAGTTTAATAATAGAGCTGTCACAATAGGAGAGATTTACTAATTGCAGAGTCATTTGCTATGGATTCCCATCAAGCTGCCATTTAAATCGCTGTGCAGTTTTTAAGATGGCTTTTGCAACAGGGGAAGAGGGGAGAAGAGACATCACCCACAGTACTTATGCATCTAAATTTAGCAAAGCATTGTGTTTGCTTACAAATGAACAAGTCAATGAGGAGAGGAGGGAAGGAGCCGAGGGGCAGGTACATGTTTGTATCTGAGCCCCTCCAAGCAGAGAGCAGGTCTTATGTCTGGGGACAAGGCTTTGACCTCAAGCTAAACCTTGGCAAGTTTTACACAGCTTTAACCCGTGACCTACTAATACCTCCAACATCTCTCCAGGCACCGAGCTAAAACTCCAGCGTGTCTTTTTGTAGAATTAGTCAGCACCAGCTTTAGGGACAAAAAGTCATGTTAAACCATAGATATGAGAGTCATGCACTCTCATGGCTTTCAGCAGGGGCAATTGAGTTGGGTCTTTTTCTAACTGACTTTAACATGGAGCTGTAAGCTCCTAATTCATCCAATCTCATCACACAAAGCTTACATTAGGCAGTGCTTTAGCCTAAGCAGTACACAGATATTTTTGGGAGGAGCCTGGTGACAGCACGCTGCAGTGAAGTAGTCCCTTGCATGTCACCTCCACCACTCAGCTCCTCTCCATTGGGTCACTGAGGCCTCTTGTGAGCAGTGATTCACAGTGATTCACAGAGCTGCAAGTGCTTGGGTCCTCCTGGACTCATGGCACCAAGGCTGCAGGAGAATTGAGCAGGTTGAGAATTTTTTCCAAACAAAATCCTTCAGGGAGAGTTGTTACTTGGTGGAAATAACTCATTCCACTAAAACCTGAGGTTCCTCAGCCTTGACCAGAAAGATTTCCAGCACAGCCTGCATGGAATTAAAATCAGTCCCAGAGCAAGCAAGGGACCAGGTGAGTAAGGATAGAGAACACTGCTCTCAGTCAGGCAGCTGTATTTTATGAACAATTCTGCATTCAGCAGTATTTCACTCATACAGCATCACTGCCTGGTACATATTTACCCCCATAATAAAAGGGGCTCAAGTATCCTTTGCACCCTTATTCTTGCATCTACAGAGGCACCATGAACCACCACTAAAGTGCTGCAAGAGCTGCAGACCACACAGGCAGCAGCACAACAGGCTCCACTTCGTGTCCCAGGAGAGGAGGGGGAAAATGCCTTTCAGGGGCCCAAAGGCAGTGATGCCATTCCATCCCAGCTGGCAGCCTAAGGGGAGGCTACGCCTTCTGCATCATACACTCTCTCATAGCTCTGCTGAGGCACCATCAAAAAGGCCATTTTGATCCTCTTTCTCGGTAATGATACAGGGTCTCTGGAAAGTTTGGCCAGGGCTTTGCCTTTGCAGATCATCAACAATTAGCAGCCTACATGAGTGCACAGCTGGGGCTTTCGAGGCATTTCAATTCTGCTGTCATTTAATAACCACCAGTGACTCAGAGACTGCTTTTACTCCCACACACTGTGGCCCAGCACTCCAGATCTTTTTCATCTTTTTAAATCCACTGGTACAGAAGATAAAAATGTATGAAACAAGACTGCTTTAGCACTGCAACTGCAGCTATTCTGACACATCAAGAACACAACCTGGTCAGGTATTACGTTTGGGGCTGTTCCCCAGACTCCTCTTCAAGTGCATTTTCAGAAAGGATGCTGTATTAAGGCAATATAGAGCTCTTCTTATGTCATCTTTAATACAAAACAGCTCCAGCTCCCATCCAACCCCAGCTGTTTCTAAATGAGTTTGATCTACCAGGAACATATTTAGACTTCAAGATGTGTTACATGGCATTTTCTTCTCAAAGGCACAATCGAACCCCATTTTACACTTAGTAGAAATAAGATGGTTGAAGTGAGCATCCTTAAACAGAATTCAGCTGTAACAAACATACAAGTCTTTACTGAAGCAAAATCCACTGCCTAGGGACAAGTTCAAATCTAAGCAACTTCAGATGCATTACTCCTCATCTTTGATGATCCTCTTCAGTCATGTGTTGTACCCTATACATTCCCATCAAGACAAGAGCAAAGTTGCTGATTGCTAATTGAATACCTCCCACTCTGCCTACTTTCATCATGAAGACATAGAAGGAAAAGAAATCCCCAGTCACCTCATCTGTAGTGCCTCAGGAAAACTCTCTTCAGGCTTTACAATGAAAGTTAGATTTACAAGAGAAGTTAGTATCACTTCTTGCTTCTGCACAGCACACTGAAGGGCTCTCCCAGTACCCATAGGCAGGGATTTCTCCTGTGCTGCTTCACCTTGGAGTCCACAGCCAGCAGCCCCACCACTGGTGCCTCCTGTGTCACCATAAGCACCCCATCTGTTCTGGTTCTTATTTAGACAAGCACACCTTGTCACCCTTGGAGGATGCTGCCAGGATCTGGCTCTGCTCCAGGAGCTATTGAGACACATCTGCGTGCCTGCACTGGCACAACCTGCCCTAAGCACTGCTTTTGTGAGACTAGACACTTCTTTATGGATTACAAAACCCAGGGAGTTTGTTGACAAAGCAGAGAGCATCCAAACTAACCAGTGAAATAAGCCGGTTTTTATTCCTGTGAATAAAATTAAAGCATGTCTGAATTAAATGGGTGGGAGAGGAGTAAAGCAGGAAAGTTGCATTTCAAAGCTATTCCCAAATCTGATGAAATAAAGATTTTTGGAAGAATACAAAGGCTGAGAAGAAAGATACACAAACTGACTGAGCACAACACACACAAAACCTGGGAGGTTCTTGCAGTTTGCTTTTGGTTTTAGTTGGTTTTGGCTCAGACTCCTTGCCCCAACCCTTTTTCCAAGATGCGACTGCTTCAGTCTTTCTTTGCTTGTGCATAGAGCAGGGGAATGAGAAAAGGGGAGAGAAGGTTCAGCTGAAGCGTAGAGCCTCTGCAGCTCCAATGCTCTACTGAGTTTGGCCATCACATGCTACTACACAAGCTGTGTCTGATGAGAAACTGAGTAATTATAGGAGCCTGGAAGGTTAATAGTATGCACTATCTACTATCACCTCATTAGAGGAGGATCCGTAATATGACCAGCAGGATTGCACCTGATTAGCACAGACTCACTCTAGAGCTGCTCCACAGATTGACAGCAGAGCTAACTACAAACCCTAATGAAGCTGCACAGGAGAGCTACCAATTGCATTCACAGCAAGGGGAGGTCCATAGGAGATGCCAGGATGCTTTGGATGGCTCCGTCTTCAGCTTTACAATGCCAGTTTATCTTTCTAAAAACTAAACTGACAGAGGGGCCAAAAACACCAACCTATTCCCATACCCCAGGAGGAATCACACAGAATATGGAGTTGTCCATTCAAGATAACTTCACAGCTGGTGTTGATGGCATCAATGAGAAAGTTCTAGTGAAGGTTACACATGGTCCTACCTAAAAATCCCACGTTGTTTTCTGTATTACAGACTGTTCAGTAGAGTTGTGCAATGGATTTTTATTTGGACGCAGCCTCAGCAACACACATTAAACATTTAATCCAGATAACTGCTTGTCCTGAACATCAAGCATAATATAGTACAAGCACTCTCCCACAACCCACTGAGCAAATCTTCACTACACTTCAGTTACATTTCAGAAGGATAACACTACTTCTTGACAGTTCACTATGTTCAAGATCTTCCAGTTTGGAAGAAAAAAAAAAAGAAAAAACAAACAGAAGAACTGAAGGGAAAGCCTCTCTAGGCCAAATCAGCTGAGACTGGCTATTTTCCATTGAGTGAGTCCACTTCCCAAATCCACAATGGAAAAACCTGTGTTTTCTTGGCACAGAGACTGAAACATCAAAATAGCCAACAGGAAAAGCTGTTGAAAACAAGAAAATACAGGTGGGAGGAGAGCTGAAGTACAACAATCCAGCTCTGACAGTTGTTTCTCTACTATGTAGCTGCAAAAATCCTCCAAGAAGAAAAAAAAAGCCCTTGAGGAAGAGACTCTCGCATGGCTGAGAGGGTCATAGGCAGCATGACTCAGTCTCTAAGCTCCCCCAGGAAAAGGGAGTTTCTGCTGCACAATGGTTTCCTTTTAAAACTTTGACCTTAATTGGATTCACAGAGTGGGAGACAGGGACAGTCTTCCATCATGGCAGTCCAGGGACCACTGGCCAGCCTAACTTTCCCTATGGCAAGTCTCCATAAACAAAGAAATAACCAGTAGAAGTGAGCAGCTGTGTTTCATTTGTTCTGGGGACAGCCTACAGATTGCTTCATCTTGAGGCTGATACCAGCAGACAGTTTGTGTGTTATCTCTTACTTTCATAGATCTCTCCTGGGAAGTGCTCAGAAGCCTGGCAGCTTGGGGTGCCGCTCCATGGGACAGACATCCATACACACAGGCTGAGACAGCCCACAGCACAGGTAAGGAGAGATGACCTGTGAGCTTTCTTCAGACAGACAACACTGTGCACACTCAGACATGGCATAACTTTGAGCTATTTCAAATGTTCAGTTTCAAGTAGTATCTATACTCTCTGAAGACCAGGCTTCAGCATCTAGGCTGTGTTTCAAGTCCTGAGACCTAACATTAGCTTTGGCTCCAGCTTGGGATTTAAGCAGCCACAGCTCCAGGATCTCAGTGTCTCACTTGTATTAGCAGATCTTCTCTTTATCTGCTGAAGTTAAAGGACAAGTCTCCCCTATCCCAGGATACTTATCAGGGAGCCAGACCACCTCAGATGGACACAAGAAGCTCATTTCTCAGCAAGCAGGACTTCTGCATTACACCTCAGTCAGGTTCCCAGAGGCAGTGGCTGAACTAATCCAGGTAATTAGTTTTCCCTGGAATTGAAAGACATGATAAAAGACTGTCCTCCTATCATTCTAACAGCAAAATCTGCTTAAAATCCCCCAGTTCTGCATTACCTTGAAGCACCAAGGGCAACCACCAACAGGTGAGCAGAAGACAGTCTCCCACTGTGATCATTCCCACTCCTTCCAGGCAATGTCACAAAAGATACTCTCAAAACGTGCCAGTACTAAGTAGCCTGCTGAGTATCTGCTAGGAAGACATGTTCATTAGCAATGACACCTCTGCTATTTAAAATATAAACAGGACCCATGATCCACATTTATGCCATTTGCATAGTTTAGAGCAGACACTGCTTGGGAAGCCACCCCCATGCATCATTACCAGCACTGCTTGAACCACTGTTTAGCTACTAATTAACAATCAATTTATGTTTCCAATTCTAACATCAACATTAATATGAAGCTTTTATCAATGCCACAGTGAGACACCCACAAGTACAGCCTGGTTACAATCAACCTTTCAAAGCAGCTAGATACATCTCTAGATATATCAAGAGATATTCTTGTCTTATTTATATATTCCCTCCAGGTAATACCGATGCTGAAAGTCACAGCCAGAGGGATGGAGTCACATTTGTGCTGACAGACCAGCACATGCTGCAGCTCCAGCTGCCACCAGAGGCAAGGGCAAGGCCAGTTCCCACTGCCCCTTGGTGGGTTTGTGATGTGGAGTAGCTCAGGAGGCACAAGCCGACTCTGCCCTCTTGTGACAGGCTTCAGACCTCTCCCCCTCCCTGTCCATCAGAAGGGAAAAGAGCTTTTCTCCAAAGAGGTACCTACCTCTAGCAGATATAAGACACCTATTTAGTGAGCTCTCTAACAGTCAGAAGACAGTGGTGGGATTTAGCAGATTCCTCAAGAGACAGGGCAATTCATGCTGCTCTTTGGGAACAGCTCAGACCTCAGGTTTGCTCCATCTATTGCAAAAGGGATTTAGCCCCATGTTCAGCAGGGCCCAGCACCTTGCTGTGGCTGTGGCACTGTAGACACAGGAATGCCTGAGGAGCACACTGGACACACAGGGCATCTGAGCTGCACACATGCACAACATTGGCCTGTCTGAGTCAGCTCATCTCTAAAAACTGGTGGAGAAACCTCTCCCTGCCACCACGTCCCCATCTTTCCTTACTCATCCATCCTCTAAAGCCAAGCCAGCTCCATGAGCTATTCCAACACGTTCCACCCCAGGCAAGGCAGCATCTGCCTGAAAAGCAAAGACAGGAAAACTCCTCATTTTACCACCTGCCTTTTCCCTTCCGGAAATAGAGCATCACTTGCTTTTAAGCTGCCAGATCAGCTCCGTTATAGGGAGCGATGCCCATGCTGGAGGCAGAGCAGCAGCAGCGCTGCGCTCCCGGCTCTGCCTGCAATGCCCAGCGCTCCACGAGGGAGCAGCATCTGCCTTCCATTGGGACCGTCGGATTCACAGCTCCTAAAATGGCTAACGCAGGGCCAGAGGAGGAGAACAGGGACAGAAAGGGATGCAGTTTAATATTTTCAGTCTCATACAGAGTCACACCATCACCTTGCAAAAAAAAAAAAAAATTTAATAAAGGTGCTGCTGCAATACACCACTGAATATTTCTTCCTTTGTTGTCCACAAGAGCTGACCTAGCAGAGCAAATAGCTGTTAGAGACTAAAAAAATTAATGGAATAAATAAAATTAAAAGCAGATCAAACCAAATAAAAAACCCCAGCAAGACAGCAAGGCCTCGAGGAGGATCAGACTTCAGACACAATTTTAACCCGGTTGCATCAGGCTCTTCAGGAGACAGAAACACCGGAACATGTTGCCCAGAGAGGTTGTGGATGACACCTCTCTGGAGGTGTTTAAGGCCAGGCTGGACAAGGCACTGAGCAGCCTGATCTAGTGGGCAGGAGGGTTGGAACTCGATGATCTTTGAGGTCCCTTCCAACCTGAACTATTCTATGATTCTATGAAGCTGGGAGGGCTTGACTTGGCCATTGTAACGGTTTATTAATACTCTAAATAAAGTCCAATAAAAGCAGTGGAGACTCTTTACCTTCTTTTCTGTCCATTGATAGAGACTAGGAATCTGTTTTGACATTTGCCTTTGCTGCTCCCCTCATTGTAAAAGCAGGAAGCCACAAAATTCACGTGCTAACCTGAATTAAGTCTCACAAAGAAGAAAGAAAAAACAATTAATATACATTAACCCCTGAAGCCAGGCCTTTTTGAAGGCACAGAGCAGTCAGCTGGAAGGAGATAGGGAAGGGGTTCAGACAGTTCACAGAAGAGCTTCCTACACCATGGTATTGATTATATTAGGATTAAGATAACATGGCATTACTTCCAGCTGAGCCTTCCACCCAGGACTGTTTGACCAAATTCCTTTTAGGTCACTGCCTACTCATATTTTGAAAGATGTATAAAAGGCCCTCAGGCAGCAAGGCTTTATAGCTGGTGGGGACCTCATCAGAAAACATTGCAGTGGGTTTGTGTGCACGGATGTGTGCACACTTTTAATGCAATGTGAGGGTGAAAGAATAACACAGCACACAGCAAGAGCAGCTCAGGTTACTAGTGATCAAGATAATATTGTGATGAACATCTAGTTGTTACATGTGGGAAAATTAAAAATGACCACTGCCTATAAAGGGTCTTGTAACTCTGGCTAAGGAAGGAAAAGGGAATATTTTAAAAAGCTTTAACATGCATACCTGTGAGCTTGGGAATAGCCACAAAAACCCCACTGTAGATTGCTGCATCAGCAATGGAATTGGGGAAAACAATGCAATTAATTTAGGAAGTAGTAAAATACATATCCATACATATATACCTATATCCATCTCACCACAAGGGCTTGTTACATACAAGCTTGCCACATTATGTTGCCACTGCATGTCACTGTTTAGACAAAATGACAACGGAACATTTGAGCAAGGGTTTAAAAATTCTGCCAGGGATTAGGGTAATGGGGGATGCCCACATCGATGTTGAAAGGGAGAAAAAAAAAAAAAAAGAAATGCACTATCACAAGGAAATTAAAAGGAAAAGAAAAAAAAAGCATTTGCCCCTCACAACATGGCTACAAAAACTGTCTGAACAACTCAACTGAAAGAAAAATCACCTGCTGCTGGGATTATACTTTAATGGGACAATGATTTCTAGCTGGGATACTTCCTGGGGCTTATTTCTGGAAAAAACATTCCTGTGGCTGCACAGTTCCATGCTACTCAGACCTGGCCCAGAGTCCTGGGGTTTACCATGGAGAAAGGAACTTTTTAGGAAAAGTAAAGCTAACATACAGATATTTTTTTTGTCCTGAGATATTCACTAATCTTTTTTCAACTCTTCCTTCCCTCTCCCATTTCTCTCCACCCAGATAGACTGGGGGCAGAAGGAGCAAGAAGTCAGACTAACAGAGGATTACTTGCTGGCTGCCTGAGCCCCTAAAGACACTTACACATATGCCATACAGAGTAGCTCTGTGAATTAGCATTGAATCTCAGGTCTGTCAAACACCATCAGTGCTTACTGATGTAGCCTTTTAATTAATGGAATTTGTCAGGAAAAAGAAGGAAAATTATAACGCTGCCCAAACTACTGTAATAGTTGATGTAGACTGGAGAGTCAGCTTTCCCACTCCTTCCACTGCTAAACACAGCCTCTTACAAAGCCTTTACTTTACATTTTCTGATTTCATCTACTGGAGTTTTTAAAAAAAATTCAGTAAACCCAACTGTGCCACCTCGCTACACCAAAACCTCTCTCCCACAGCAATTAACTGAAAGGCTGTCTGACACTTATAGAAGAGTCTTTGAGATCAAAGCACACCAAGTCCACTTAGACATGCCAGCTTTCCAAAAGGCTTCTCTGATATCTCCCGATTAGCTCTGAGTCCAATGCAGGTCAACAGCAGATGAAAGGCAGACATTTAGCAAATACACCAAACTGCTTCAAGTCTCAACTGCCCAGCTTTTTACCTAGTCCCATACTGGCAGCTGCCCTGCTCCAAGCTTCTTTACTCACATCCCAAAAAGGCAGATGTCAACTGGTCAAGGGCAGAAGTATCCTCTCAGACCAGGACTCCCATATGTTAGGCATTCCTATAACATACAAGGTCAGCTAGCTGTACAACACACTCCAGGTCACTTAGAGAGGATATTATTATTTTTTAATAATTTTATTTATTGATCTTGTTGTTATTACTAGCAAAAAAGTGGTTAATATCCCTTGGATCCACATTGGTCACTGTCAAATCACTAAAGACACAACACCATCAGCTCCCAATATCAAACACTGGGTAGACAAGATTTCAAGAAAAGGGCATCCAGATTTAGATAGACTATGATGGGTTTATGGAAAGCTTTTTCTGTTGCACTTGCCTTTCTTGCCTTCTTGGAGGTACCTAATGTTCCACAGAATCGTCATGCAAAGGGCTTAGAAATAAACCTCCGGTTCAGGTTCAGCAATGCCATACCTGTTAAAATAGTGATTCCAGCCTCTGACCCGAACTTTCCCAATACTCACAAGGAAAGATCTCCCCATCCCAATCCCTGCCTCCCACCCCAGAGGACGAGGACAACTGCAGTCCCTGCAGGAGCAGTCCTCATCTCTCTGCACTCAAACTAATTCCTCTGTCAGGAAGAGGAGACAAGCACGGAGAGCCTGTGTAATTTAAGCAAGTAGTAAAACATCCAGATGAAAAGATTATTCAGTGCATTAAAACATAATTATGGCCAGTTAGGAAGTTAAAGCACAAGGATAATAATTTTAGATGTTCAGAAGAGAGAGCAGTCTGGTTTGGCTTCCAGCACAGCACGTGGATACCGTCCATAAGGATGATGCCAGAGGACTTTTAAAAAGGACAGAAGAACATTAAGGGCATTTGACAGAGGGCAGCTTCTTCCAGCTATTTTGTTAAAACCTGCAAAGTTCATGTCATCTGTAAGTGTGAATCTTAAAGTTGTTTTTCTCAGCTTTAAGACTAGTGGGAATCAAAGGCTTAAGAGAAAAACAGAGAGATCAACAGAAAAAACTCCACACCACACTCATCACCGCACTGACTCACACAAAGATTAAATACCAGGAGCAGTTTGCAACCCCAGTCAAGTAAGACACGTGTCCCTGCTATTCCAGGGGAAAAAAAATAGAAGTAATAAAATAATCATAATCCTTAAAACTTACTCAAGTCCTCATAGCAAGATTCCACTTCACAATTCACAGAAGCAGCCAGCATGTGCCATCACACCTGTGGTACATGGGTGTCCTAAAGCCGTTGCAGGTATTCTCAAGCAGCTTCCCACAGAGTTTTCCCACCAAGCATGCTAAATTTTACCATTCTGCTGCCTTAAAAGTACCTATCAGGACCATCACATTTCAGACACCCTCAGACACCAACAAATAAAGCTTAAGTCCACAGCTTTTAACAGAAAAGTCCCAAATCTGGTTACAGAAATAAGCCCCCAAATGAAGTCAACCCTATAATTAATAGCCCATAAGTAAGAAAGAAGATAGGCACATCACACCTTTATCTCCCTCCCAACTCAAACAATGCACCAGCATCAAGGTTTTCAGTGGATCATAAAAGTTTTTGTTCAGTTAATAAAATATCAGCCGCAAGATCTGCAGAGGAGCTTAAACACAAACCTCAGACAAGCACCTCACAGCCCGCCCTGGTCCCTCACAGGGAGCTTTAAAACAAAACAAAACAAAACAAAACAAAAAAATTATGAAAAGTTAATAAGTTAATTAATCCACAAAGCAGATGAAGACTCCAGACAGGAGCACAATTACCTCTGAGTGCCCTCCACCGGAGGAAGGTCTGCAAGAAGTGCATGGTCTTTTTCCTCAGTCCCAGAGGAGGCAGCAGCATTAGCAGGACCGGGTCTGCTCCACCAAGTGCTCACAGACGCTCCAGCATCCCCAACCTCCTTCCACCCTCAGCCCTACCTCCGTCCAGCCTTTATGAAGTGCACCTGGTCTGCTCTGCTGATCACTGATGTGGAGTCTGGGACTTCTCTCTCTCTTTCTATCTCCCTCTCCAAATAAGCAATTAGCATGAATAATTACAGCTCTGATGATAATACCCAGCCACCTTTGAGCAAGAGGGAAAAGACTGTAATTAACTCTTTCTTAGGGATCTGAGAAAGTTGAAATAGCTCAAGCCTAATTATCTTCTTCTGGGACACCTCCCGGCTACCAAGGAGCTTTGGAAAGGCTGAGTGGCAGAGGTCAAGTAGCATCCTTTTGTAAACTTCTTAATTCAATCCAATTTTATGTGTCTGCTACTCAAGCAGTCATTAGACACGCAAATCTACGTGAGGGGGAAAAGAACCTACAGTTTTCCCGCTGTGTGCTTGATCAGCAAAAGGCCATGCATCCAGAGACCACCAGCAGCACAATCCCATGATGAATTTTTGGCCACCAAGGACTTTAGAGCCATCTCCTATGGTGATGTGTGGATTCTCTTATGCGCAATGCAGAGATGCACCAGCGGCAGAGAAACCACCACCCCAGACCTGGCCCCATACTGGAGAAGGCATCAGTGTCTACCCTGCAATGGGTTCCTACCATAAACTCAGTGCAACAGCACTTCCACCAGAGTCTTATTCCTGCCCCATTCCCTAGAGCACAAAGCTGGGGGGAAAAAAACACATAAATTATGCAAGTGAGGACTCAAATCTTTGCATCAAACTGGCTTTGTCCCCTTCCCAAAGCCTTCCCTGGCAGCCAGATGGGTGGGACAGACACACATGCATGTCCTGCTCCGATTTCCCTCCAAGAAGCAAAACACACTACATGCACCACCCCAAAAAGAGTTAAAGTGAGCGCAGAGACTAAAACAAGGGATAGCAATCCTCTGCAATAACTGCCCCAGATTTTCTGAGGCACTAAAAGGGGGCAGGGTTAGATGGTTGCTGTTAGGAAAAGTGATTAATAGAGTTATTATACAACCCTGTCATGCTTTATTGCCATTGCAGCGTCTGGAGATGTTATTAGAGAGTGCCGCAGTGTTAGATTTGGGTACACTGCCCTCCAAACACTCCAGCCTCTTATTAAAAGAGCACAGGTTTTGTTAACAACTCCTCTTGCTCTCTATTGACCTGAAATGTTTAAGAGTGGAAAAATTAGTGCATTTTGTTTTTAGCCCTAGAACACCTGCTGAAATTTTTATAGATCTCCAAGCATTTAAGCATTAATTTTCATATTGCAAAGATTCTGCGTAACTCCTCTTTTATTTATAAAGTCAAGGTGCTCAGGGCAGCCCAGAATGTAATAAAGCAAATTAAAATACAATAAAATATTTATTTAGATCATAATTTGAGAGATATAATCATCTTTTTATCAAAATGTCATACATACCGTGCATTTTAAATTTCTATACTTCATATAGTTGTATTTTTTTTTTGCTAATTTCACAAAAAGTGGAAAGATAAACACTGCCTGACCCCCACTAATTATTATGTACGTTAATTTCCCTGGAATGCCCATTGATCTATTCACATTAGGTAGACTAAGCAATGGTACAAAGTGAAGCTTACATGTCCCAAACAGCAAGTTGTGAGTGATGCAGCCCATCATCATCTGTGCTGTACACTCAGTACCAGCTGCCTTTGGGTGTTACTTTGCTAAAACTTTCAATTGACATGTAGAAAAAACATAAGTCATGATTGTCTTCCCAACAAATAATTGCTCTCCCTAATTTCTTGCCTCATCATTATGAGTTTCCATTTAATTTACATACCCCAATTAAATATTAAGAAATCCAGACTAACGCTTCAGCAGCTTCCTAAGCATAAAGTAATCAGCTTTTCCAACACCTTTGGTGGGGAGGGGGCTTGGCACTTGACTATTTTATGGACATAAAGTAGGGGGGCTTGTCCAGCAGCAGGCACCAAGTTGGCAGTGGGATAAAGGACAAACACACACCCTTCATGTCACACCTGCAGGGCTGTAGCATGAGCATTGGCTCCCAATGCTCCTACACTAAGACACAACTGTCAGCCCCTCTGCAGAGGCCCCCACACATCCCACAGCTGTGCAGGGCACCTGCCACAGAGGCATGAGATGAAAGGAGAAGGATGCAAACATCAGAGGAACTGGGGAAACCATCTCATAAAGAAAACACAGTTAATTCCTTGCAAATTATTCATACTTCAGGCTTTGCCTTATCCTGTGGGTTGGGGCTTCAAGCAGGAAGCGAAACCGGGGATACTGGGGGAGGAGGAAGGTGCCTTCCAGAGCCAAGGAGATCTGCCAGCCCTCCTTCCTAGGCCACCAGCTGCATGTTGGGCTCTGCAGCCAGAGGACTAGTGAGGTTTTGCATGTTACAAGCACACAGCTCATTTATTTTGAAATACAACCCCAGAAACAACTGCAACTCTCACTGGGAACAAATACAGCCTCTACCCACACAGGCATGTGGTTGTGTGAATACACAGCAGCACCTCACCCCAGCTGAGTGCTCAGACATCACCCCACACCTGCCTGACCATGGGCACAGGCCCCTGAGTCAAGCATCTCTATGTCCAAGTGATTGCCTGAGCATTGGGTGCAGAGAACTGATGAACCTTCCTACTCCTATGACCTCAGAGAATAAATCAAGGCAACAAAGCAGCATCCCCAAAACCAGATGGCTAAAGATGTTATGCCTGTATGATTACAAAAACTTGAGCAGAAAGCTGTTCAAAGGGCATCTGAAAGATAAAGGGAAGAGCACTGCCAAGCCCGACTTCCCAGATAAACTCTCTTTACTGACAAGTTCATCCCCAATTTGCAACTCTTGTGTCTGACTGCAATTGGAGTAGAAGCTGGCCTTGTTTGATGTCTCCCCATCATGCTTTGTACCTGTTGGAGCAGAAGGCCATGTTTGGAAGGACAGGCCACTCCAGGACAGCTCTCCCCACTAATAACTTGGGAACATGCAGAAGCTTGGACTGGTGGCTGCTTGTGGGCTGAGCCCTAGTTCTTACCTGGCAGTGCTGAGGGTGAGCACCAGCTCAGGTGGCTGATGGACTCCTTAAGCACTGCAGCCCAAACCTCCCGGCTCTGCACTTCAAGGTGGTGCAAAGGGCTTGCAGGGAAAAGCAAAGAACTGTGAATCTCAGCAGAAATGGAGGTTGTGCTATTATACCCCAGTACCGAGAGAGAGGATTAAATAATTAATCACAAAAGCAACTGAGTGTTAACAAGCCAAGCAGGATCAAACTGCATGAAAGATGCGAAGCCCCTCCCAACCCCCTTTAGTGTGCTGACAAGCCTCATTTTAATTACTCAATCACCATAGCCAAGAGGATATGCCACAAATAAATAAGTGGATCACAGCCCTGGATGACTTGGGCTTGTGCTGGGGGCCAGCTTCCCATCTCCTTTGCCACCAGGCACAGAACAAGTTCAGAGATGTGCTTTGCATGGGGCAAAACTGGGATAAACAAGGTGTCCTGGGCTTTGAGCAGCCACTGCAAGCCCAAGCATGGAGGCAAAAGCCTTCTGCGTGTGTCACCCTGGTTGCTCTGTGGCTTTAAGAAAACAGAAAGGAAAAAGCAAACAAACAATGCTGCTTCAGTGCCATCCCTAAACAGCAGTCTGACTATGCAGAATTGAAGCATAGCATCCAGTAAACAGGAGCCAGCAGGGATTGGAGCCTGTGCACAAGATGAGGAGGGAAATACACAGACATGCCTCAGATTTCTCCTGGATGCTTTACCAAGTCACTCATGCTGGGGACATATCTCAGTCATTCAAATTTTGTACAGCTCTGCACACAGGACATCCCTGTGCAGGCTACAGAGCTCCTACTGCTACTCACACAACCAGTATAATACAATTTACACAATGCCAGCATTAAAAACATACCTCCACAGCACACTGTACACCAGACTTAGCCAACCCAGTGTAGGTGCTTGGAGACACCAGCTTGTCACACTGCCCTTAAGTAATAGCATTTATATCACCTAACCTAGACCTATTTTCATTAGGCTTTTTTCATCCTAAATTCAGAAAGAGTTGTGCCAACTCAGGTGAAAAACACCATTTGGATTCCTCATTGTTCCAACTGCAAACCAAAAAACTCTAAATAACTAAATCTTCTGCTTTTACAGCACTGTGGTTTCCAAAAGGCCTTTGGGAAGTATCTTTATGCTATAAAGTCTGAACAGACCAATTCCTTCACAGCTGAATGTGGGGAAATTATTCAAGTAAGAGATATGCTTTCTAAAGCATCTGTGTGATTATAGGGCCTGATTCATTAAAAGATCCATGTGCTGATTATCAGGATGATACTTCTGAGACTACCCTGAATAAAACATAAAGACCTCCTCTCTCCACAACCACAACATCAACAGCATAACCTTGGGTTAAATTAAGGTAAGTCATAACCTAAAACAATACTTACTACATTTCCAAACTCTGAGCATTACTTAATACTGTGTGCACCAAAACACCTATATTATCTTTAATCCTGAGTGTATTTTTTCAGAAAAATCATAGAATGGTTTGGGTGGGAAGGGACCTTAAAGATCATCTAGTTCCAACCACCCTGCCATAGGCAGGGACACCTCCCACTAGACCAGTTTGCTCAATGCCTCATCCAGCCTGGAATTAAATATCTCCAGGGAGGGGACAGCCACAACTTCTCTAAGCAACCTGTTCCAGTGTCTCACCACCCTCATAGTAAAGAACATCTTTCCTATATACAGCCTAAATCTCCCCTCTTCCAATTTGCATCCATTACTCCNTGAACAACCCCTACACTTCAGCCCCTACACTGTCCTCATAAGGGAGGTGCTCCAGCCCACTGATCTTCTTCACGGCCATCCTCTGGACCCAGTCCAACAGTTCAATGTCCTTCTTATGTTGAGGGCTCCAGAACTGGACACAATACTCCAGGGCGGGCCTCACCAGATTACCCCCTCTGCCTGCATCTTTAAGACTGGAAGAGAATGAAGCAAATTCTGCAGGCTTCCTCATCAAGGTATGAAAGCCACGAGACACTAACAGGATGAAGATTTATTTGCTTGGGACAAAACCCTGCAGATCCTCAGGATGCTGGTAAGATCACAGCATAGGCTAGGAGAGGCTTTGTTGCACCAATTTAATGGTACATGGGCTGAAAATTTTGCATTTCTGTGTAAAACCCCACTCAGCCAGAATGAGGTTGTGTCCCTTGCGGTACCATCATTTAAATTAAAATCTCCCCCGCTTCTGAGCATGACTTTCATGTCCCCCCACCATTTAGATAGCAGAGGCATATATATGTGTGAGGATAGACAGGAGGGAGAAGTATCTTTTTTAAACATTCATTGAGCTGGAAGTGTGGAAGATGCCAGTATATGAAGGGTTCAACTGATGTGGAAATGCAGCTCTTTGAAAAGAAGGAATCGAACACCAAAACTGGTTCAGTGCAGCTAAATTGGTCCCCTAAGGGCCAGTGGTAACAGAAGCCTTCAGTCCAAATAAGAACCAGTGAAATATTCAGCAAACAGCATTTGATTCTTATGTGCAAGGGAAAAAAAGTGGTGAAAGTGTTAGAAAATTAAAATATCATGTTACCCAGAGCTACAGTAGAAGTGGCAGAGAAAGGGGCTATTTTTTGGCAAATAATCTAGGTGCAGCAGGATTATAGCAATTTGTTGTTGGTAACTACAACATCACTCAAGAACTGACCTAAAGATACTGATGGAGGTTATCCCACTGATCCCAACATGCCAACCCACTGGTAAGACAGGTCATGTTGGGCTCCCTCCAGACACCACAGCTCTAAGCTACACTCTTACTCAGCATAGAACTGAAATGGGGTCGCAATAAATGACCAGAGACAATCCAGACTTTCACCCATACATGATGGGAGCATACATAAACAGACTTCTCCCTATGAACAAAGGATTCCTCTGGAGCCCTTCAGCTTCAACAGGAATTCACAGTTCCCTTTGTGAAAAGGGTCATCCTCTCTTAGACACAGCTCAGTACTTAAAGGCTTCAAAAGGATCAAGCCAACTAACACGTGTCCAATACAGGGTTTGCAAAGAAGCACCTAAAAAAAACAGGTCTCAGAGCAAATCTCTGGTCAATGTAGTCACTGTATCCTTGCACCAGGGGAAATCTTAGATTGGATGTTAAGAAAAATCTTTTCACTGAAAAGATTATCAAGTATTAGAACAGGCTGCCCAGGGTAGTGGTTGAGTCATAGATGGGGTGCTGAGTGACATGGTTTAAGGGATGCACTTGGCAGTGTTATGTAAAAAGTTGGACTTGATTATCTTAAAGTTCTTCTCCAACATAAAGGACTCTATGATTCTATTTCCTGGGCTGCTTGTGATGTGAAACCAGCCTACTCCAGCAAGTCAAGTGATACCCCCTTAGCTAGGCAGCCACCCAAACACTGAACTTACTCAACAAAAATTCAATTCTTGACTATTTTTCAACAAAAATATGACAGAAACACCACAATCAATTTATGCTGCCATGAGATGCTAGGACTGTTTTTTTATTATTCAAATGACTGGCTTATCCCCTCTCTTTATTTCTTTGGATTTTCTTCCCAGAACAGAATGTATAAACATGAGTGCTCTGGTACCTGAAATTCTTGAGTCATTTTAGTGTCTATTATTATGATTATTGCTTGAAGACAAAAGTGCAAGCAGTAGTATTTTCCAGGGTTTGAAGAGAGTTCATCAGAAAACACAAGAACAGATTCAAAGAAAGAAAATGTGTAAGAAATTAACTACTCAGGGAAGCCATGCTTGCTTTACAGTAGGAACACAGTGTACTATCACTATTTGAATTCCTTGCTTTCTGAAAACATCTTATTTTCATAAATGCTCAGCTACCTATCACACAAACAGAAAGAAGCTATTTCTTACTGCTTTACTGATCTGGAATGAGTTTGACAAAGAAAAGACCTTGCTGGTATCTGCAGGATGTAAGATCAGGGCATTGGTAATATATGGACCCAGCAGCTTATAAGTAAACTAACTGGCCACTATTTTATTTTTCACCTGAGATCACTGAAGAGATACTGGATAAATCAGTGCTCAACCTTGGAGCACTCTCTTACAGGCAGAGGAAGGATTACTTGGAAAAGCGTTACTGGATTTATACCTCCATGTGCATTCCTTGTTGTACTGGCAGCAGTTCTGAGTGGGAAAGGGTTTTTTTGTCTTGCAAAGCCTGAACACTTTCTGTGATGATACAGAGACTATACATAGCATAGGTGATAAGCTAAAATAACCCAAGATAACGATTCCTGCTCTAAGTAATGCATACCAGGGGTCAGAGCTGGGATCTCTCTGCTCATGTCAATGTCCTGACCCCCAGTCGTTGCCTTCATCTCAGGGAGATGTCTCTTTATTACAAATGTGATCAGAAAGCTCATCCTGGAATCAGAAAGGAATTTCTAATGGCAGGTACATGGCAGGGGAAATGCCTAAGGATTATGTACAAAGCATTTGACTGAAAAAGGAGGATGTTTCCTCTGTTACCTGCCAGTCATCAGAGAAACTGCTCCATCTTCTCATAGAAAAAGCTGAGTCTCTGCTAACTTCATGTTTAGGCTGAGGTACCCTGGTGAAAAGCATGTTTGTGCACAGATCACCCAGCAAGTGCTGGCTTTTAATGACTTTCACTCTTCTATTTGGAATTTGGTGCCAGTGCAGTGGATTCTGATCTATACAAGGCAGCACAGACTAAGCAATAGCATGAGGCAAACCACTGCAAGATCTTGTACAAATGTCCAAAGCACTCATATTCTGCTCAGGCACATTTTCTTGGTGAAAAAAAAAAAAATAGAGTGGGTATGAGGACAAAACATTATCTCATGACTGTTCCTTTACAGTCCAATGCACTTGGATGAGAAGGGACGTATTGGTCAAAGACAGACCATTTATTAGAAAAGGCAGTTAGTTTGCTTTTGGTTTTGTTTTTTCCAAAATAGATTGTAGAAAAGGAACTGTAGACAGATATCATGGGGATTGATAAACCATGTGGTGATTTTGTTAGGGGAACAAACCTTCCCCTGTGCCACTCTCAGTTATTAAGCCCCAAATTACACACTGCTGTTGATTTCCACAGCTTTGTGCGATTAATCTGGCTATACACTGTAAAGCAAAAAGAGCAAGAGGGAGAGAGACAGAAAAGGAAATTGCTCACAAAAAACTAGGTTACAATAACCCTCGGGGTCCGTGTGAAACCAAGAAGAGGAGAAAAGTTCAGCACCAGGCTGCCAGCACAGGCAAGGACACAACCCCAGCTCCAGCATGTTGGACCTGCTGAGCCTCAAATGCACAACACTGCATGTTTAGAGAAAACTTTTTATTAAAAAAAAATTTAAAATACAGACCTTTAACTTGCTGATTTGTATCCTTGTTATCATCTCAGGTCCCCACCAGAGTCAGACATTGAAATCTCACTTCTCAAAATTTCTGCCCTCTTCTATAATTCAGTGTTAAAATATTTTGTCAGTTAATTAAGCCATTTCATTTTATCCATAAATGTGAATAAATAATAATAAATATTAAAAGTAATTGTAATTCCATCAACATTAGTTCTATTCCAACCTTAGCTCCTTGGCATATAGTGACACTGAAACGGGACAGAAAGCTAAGCCTGCCAGCAAGGATATAAAAACATCTCACACACTTAACATCAGTCTGTAGATAACTTCAGTTCCTGCACCTGATTTTAGAATTACTTTGTTATTATTATTTTTGTGGGTGAATATAATAGAAAAAAATATAAGGAAGAAAATTCTTTTTTATTGGTGCAGTATTAGAATTTTGTCTAGCTGCTTCAGAAGTCATACCAGAAGCACTTTTCAGCACTTTCACAAGGAGGGAGAAAAGCATTATACAGAATTTTCTGGAGGTGTCCACAGGACAATTTTATACTTTCAATACTGTCAAATTTGGACAGATCTTCATAATTAAAACTAAAGTAGTTTCTGACACACAGAGAGAGCAAAGCAACTGAGAAGATATTTAATAGAGTTAAAAATCCCACCAATTTCCTTGACACAGCCCTGGGGCACGAGAGCAGATTGGCCTCCAGACGGACCTACTGCAGATCCCTTGTCAGTTCCAAAATGAATGAGGAAGTGTGATTTGGCACATTCCCTGTGAGTATGCAAAGTCAGATGCCTGTACACGAGGGAAGCAATGATATAGATAAAAAGCTCTACAGGCAAAGGGAAATAGGAAATGAAGGCATTTCCTCACCTATTTTAAATGCTGCTGCCAGGCTGCTCTGTGATACTCACAGACTTGTTAGGAGCCAGCAAAGCTCTCACATTGCTTTATATAAGGAATGGAGTCAGAAGCAAAGTATCTTAATTATTAAACAAGGAAAAGAACTTTCCTTGGATCAATAGCTCCAAAGTCTCTCTTAGTGCCATGTATACAATGGAAACAGAAAAGTAAGACATGCCTTATAAGCAGAAAGATTCTGAAATAATATTTTTAAATGTTATTCTTGCTCTGACTGCATGTTTGGAGCTTACAGTGAACTGCATTTTATTTAAAAAATAGTTAAGTGGCAATTGTAAAATCACACTGTTATCTGAGTTTGCATTTCTTTCTCCCCCACATTTTGCATGTTGTCAGCAGTGACCCCATGGATCCTCTACAGCTTTACAAAGTCAAGCTGCAGTCTCATGCCATTCACTCACCATAGCAGTATCACATGGAGATCATTCCCCCAGCTGACAAGCACTAGAGAGAGCAACAAAACACCAGCAACTAGTTTGATTTATGAAGTAAATTTAAAAATCCATTACCTATGTTTTCCCAGAAGAAAGCAGGAACTGCCTTTCTTCTGATTTTGAAAATTATTTCTGGTGAAAATATTCATGTCAACTTACAGAAAATGTTCTGAGACCAACAGTTTAACCAGAAGGTCCTTGGCTAGAATAAAGCAAGGAGGGGGAAGCTAAAGAACTGGATTTTCCCATTTAATGAATTGTTTAAAGAAACAGTGATATGTGAGTGGAATGTTCAGTTTTAAGTGTTTTAGGCATCAAGAAACAACTTTCCAAGCCAGTCTAGGCTCACAGCTTCTACTGGAATTAAGGAGGTGTTAATTTCCAGTTGCCTTTAGAAATCTTTCTCCCAATTCTAGAAACTGCTGGTCATCAGGACATGGTGGAAACTGTCCTTGTCGGAGGCACAGGATCTCCTCCAGCATCTCCACACAACCTCACTGCAAACACCAACCTCTGCTTCTTTGGGCTGCAAGTCCATTTTTCTTGCCCTGTGGCTGTGAAATCAAAAGGGCTCAGACAAAGAAAATATTTAGGGAACCCATGTGCTTTTTTCTTTGGTTTGCTTTGTTTTGGTTTTTTTCAATAAGACCTTTAGACATCTAAGTAGCAGTCACCTCTTGGAAAACCCCATTCTCATTATGCAAAGAGGAACTAGGTCAGCCTAAAAAGCTAATTTTGCAGTCTGCTCTGGCTCTGCCAGCACCTCTCCAAACACTGACCCACAGTGTCCCCTTGCTGTTCCCGTCCTGGGGCTCTCTCAAGTGCTGCCAGCCTGTATTAGCCCTGATGTGCCCCAGCGCCTGCTTTCACCATCCTGGGCTTTTCTCAAGAGTCTCAACTGGGGCAGCCAGTGTAGTTACAGAGAAAATAAATTCAAACTCCCAGCACACACAGATTGTTCATTGTGATAACATAAATGTAATTCAATTACTGCCCTAAGAGACTAATATTATCTCTCTCTGCCTCTGGAGCCCAGAGGAAGACAAGGAATGAGCTGAGGCCAAAGGAGACGGGTAGCACTCAAAACAGGTGACAGTCAGCTGGGATGCTATAACATCAAGCTGAAAAATGGGCTTCATTAAGAGACATAAATTAAACATGGCTGATTATGAGTAATCAATGAGGTATGGAAGGGACTGAAGTGTAGCCAGAATAGGAAACACGGACGTCACTAGCTCAGCAGTTAGGGCTTAGGGAGCCTTTCCTGTACTCACCACTGCCCTGCTTGTGTGACTGCAGAAGGAGTGACCCCATAAATATTCACTGCATTAGCTACCAAGACATCTTCCTCTACAAAACATGCAGGTGAGGATAAATCCTAGGACTGATCATCCTAATGAAAAGGTGGCCAAGTGAGGGCTATAGCATTCTAGTCAGACTTAGGTTTCTAGCAACATCAGCTCAACCTCTCCATCATGCCTGCATGTTAGGCGGAATTCTGGCTTCTCTGCCCACTGGCTGGTCATTTGTGAAATAAAAAACTGCTTTGTTTAACCAGCTATTCCAGACCTGGAGAATAAATGCTGCAATAATGATTGCTGCCTCCTTCAGGAATACAGTGAAAAGTCCTATGGAACCATCTAACACTGCTGTGCAGTGCCCTGGTCTTGGCACCACATCACAACATGGAAACAATTTATCTGTTTACTTGTTTTATTTTTTCCTTCCTTGTCAACTAGAGATCACAGAATCATAGAATGGTTTGGGTTGGAAGGGACCTTAATGATCATCTAGTTCCAACCTCCCTCCCATGGGAAGGCACACCTCCCGCTAAACCAGGTTGCTCCTCATCCAGCCTGTTTAGGGCCTTAAACACCCTAAACATCTCTAGTATTTCCACAGCAAGTAAATCTTTTGGTAACAGAAAGCCAGTTGCAGAAGTGTCACCTGCTATCAAACACAGCTGGGATGCTTTATGGTGTGATACTGCTCTGTAACAAACAAGGTAGCGTAGCATGAGAGCTTGTTCCTGCTTCCTAGGATTGATTTCCATGACTCTGTTCACAACAAAAACATGAAAATAAAAGCAAACATCTTTCTACACTGAACAGGAGGCAATATAACTTCTCACCAAAGGACAAGTCAGGACGCCTACAAGCCCAAATGTGGTATTTTTGAACATCTGGATCTCAGTATAAAAGCTGAGTGACTTAACTGCAAGTATTAAGTTTTTTGATGTTTTTTTTCCAAATACATTCTGCTAGTTTGTTCCTGGGGTTTTCAGGGTGTTTTTTCTTTGCTTACCTATTCTCTCTGCTCCCATTTGAAGACAAGAGAGGAAGAAAAAAAAGTAAAAGGAAGCACCTAGTCTAAACAAAGAAAAAAGGTCATAAATGTGATTCAGTGAAGGCTTAAAAGGCTGAAAAACACAGAGTAAGGAAAAGCAAAATAGAACATATATTTTGTTTTACAAACTTTGATGCCTGGCATGTTCCAAATGACAAAAAAACAGTAAAATGGCTTAAGATACCATCATTCACACCACAGAATGGGAGGAGTTGAGAGTGGATAAAAAATATGTTTTAAGCTTGAGCATTTCAAACCAAGTAATCCAAGTTTTTTCTTTTGCCACAGCATCAAGGTCCAGGCTTCTCAGCACATTCTCCTGGGGGCTCAGGCAGCTCCTGGTCTTTCCAGCTCTTGCAGAGCATCTCACTCTTGGGCTATAGGTTTTGGAAAGCAAAAACAACAAGGGCACCTTTAAATTGCCTCATTATCTGCTTTTCAGAATGACACGTGTATCTGGTTAATAATTTAGGATCTGCCCCCACTTCTGTTTATTTATAAAATACAGTTGATTAGCTGTAGTAACTGGGGGCTAGCAGTGAAGACAACCACAGCTCTTCTCAGTAGTCCATTTTGAGCCCAGATAACATCAACCATGGCCCTACAGAAATCATGGCAGTAACACAGATATAGAGGGGGAATATCCCTTCAGACAAACATTTGCTACAGAACACACCCAGCATTTCCCAGTGTCAAAACCCACAAATACTGAAGAACAAGTTTAACTATTATGCTGGACAAGTGACTGCTTGGTTCCTTGGAGTTTTCAATAGCATCTTCTGTGAAGGATCAAGGGGACCCTAAAGAGCACTGAGGAACCCCACAGCTGTACAAGCCAGCATTGGCCAAAGGCAGCTGCTGAGCTGTGGGCAGAGAAGTGCAGCAGAATGAACGCCTGCTGGATTAACTGTGAATGTTCCCCACGCCAGGAAAAGCTCAAGGGCTCAGTGAGAGAAGGAAAGCAAGAGTCTAAGAGGACTGACAGCAAAAATTTCTCTCTGAAGTGAAGGGATTAGCTGGGGAAGAGCAGACAGAGTTTGAGAGGAAAAAAAAGAAAACACAGTAGAAAAGCAGAGTTGAGGCAGGATTGCCAGCTTGAGGGACAGGGTCTGTTAAGAAGCAGAGAGTTGCCATTAGTACAAGATCTATTCTCATTTCTGTGAAGATGTGTAAACTCAAAACTACATAAACCTAACAGCAGCCTCCATCGCTGAGATATAAACATATTAACTTTACAATTAAATTGCAATCAGTTCTGAGTGGAACTGGTATCTCATTTTGCAAGCACCTGGCTGCAGGATCAGACAGAGCACAGCGTGGTTTTGGGACACAGGGCCACAAATCTCTAGGCCAGAGGACAGACATATCAGGGCTGGGATACCTGCCACCCTTACATGCATCCTTCTTCCAAACCTCTTTGCTGTATCTTTCTCTCCTTAAAACAAACATGATTGGGACTCTCAGTGTCAAATAACTTTCCCAGGCCTGACCATTTCCTAGGATGCGGAAGATGGGCTGGTTGGGCTTTTAGCATTTACAGCAGAGTTCTTTACTCAGTAGTGGGATTCAGACCAGCTCTCATCCTTGGTTGCTGCCTCAACATGATGGGCTCATTCTAGTAGTAACAGACATCAGTTGTTTTTGCTTAGTCTTTTGGGGATGTACTTTAAACATCAGCAATCCCAAAATATAGAAGACAAGTAACAACAGCTCGCTCTGGCTGTTCATTTCAAAGCTCCAGTCCCAAAAGCCAGTTCCAGCTCAGTTTAATCCTTGATCAAAGCAGTACAATTTAGCATTGGATTAGTGATACTCTCATTTTTAATCTGTCACTAAGAAATGCAGGTGATCTAAGCAAATTCCAGATGCTTCAACCAAAGCCCCATAAACTTTATCAGGTAGTACAGGGATAACACTTTTTTAACTGTCATTACAATCTCAGACTGCATTTTCAGTGTTTTGTAGGCACAAATGCACTTACTCTGCATGGGTCAGAACAGCCTCCTAACTTCCCTCAAAAACTGCATTAAAAAAGCCTTCCTCATGTTACCAGTTCCTTTAGGATGCTTGAGCATAAGCAGCACATCAGGAGAAAAGAACTGGAAAAAATAACATGGCATGACCTTCTGGCATCTTCTCCACTAAAGAAGACCCCAGGGCTGGTTTTGATCCAAACACTTCCAAGCATCTCTCTCGAAGGTGGAAATCTGTGCCACCCGGTTTAAGAACATGAAAATCCTTGCTGTGCAGAGAGAAGCCCATGTACCCTCCCAATCAAAGAGAAGAAACAAAAAAGCATCAGCACAAGCAGTCAAAGACAAATAACACCAAACACAAATTCCTACATCTCAAATAACCTTAGCTCCAAGGCTGCCACAGCAGGATGGTAACCCCAGCGTGCATATGCCCTTGTGTGCAGCAGAGAGCACAGAAACCATCCTGCTGATGCCTCTAGGTGCCCAGCACTGCCTGCGTGCCCACTGGAGGAAGAAGCACAGTAAGACAATCATCATGCACGTGCTCCCTCGCTCTCTTAGCACCCAGCAAGCAATGTCAAACATGGCAGCCCTCAGGCTGCTGCTCTTTACCCAGCTCTGCCCCATGGAATTGCAACCTCGATTTCAGAAAATACTCTTTTACTTACTAGGCAAGTCACACACAGACATAAAAGGTCGAGCCTGCCTCAGAAATACATTCATTGTGCTCAGGCCTTCCCCTTTGCTAACAAAGTCTGGTACCTGACAGTGTCCTCTCAGACTTCCAGTGCATCAATGGACAGATTCCTCCACCAACAAGTCAGTCTCTCTCTCCTTAACCACCACTAATAGCTAGGTATATGCATTCAGTGAAGCCCAAAATCAATAATATCCAAGTTACACTGAGCCCCTGAAAGCTGTTGCTTTTCACAGGTCCTTACCAAAAAAGCAGGTTGTATTCATTTGCACCAAAGGACTATGATCTGCTGCAGGCAGTGAAGGCTTGCACTCAAGAGCAAAGCTCCCAGCACTTTCAAATGCAAAACTTTTAGAAACCAAAGGCAATGGCAACATGACTGAGAATGGGCTACAGAGCACTCGATGAGCCAGGAGCTCTGTGGTCACACAGCAACCTCCACCACACAGGTTCAAAGATCTACCTAATAATCCCAAAAGTGAGCCTGGTGCAACTGACCTCAGGATCACAGTCTGGCACAGTAAACTACTTTACTTCTCATCACATGCAGCAGGACTGTTGTAAGAGAAACTCTGTCCTGTCTCAAACTGGCTTACTCTCAGATACACTTAAAATACTATGGCTTTTTAAATTCTTCAAGTTTATTTCCTCTCCGTTATTCTCCCAGGTTTCTCACCTATCAACCCACTCCCCTCCTGGAAGAAGTGTGAGGGTGGAAACAGACATAGGACTCTCAGTCTCGAGGAGTTTGGGCAGACACCCAAGTGCCTCCTTCCGCAAAGTACCAGTGCCAGGGAGGAGGGAAACCTTGCAAATCTCTGAGGAATACCTAAATCCGCTTTACTTCAATGATAACCATGGCAAAGAGATAGAATAAAAATCCAACTAGTCAAAAAAAAAAAAAATCAACGTCTAAAATATACATGATATGCAAGAAAGTAAAATAATCTTATCTTCCCCACCCTCCTCAATGCACACCAAAGGCGAAAAATCAATCACAGCGCACGCAGCTGAGTAAATGTTCAATTGAGTCGCCTTCATGTCTCTGTCGCGGGCAGGAGCGAGCAGCTCCGCTCTCACCCTACCTTTGTTCCTCCGTCTCACCACCCCGAGCCGACACTTGAGCGACACAGCAAACATCTTCCCTGCCCGCAGGCTCCAGCGCCCCGCTCACATGGCTCTCGCCGCTTCTCTCTCCGCACCTCTGCCTGTCTCTGCCAGGGGCTGCCGGCTCCAAATTAATTTATGATTACTGGGAAACGGAGTTTTGCCTTATGTAGTGACAGAGGGAATGAGGGAAGGGGTCTGGGGATGGCAAAGAGAGAGCTTGATGAGGCGCAGACCCCTCCCAACATTAGTTTCAGCGTGGGGTTGCTTTGTCTTATCTTGTCCAGATGAATAAAGTCACTCATTGATGTTTATAAACCTATCACCAGTCTCCTGCTGTTAAGGGCTGGGAATCTGGTATTACATTAACATACTCATTTGCAAAGTAACATTAAGCTTTAGCACAGATGGGTGTAGGCTTGCACTTCACCAGAAAGCTTACCAAAGCAAAGGAGATAAAAGTTATTGATTTTATTGACCAATTCATCAAAAACTGAGCATTCATGCCACGGGGCTATGTGCTGGCAACAACCCTGGCAGCATGAAGTCCTGCTTAAGAAAATTCTCCGCAAAAACCTTTCTGTGTCTGTAGGAATCATCCACAACATCCCAGAAACCTGAGAGTGAAGTGGGCGTCCCCAGGACACAGAAGTCACCTGTTGAACATCAGTTCCTCAAACAACACGCACGGTGAGTCCCACCCCCTGCCTGCAGAACTGAGATGATGGATCATCACAGAGATTTATGCCGGGAATGGAGCAGGCTGGGGGGCAGTACCTTCAGAACCACTGGAGAATTTTTGTTCTTATAAGCTGTTGCATGTAACAGAGGATCACACACACCCCCAAGCAGTACCCCAGGATATGCCTTGGCAGAGGTTACTGTGTAATAAAAAGTGCCAGGCAGAATTGCCAGGGAATTTAGGTGAAGACAAAACAGAGAACCTCATGTTGAGAGAAATCAATCCTGCACAACTCTCACCAGGAGCTCGAGTTGCAAGAGGAGGCAGTGTTGTTTTCTTTCCAACTGTTCTACAAGAGGGTCTGTGTGGGTTGGGGTGCTGGTGAGACCCAAAGCATCCATCTAGAGGGACCAAAGATGTTCAGGAGACTTACTCTGAGGGATAAAACCAAGTCTGGAGTACCTGTACAAGGACTCAAAGCCAGTGTGATAGGGTAGAATTCAGTGCTCCTAAAAGAAAGGCATTCCTTTGTTTAGGGAGGTCTAGTGATCAGAGGGACTTGAAAAAACAAGTAACTGTGGGTTACACAGTGACAAAACACAGTTCACAGTCAGTCCCGAAGTTATCTACTATTAAATATGGGCAGCAAAGCAGGGTGAAATACATATGCAATGGATTAGACAAACAGTAATAAATCTACTCAAGGATTAGCCATTTGAGATGCTAGCTGAGAAGATACAGCACTAGCCGTTCTTTTATCCAGCTTAATATTCTGGTATCAATCTCATTTCTCTCACATGCTCTCACCAAAAAATCAGATTTCCAAAGCCATAATTTTCTGGATTTTTTAATGCCTGGGAGAGAACAGAGGTTTATCATTCAGTCTCTACACAAAGCTTGGTCACATTCATTTGTATTTAAGCTGCAATAAACACAGTCTTGCATGGTCTAACAGTGCCTCAAAATGGTAATGTGCAGAGCTTCCACAGTTTTCTCTGTGGACAACAAAAACTATCCTGGTTCCACAAACCATCCCCTGAATGTACATCCCCAAGATGCATTCTGGGCTAGAGGGGCATTGCTAGTTATGGGATGTACTTTGCCCTTCCATGGCAGCACTTTTCAGGTCTGATCTGCACATGTTAGTGACCATATAGCTGTCCACTCTGTCGGGATTCAGACAATGACAGCAGCAGCTCTCAACTGCTTCTTACCATGTTCCCAGTGGAGCTCAAATGTGCCTTCCAGGAACCCATCAGGAAACTCTCAATTTATAAAAGAAATCCCCATTACCAAATCAATACCCAAGGTCTAAATGCTGCCCACAATAGATGGATATTTTTAAGTTTGCTACCACAAAATCTTCAAGCACCTTTCTCCAGCCAATATTTCTCCTGATCCCACAGATGACTTCAAAACCGATAAATGGTTCCCACAAATAAATTGCTCCAGGCAGCAACATGCTGCACCTTTTCATGAGGCCACCAAGAAACATGATAAGGAATAATTCACCTTCAATACCCAATCTCAGTGGTGCTCTGCCACTGAGTATTTGCACATCATTACTGGGGTCACCCTCCCACTGCTCAAGGCTGCAAGGACAAATACACAGTTTGGTAAATTCAAACTCAAAGCTCAAAGAAAATGAAACACAGAAATGTAACCCAGAAAGCTTTCCAGCAAGGAAAGGGGCTGAGAGTGAGCTACTTTGAACATGTGGCAGCATTAGAGGCACAGCACAAACAGCAGCCCCAGAGGACCCAGCATCAAATTTCAAATTCAGGAATTCCAATTACATACCCTCAAAACTCAATAGGCCTTTAGTGCCTTAGAGATCAATCTTCACATAGCAACACTACAGATTTTCTTGACTCCATCTCGTTTCCCTTAAAATACTGAGTGGAAAGCATTGGCAGGTGTATACATGTATATTCAGTATGGATAAATTTAGATATAATGCAGGTATTTAATGTATATATTTAAAGCCTTGCACGAAAGATGAAAAGCATAACTATGTTTGCATTTCATGAGAAACAATCTCCTGGGTATAAGAATGAGCTGAGGGCCAGGGCTGGGCAATGGGGCTTCTCCTCCTGCCTCTGCCAGAGCTGCAGGAGCCTGAGGGGGTTGATTAGATCACAGAGCCCCAGATATGCAATTTCTGAGACAGACCAAGAGCTGATCCCCAGCTCCTCAGGCACAGATGCTTGCTCTGTAATCCAGAGGGGTTTTTTTCTTCTTTTACTGCTGCTGAAGATGTAGATCTCCAGTAAAGGAAGTCATAGTTTTTCCAACCAAAATACTATCTTGCGCCAGATTTTGCCTGCTGAAAATAACAGTCCACACATTACAACTAGAGGAACTGTGCCATTTTGTCTTCTTTCGAGGTTTATCACTGGGATTTCAAGCCCATTCAGACATAAACCCAAATATTAAGATCCAGTTTACCCTCCTCTGAGGGGCTCAGAGAACTTCTTTATCCAGAGGAATTGTCTGGGCATCCCAAGGCAGTTGGTTTTACCACAGAGGAAATTCAGCCTCAAACAAAACACAGCTGCTTTTCTTTGATACCAAAATGAGTGGGTTTTCAGCTTCCCTGCGTATAAATCTAATCCTCATTTCAGCTGAGGAAATGACTATGGGGACACTGGTCATCAAGAGCGCACAATAGAAGGAGTGAGAAATACAGCAATTAAACTAAGAGGATAAAAAAAGCATTTGTATAATGGGAAATCTATTACCATTTATCAAGTCTAGTTTTTGAAGCAGCTCTGCCAAGCCTTAGAATCCATTGCAAATAACGCAAGAGGATAATGAAAATAGATATACACAGAGTATCAGAAATATAAAGCAAAACACGGTGTGATTAATTACTATACAGCATTCAGAATATATGTACAAGTTGCTACATTTATCTGGCAATGATTACAATTTTTGTATAATAGCAAACTGTGGAGAAATTGTAAGAAAGAAAACAGACTTCTCTTTATGTAAACATTTAAAAATATCTATAAGTAAAGGAACAACAGCTATTCAAAGTAGAGCTTACATTAAATTAGTCCTTTTTTCCCTTGAAGTTGCAATACAGTTTGTTTCCTTCCTCAGGAATAATACTGCAAAATCCTCTGTGTCTAATAGATGTCCTGAAAATTACAGTGTACAAAAATCTATTTTAAACAGCAGTTTTTCCATATTAACAAGTAGAGTTATGGTTGAATGCGTTAATGTTACAGATACTGATAATACTGCCTTTGTGAATTTGTTCCAATTATTTTCACCTTCACTTCACTAGTTTAAAGTGTATTCCAGCCTTACTTTATATATATGCTTCAGTTCTGTATGACTTCTAAGTACAGTCAGTGGGCAGATCCATACAATGGGTTCTGGGAACAAAGCTGCAGATTTCTGGGGAAAAGAAGCCTCTTTTTTTGTAACTTTTCATTTTGTATTTGTCCACTGTCTGCAAAAAATGAAAACAGATTTTGCTACATATTGGGCTAACAGGATTTTTATCATCACTACAGATTAGACTACATTAAAATGCCTGACCAGTGGATGTTCTCCATCTTAAAAGCAAGCAAAACAAAGTTCACCACAGACATTTTTGTAATCAATAGCATGTAAATATTTTCTAATAGGAATAAGTTCAGTAACAAAAGGTAAGAAACAACCTGCCTTCTTTTTCAACTTTGTCATATTTTTACTGGGCAGAGTTATTCAACAAATCTGTTTACCAAGGGCAAGATTTTTACAAACAGGCTGAAGGTTTCTCTCAAAAATATTCAATCTGCAGCCCATGTTAAGCTAAACCATTGCAATAAAGAGACAGCAGATCTCCCCCTTAGAGTCTGGGAGTTTTTTGAGAGACAAAGAAGCAAATAATGCGACACTAAGGCATTTGGAGACAAAAAGCCTGCCTCAGATAAACAACTAATTCAATTCAGCAATGCCTTCAACCAAATTCAGGATGAGCTGATCTATAAAAACAAAATATCCCACCACAGACTCATGGGATGCTGTATGTTCCCAATGAAGCTCTCCTTCATACGTGAACACCAGCAGATATATTGGCATCCTCTGTGTAAAGCAGAGCACCACCAGAGCAGCCAGCAGACAGAAGGCACTTACTCCTCCCCAGAATGGCTGAACAGATCTTAGACTCCAAGTTTATTGCCTCTTGGTGCCTGTTAAATGAAATATGTTGCTAATAAATGCTGTTAGTCTAGGACAGGGAGTCAAACTGACAGCTCAGCAAAGCCAGGCTGAGCTCTTTTCTCCTCATCTGTTGATGACTGTCAATAGCAAAAGTTTGAGAGAAGATGCACTGCCCACACAGACACCTGCACGGCTTTAACTGATTACCATTAATGAATGATCCCAGCGACAGCGTGAACGATGAAGGGTTTCATTGAGACCATGCTCAATTAGTAGACAATTCCCCAAGGGAAATAGTCTAAATTATGCTTTACAAGTCCATTGCCTGGTTCTAATTAGCTTGGCTACAGCCTTTCCCTGTGCAATGCCAGGGCCTCCAACAGAGTAACATCAGGGGGCAAGTTTGATGTGCCACTATTAGCTTTAATTACCCTGGCAGTAACTTATGAAGGTGACAGCCTATCATGAAACTGTGTTCAGCCAAGTAGACAAAAGGGCTTCACTCACTAACCTTCACCCTCACTATTTTGAAAACCCTTAGTTTCCACACCCACGGGTGACTTCTCTGACACATGCTCTGAGCATGCTCTGCAACTTTTTACAAACTCACCAGCTTCACAGAAGGCCATGTTGCAAGAACAACATTAGCCCAATGTTTAATTGTGACTTATATGCAATTATTTTCCTGAGTGCTGCTCAAAAGGCTTCTGCATGGTTGCTATACATGGTGATAGACCTCATAGTGATATTTTCATGTTTGAAAATAGGAAGATGCTTATTCTGTATGAGTTCTTGAACACTGTTGTAGCTTACTAACTTCTGTTAAATGATTTAATTAGATTGCTCACAGAAATGAGGATAACTAGGAATTGAGCATTCCAGGAAAAGTGGTCTGCACTGGGCAAGTTCCACCATGTGGGTGGTTGTATGAAAGAGAAGGCTGAAAACATTTGCTGTTTTACTGTGAACTCATGTGCTGGCAAGATTAGATTTCACCTCATTAATGTTTATAAATACACAAAGGGTGTATGTCAGGAGGAAGGAACCAGGCTCTTAGAATCACAGAATCATAAAATGGTTTGGGTTGGAAGGGACCTTAAAGATCATCTAGATCCAACTGCCCTGCCACAGGCAGGGACACTTCCCACTAGACCGGTTGCTCAGTGCCTCGTTCAGCCTGGCCTTAAACACCTCCAGAGAAGTATCATCCACAACCTCTCTTCTCAGTGACATCCAGGGATAGGACTTGGAGCAATGAGTGCAAGCTGGAACATAGGAGGTTCCATAGAAATACGAGAAAAAACTTTGTCAAGATGAGGGTGACTGAACACTGGAACAGGCTGCCCAGAGACGTTGTGGGGTCTCTTCTCTGGAGACACTGAAACTTGCCTGGATGCCTTCCTTTGTGACCTGTTGCAGGTGTTCCTGCTCCAGCAGTGGGATTGAACAAGATTATCTGTCCAGGTTCCTTCCAATCCCTGACATTCTGTGTAATAAGGACTCTTCCAGACCCTTGATCCCCTGTAGCATCCGCTACAAGAAACCAGCAAGAGGCTTTTTGGAGAAATGCCCCAGTTCTCACTGTGAATGCTGCTGTGTGTAAGCATCAGGCTCCCAGTTTCCAAAGTGACACTCACCAGGACTGCATTTCCACCTCAAACCAGTGTGATGCTAATGATTGGTGTCTAGATTAGACTGAGAGTGGAATTCAAAGAAGATGATTTAAAAATGAGTGAAGGGCTTGGGGTGAAAGTTATGTGTTGATGATGCCTCCCTACACAATTCACACCCCAAGTTGGAATGAAGGCTAAATGTGTAGGATTTCATGGAGTTTTTTCTGCAATTTACATAGACGAATTCCACTTGGATCATGTCCCAAAGCTAAGAAGGCAGCTAATTTAAACATTCACACCTAGGTTCCCTTCTCTGAGCTTCTAACTTGAGCCCTATTGGTATTACTTAGGCATCTCCTCCAAAACTTATTTGATCAACTAACAAGAGCATCTTGACAATTCATGTGTAGAATTCTTAAATTTTTCCCCAGTAGTATTTCAGTGGCAATGCCAGTCTTATCAGCATCCACAGAAAGCCAAAAGCTCAGGTGCTTGGTGATCAGCCCATCTTCTTTTCCTGTTTCTGCACAACAGAGCATGAGAGAAGCCACATCCCTACTTGGAAATGCTCCTGCAATGGCAGTGAATAATGACAGCTATTTAACTGTAAGGGACCCTTGTATACCTTTGGAAATTGGGTTATGAGAGCTGTATTATCCTGAAGAGTAGTGACCAAAGTGGTACTGCCTTTTGCCCACAGTAAGAACCGTGGTCTTGCAGGTGGAACACTGTTGCTGGGACTGAGCCTAAGACAATCTATTTTGCCAGGAAATGCTGAAGTTGTTCTTTAATAATTAAACGGTACAGCATGTTTGTTCAATCTGCAAATCCACGGACAAGGCATCAGTCTTTCCAAGGAGACAGCTGAGCCTCCTGAAGCAAGAAATTAAAATAGTCTTATCTCCATGTGCTGTATTGCCACTCACTCTGACTGCCAATTTGCTCGGAAGAATGAAAGCCTCTTGCAAATACTGACTGCAGATGGGAACCTAGATGGGGGTCATGCTACGCCTCCACGTATGTACTCCCAGCAGTCTTCTCGCTGTTTTACGTTACTGTTGTGCTAACGAAGCAATTAGCTAGTAACAGCCTGAAAAGAGGTAGTAGCCAAAGGCCAAAAGTCATTTCCCTTTAAAGTGGGTTCTCGTTATCCACTTTAAGTGCCAGCTGCAGTCTTTTATTACAGCTACAGTTAAAAGACACCACACAAACCTAACTCTTAGTTACAGAATGCCATCACTCTCTTCTCCAGCCCCAGAAAATGACAATGGGAAGGCTGCAGTCACTGCAACAAGGCCAAGTGCAAGGTCCTGCACCTGGGTTGAAGCAATCCCAAGCACAGACACAGGGTGGAGAGTGGCTTGAGTGCAGCTCTGAAGAGAAAGACTCGGGAGTGTCAGTTGATGACAAACTCAACATGAGCCA
>VZTY01017189.1:222621-357549 GCA_013400935.1 Turnix velox | reverse complement strand
CAGTAAGGCAGAGGTAGGACTTTTTAATAAGATATCTGATGGGAGGACCAGAAACAATAGATGTAAATTGAAGGAGGTAGATTTAGACTTAACATAAGAAAGAAATTCTTTACTGTGAGGGTGGTGAAAAACTGGAACAGGTTGCCCAGAGAGGTTGTAGATGCCCCCTCTCTGGAGGTGTTCAAGGCCAGCCAGGCTGGACATGACACTAAGCAGCCTGATCTAGTGGGAGGTGTCCCTGCTTATGTCAGAGGGGTTGGAACTCGATGATCTTTCAGATCCCTTCCAACCCGAGCTATTCTATGATTCTACGATTCTATGATTCTATGAACATGCACCCCAGCTTTAAAATTAAATGGCCTCTCTTTAGACATGTTACATTGAACATTCTAAACAATCATGCAGAATCAGTACTGTTTCTGGTAGGAAATGTGCATACCTTTTAAAGAAGTGTGCTGGTAGATTTGATGTAACTGATATTTAGAACCCATTTTAAAAGCTACTTTTTTTTTTTTAAGGAAAAGGTTGCAAATACCAAGTTACAAGATTATTAATCAATAGCAGAATGTTAAAAAGGTCTTAAAGGACTCACAAAATTGAAATTTATTATCATTAAACATAATACATCAATATTATGGTTGCTTATATAGACCTCATCTGGGGTCTCAATTTGCCTGCATTATACCATTGCTCTGGATCACACTAAGTGTGGTTTGAGTACAGGACAAAGAGAACCAATGGGCCAAGAGAAGTACAATTCTCTCAATTTTAAACTATTATAGACAAGATCCCTTTCCCAAGTAATTGCAGTAAAAGGATTTTGCTCAGAAGAACAAAATACTTTGGGAAAGAGCATATTATCTATGTTCCGGTCTCCTTAAATCTAAATCTCTGCCTTTCAGAGAACCAACTGGAAGGTTTACCTTGGTCTTATGCAAGTTACTAGGGATACAGAGATGAAGGTTTTGGCCTGTGCTTTTACAGGACATCAAGCTAAATTATCCTTGTCCACCATCAAATCTAATGACCACTTCCACTGCTGCATGTAACTGGCATCACTTTCTTGTCTGTAAAACAGCCACACCAGTTTACTCTGGCAGAAAACCTGCCCATCAGTGGCCTGCCCAGTTTTGCACTGGGAGCCAACAACAGAGCAGGGAGCTGAGCCCAGTCCTAATTAAATGCAAATATCCATCTGAAAACTCATCATTAATTTTTCCTACTTTGAGCACCTTGCCACCCACACAAGACCTGATCTTTTTACCCTGTTTGACAGTAGGTGCAGATTTGCCATCCGTGTGGTTATCAGACCTAGAGCTGCACCATTGCAGACATGACCCAGAGCTCACTCTTTCAAAAACTTACTGCACTCATCATTAACTAGAGACTTGTTTGGAAATGCCTAAATCATAGCAATTAACATCATGATGGTATAATTAAAAATGTATGAAATCTCACTGACAGGTGGTTTTCTGAAAAGCACTTACCATCAATTTAATACTTCCTGTGAAGGGAGATATATTTGCCATCCAAGGGAGACTTTGAGAACTTCAGCTCCCCATGTCTACTCTTTTCAGATCTCATTTATTATCCCTATTTCTGAAGTACTTTCTGACCTCAAATACACTGCATTTCTCTCATTCAGGGCTTGCCATGTTCATTTCTCTAACTACCAGTGCCACCACATTCAGCCCTTCACAGATATGAGAATTCATCTATATCCTATTTTTTGTTGATGTCTAAAAAGACTATCAATGTTGTGTTATATAGTCAGGTGGCCTGAAAGTCTTACTCTCTGTTTGCATTTCCTTAATAATGAATTTGTCCCATCATCAGGTGAATGTGCAGGAAAACACTTTGCTCCAAAGTCAGTGCTGATGCAACCTACCAATAGGGTTTCAGATCATCACAGGAAAGATGATTCTTGGAGTCTTCCAAAACTCCTTTGCTGTCTGGTTTTACTTAGGTTTTTTTACCATTCAACTACAAAAAAAGCTGCCAAAGCAAATGCTGCAAAGTATTTTGAGAAGTTAATTCAGCACATGTATCTGCTTCCCCAGAAAAACTAACAGTTGGCCTCTAGACTCACTGGTGCTTATCTCTTCTGCAGATTAATTCGATATAAATAGTGTTAACTATCCAGTTTCTACACTATTTAAGCTAGTGAAGTAGATGCCATCTCTAAACATAGGAGCATTTCTGTTCTTGCCCTTGAAGAAAAAGATCAGCTGTCCCACATTTTCACTCTCATCCACTTTCAGAACTTCGTTACAGTTGATCCTAAGATCAAAGGTCTGGACTGAACCTGATCACTCCAATGCTCTGAAAGCTGCAGCTTTGGTTTAGGCACTCTCTAGCACTCAACATTATATGAAAGATGAGAAAGAGGCAAGCAAAAATTCATGGGAAATTTAACAGTAAGGAATTATATTGATCAAGGCAAGATTACAGAGATTTAAGGATCTCAACTACCTTTCTTTTTCTTTTTTGCTAATATTAGCCTTCAGCAAAGACACAAAAACATTTGTCTTTATTCTAAAGAGGATATTACAGCTAATTAATTTGTAGCACCAAACAGTCCAGATGAAGAAGGGTTTAATTGCTGAAAGTGTTGAAGCAGGGTATTGTCACTGTGAAATTTATGTTTGGTTACAACACACCAATTCTGTTTGATCAAAAGCTTTTCCTGTACAATTGTCTTAGCTGGAAATTAGAGATCCCATAACCCTTCATGAACTTTTAGTCACCTTTTAATCTCCAGTGTATACCAGCAATCCCCTTTACACGGCCACTGCAGGATGTGCAAGCAGGGTGCCCAGGAGGGGCTGTAAATGGTGGAACTTTTTGACTCTATTAGCAAGGGGGCAGATAGGAGATGCTGGAGCTTTGAAAGGGCTCCCCTTAGGAAATACAGCTTTCCCCTCCTACTGGTCACCATGAAGGAGATAACTTTGAAAGGCTGAAAAAGGGGAGTTCTTTCTAGCTCAGTACACTGGTAACTACTAATAACTGCTTCGTTTACAGTACTGTTACTACCATTAGGCAGAGCCATAGATAGGTTTGTCAGGGTCTCCGGTCTGTGCTTTTCCTCAAGATCTTTTGCCTTATATCTGCACCTCAGTGCTGTAACACTGTCTTTTTCAAAGCCACACATTAACTCTTGCTCTTAAGCTTTCCTTTTTCCACCAGCAGCACTACCATCCAAACACACAGTGCTCTCAGCATCATCCCAGGACCTGCAGCATTCTAAAGCTCAGCTTTTGGATGGCTGCCTCCTGGCCCCTCAGCCAGCACTAAGCAGTACATACAACCAACCTGGTGCCAATGCTCTGCCAGAAGAGTTCTTTTCCCTGTCCTTTCTCTCCTCCTTCCCTGGTGTACAGCCCTGCCCAACACTTCACCTCCTGTCTATATGCCTATATGAGGTCCTATATGACAATCGCAGGCATCTATGTTGAGGTTTCTCCATACACTTCAGTTATCACCATTTTTACCAAATATCTTTGCATTTGGACTTACTCTGAGGTCTATGGACAGCCAGATTTGAGGAAGAGAGGCACTGGAATATACAAATGTCTTTTCCCAGCATCTGAATTTATTGCTGGAAACTAAAATATCAGCCTTGCAATAATTTACTGCTGAGGAATGATACCCATGGGATATAAACAGAGGAGACAACCCTGCAGGACAATAAATTGTGGAAACCAAACTGTCATCACAACATGCATAAAAGCCAAGTGAAAACAACCCCACTGATGGGACACAGAGGGCCTTCTGGCAGCTGCTCTACTGCTGTCTTGAGGTACAGGTGCCTCTTTCAGAACAGGCAAAGGAGAGATGCCCATTCCTGGCCTCTATCACCACTCACCTGCAGCACTTTCCATCTCCTTCCTTGGGAGAACCCACTGGCTTCCCATGAGCTTTGTCCCATGAGGTCCAGAGCACCAGCTCCTGAATCCTGATGAAATGCTTCTGATAGGCTACTGAGGTTCATCAAACTCAAAGGTATACAAAGTACCCAAGCCCTTTGGACAGCCTAGAATGGAGCTCTGGGCTTTTGTTGATGTGGTCCAATTCTGGGTATGACACCTCTCTGAAGATGTCTATCTTCACTCCAGGGGTCAGGTGAGACAAGACTGACTCTAAGACGAGCTGATCAGGAATCACTGCAGCTCCTGATCTTCTTTGCCTGCTAGGGCTGTGTCTCTCTGGTCCTCACATCTCTCCAAGCCCCAGATCTCATGAACTTCAAAGCCACAAGAAATGCAGGAACATTTCTGGGGAGCTCAGTCAGTGGCTTTACAAGGATGGTTTGGTTTTAATTATGTGCTTGGGGGATTTGTTGTGGGAGGATGAAGCAACTAGGTCTGCCATCACTTTGCAATGGAGGGGCAGGAGTTTAGCACAGATGATCTGAAAGGCTGAGCAACATCTCTTTGAATGGATTTATTTAATGTAGAAGTTGAACAGCTCCGTATTTATAAGGTAGCCAATACTGTGTGGAAAATCAGAAGAGCAAATGTATCTCAGATTTCAGAGGGACTAAAGAAAAATACCAAACTTCAGTATAGATTTAAATTCCCCATCGCATTAATATACAACTGGGATGAGGGTTTATAGTCAGAATCCAAGTCCACTGCAAAGAGAGCATTTAGTTCACCTGAAATTTTCTCTCCTGTATCCTTTGCTGAGGATAATGTGAGATTTTCCCAACCAGCCCCTTTGCCAAGCTTGCTCTTTCTGCTTAGACATCACAAAGCCAGGCAACTCAGAGCTGATTTGAAATGGGGAGTGGAACAAAACAAAGAAATCTGGAGAGACTATCCACAAGGAAATCTGAGGAACTACAGGAAGAGAAAATGAGAGGCAAAGAGGAAGCCTTATGAAAATGCATGAAATGTGAAAAAATGACAGGCCAATTAAAAATGACTAAATACAATCAGAGATTATCCCAATGCTGCTGCTTTGTCCTATTGTTCACTGTACTGCCTTTGTTTCCCCTCTCCAGCCTCCAGAGGAGCAGCTCACCAGCATCCCTCAATCTCTCTTGCTTCTTCCCCTGTTCAGCACCCACCAAAATTACCAGCCCATCCCTCCTTGCCTTCTGGCTTTGCACAATCTGCTTTTTTACCAGTCCTTGAACCAGCTGATGGTATTTCTGCTTCCTGTGCTCTGCTCCTGAAGAAAGCACACAAATGCCAAGAACCTGCAGGGAGCAGAGGCTGGCTGATGCTTCTGTAAACACCGTGCTAATCTGTTTAAGATATTAAACTTCCATATATGTGTTTTTAATAATAAAGGCGACGTTCAGATGCTGCCAAGGTATCAGAGAGACAGTAGCAGACACAGAAGAGCCACCTCCACCATATAAACAATGGAAAATGCTCTCTTATCTTTTCATACCACTAGGCCTCCAGGCTGCAGAATAAATGATTGCATTCATTTACATTTTATTGTGGAGATATAACTAGCTGGAATAACTGCTGGCAGAGAACCTGGCTGCAGGAATGCACTATTTTTCTCTCCACTTGCCTTAACAGATGCTTTTTATCCTGGCAATCCATCCTCATCACTGTCATCTACATGGCAGAAGGGGCATTAACCCACTGCCTATCTTGCGTTGAGGGGGGAAAAAAGTCACAAGTTCAGCTTTTTTACAAAGCCTCAGGCTAACAACTGTTACAGAGCAGCAGAGACTATGAAAGAGGAGCTTTCACCTAAAGCATATCCAGACAGCAAAGCCAAAATTTCCTAGAAATTCACACATTCATCCTCCAAGATCTCTACAAGTTACATAGAAGCCAGGCCACAAAAAACATCTTCACCTTAGCCAGTCACACTTCTCTTACAATCAAGAGAGAGAAACAGGCACTCCAGATAATTCATCTACAGGTCTAAGATAAAAAGAATAACCACATGAATGAAAAATAACCAAAGCACTCAGTCCCTCAGGTCAACACCCAAAAACTTAGCAGATGGTTAGAAATGTGTACTGGATTTAATACTCAGCTTTGATTGGACCATGTTCTCAGGCAGCAAGAAAGCTCAGGGCTTGGTGTGAAATTTCTCATCTGACAATTGCCTACTAAAAAGATAAAGTAAAATACAAACAGGGTTAACAATAGTAATAATTTAGGGCTAGCTAACACTTCCCACTGCCTCCTTGCTTTCTAATAGCCAAATGTTTCAGCTTTTAATTCCCTCACTTATCTGTTGATAAATTCCTACCTAAAGATGATGTAAGAAATATAATGAAAAGTTTAAGTAAAAATATTTGAGCCCATTTCACTGGGAAAAAATGGTGGAAAAACACATCTCAGACTCTTGGACTCCCTGAGGAGGCAACATGGAAGAAAGCAACTGGGCAACTCGAAGCAGAATGAATGAATGAACAAAAAAGTAAATCAAAATTCTGCAAGCAAAGAAGTCCCAACTAGGAAAAAAATCCTCCAATGTCTCAATCCCACTGGGGATATGGGCTGCCCAGTTAAAAAACCTCTAGGCTGGCTAACTTTAGGCCCAATCTTGGTCACAGAAGGACAGCAAGACATGCTAGGGTATGATCTCCTGATTTGCCATGATGTAATTTAAGAATTACATCTGTTTGACCCTGGTCAAGCCCAGTAACATCTCTGTGCACCAGGTTTCCATATGCGAGTGAAGCCATCCAGTCACCCAGGGTCCTGTAAGAATGGAGCCACCAGATGCTCCAGGACAGAGTCAGAAAAACAGCTCAGCAAAATTCAGTGAATACGAAAGAAAAAGACAGAGCCAGTAAAATCTTCAAAAGCTGCAACAATACTGTTGCAAGCAAACTACCACATGTGACAGTGGAATGAACAGTGACCTACATTACACGTGAGCATAGCTTCATCTGAAGTGTAGTTTCATAAGCACTTCATTGGATGTTAGCAATGGAGAATAAAGGAAGTGAAGCCTGATGGTCGACAGCCCTTCACATTTTCTTCTGCTGGGTCACAGCCATTGGCAAAGAGTTCAAGTGTGCTGGTGACTTGTCAGTGAACACTGTAAATGTCCCTTTTTCACGTTCTGAGCTTTTCTTGTTTGGATTTTTATGGATAGACTAAAACCAGAATTATTTCAATTACATCACAGTCACAGCACAGTTCGCTTGGAAGAGAAGGATGGATATAATGGACATGGGTCCAAACCAACACTGGCACACTTTTGCAGACAAAAACCATCCCTCAGTAAAACAACAAACTAAATATACAAATATACATAGTAAACATCCAGGCTTAAATATCTCAAAACAGAATAACACATACCAAATAGCTATACATCTCCCTGTACTTTTAGGAACACCAATACACCAAGAAAGAAGGCTCCTTACTGTCCCCACTCTATAGATGTGCACAGTACCACCCTCCTGAGAAAAGGAAGATATATAAAGGAGACCCACGAGTCCCAGTTCTCTGCCCTTACCACTTCACCCACCAATATCTTTCAGCCCTTGAAAAGCATGATAGCAGTGGCTGCCTGCAGGACACTCTCCTGTCATGTAAGCAATGGATATCAAACAGGCACATTCTCTCCGGGCGAGCAGGAGCATCTTTGTTTCCTTACCACCAGTACAGAGGTGCAGGTGGCACAAACCACCTGGGTCACAGAGGTCCTGGCTCTCCCCTTCCTCCTCCACCCTCAGCTCCTCTCTCCATCTCTTCCTCCTCCTTGATGAGGTCTTAAAGATCTTCCAAACCTTGTTCACTTTATTCATTTGATCTTACAGCCGCAGACTGGGGATGGGATCTCCCCGACTCCTGTGTCTCAGCAGCTCCAGCTCCCTGAGAAGGAGGGACAGCTAGAAACAGGCAGGTCACTGGGAGGCACGAAAGCACTCATGTGTGTATGCATGCGTGGCTGTGTCAAAAGCTTCTTTCCACCCAAAGAGAGAATTTTGGGTGGCGGCGGGAGGAGGGAAGGAGGATTTCTTTTGCCTCTGTCCATCCACCCAGCTCTCACAGACAACAAGGGCAGGCATTTCTTCTCCTTGATCACTTAAGAAAGCTCATAACTCACAAGGGCAGCAGATCCTGTATAGGGTTTTCAATTTCTGTTTTTGACAATACATGCATTCTGGCAGATTTCAAATGCTCCTCAGGCAAAAGAGCCAGCATCAGCTCAGAAAAAGCAGTGACTCAAAGAATTCTGGCTTCATTTCAAAGATTAGAAATAGCTAATGCAGACAGCAAGTAATATCTGCACCTATGAGAAATGCTAAATATCTGTGTGGTCTGTAGGGAAGAACCTTGACTTTCCTCAACTTGTATCATTACTCACATTTACGCAGTACCTTTCAGACATCACTTTCTCACTGATATGTTTGGAAAGAGGCGATTTCCTCAGTTTCCTGCAGACACAGGAAGAGGTGAAGACATTTTTAACACTGTCACTGAATATACCTCTGCAAATAGCTTCTCTTTTTATCTCAAAAGTTCAGGCACTTTAACCTATTCAAGTAATTTAGACCTTCTAAGTGTTTTTAAATAACCCCCTATTATTTTTAAAACAAACTGTCATGGACAACAACCTGTAGTGTCCACCCAGGGCCACAACTGCTCTTGGACACCAGCCAATTTAATAAGAAAGATTCATGAACCCTGCGGGAAGCTCTGTCCTGATCTCCCTCCCATCCATGGCAACCTCCAAAGATAGAGAGCTTAGATTCCCTTTCACTATTGCCATTCTGGCATTGCAAACCAAGACACAGCTGGAAGGTAAGACCACTGTTCTCCTGAAAAGAAACTTTTTGTCTGTCAGGTAAATGAGAGCTTTCAGAAACAGGAGACTTAAGTAGAAAATATCCCTGTGTGCTTGGGAAGGGCTGCCTGGTAGATGATAAACATGTACCTTTACTGGAGTTGCTGGTTTCTCAGCTGTCAACCAGACCATGAGACATGAGGTAGATGTTTATTAACCTGCTCATACACATCAGAATCAACAGCAGAGGTAAGTTGTCAGTTCACCAATGCTCAGGTCAGCCCTACAAAGGTACTCATGTGACTACTGTCTGTTTACAGGATCAGATTCCCATGGAAAACTTCAGGAACTGAAGTAGGTCCCAGTCCTAGGGATCCGCAGGATCTGTTTACCCTCAGGCCCTGAAAAGAAAGTTGATGCTGTCCTACCATTCACAGTGATACCAAGGAAATATCCATTGTGATTGTCACCTGGCCCTTTCAGAGAGGAAAGGTGATTCTGGGGCAGCAACTGTCACCTCAGAAGCCTTGTCCAGCCAGGGCAGTGGGGTCAGTGGGACAGAAAGATCCTTCTCCAAGCAACCATGAGTGGGATGGACACAGCCTTGCCTGGCAGTAGGACCAGGAGCCTGTTAATATGTCTAAAATTCTATTTAGAGCGATATAATTAAGAACAAAGCCTGCAGTAGATAGCATTAATGGATGTACAAATTAAATTATCATGCACTTCATTTAAGGCATTATAAATAGAGCCATCACTCTCACCACTGAGCAAGATGCAGCCCACGTCCCCCACCCCTGCCATGCAAAGGCCAGCACAGGGCAGAGCATGTCCCACCACCAACAGTCACTGCCAGCCTCAATTAACCTTTTCAATGCCTGAACTCTCACACCTAGACATGGCCATGTCAGCACTGCTTCAGAGCAGACCCCAAAGGCAAGCTTCAGTGGATGCAGGCTTCTGAGCTCATTAAGGCCCAGATTTTAATGAGATGTGGCCTCAAACAAGCAGCACTGTGCAAATTGCACCACTCCAGGAAACTGTGCTGTACCCACACATCCCTTTGGGGGGTAATTTTTCTTCTTCTGCCTTTCTCCAGGGCAGGAGGTAATTTGCGCTGCCTCATCTCAACAGTTTACCACGGTCAGAGCTGGCTCAGCTACCCAGGAGCAAAAAGCAGCTCTTCTGCTGAGCAAGGATCTTTCCTGACTCCCCTCCAGGGTAGGATGCTTCCTCCTGCTCCTGTCCATGGGCAGCACCCAAATCAGTGCCTGGTCCTGATGAGTGCATGTCCTAGTTTGCATTGATTTCTGCCATTTGAGACCCACTATGTTCTTCACAAGCCTTAAAACTTCCACAAGCAGGAGAGATGGGGAGGGTGTCCCAGCCTTACATAATCATAAAACCTTTTGCAGTGATTCTCAGATTAGATATTCCAGCCAGCAGCAGCCTCCAATAAGGAAGGGGGAAGTGCCATGCAGGCAATAGGGGACAGAGGTGATGGGATCCATAACCCCTGGTAACATGCATGAGAACCCAACCTTATCTACTGAGGGTAAGTCCAGACTTTACACCACATCCTGCTCCTCTTTACTCACACTCCTACTTTGCACAATCAGCTACATACTGGTATCCTACCCTGAACTTTCCCCCACCTCAATCTCACTCTCACCCCAGACTCATTCCATTTTCTTCTCTTTTCTTATGGAGAATGGCTGTAATTCTTTATGAATTTCTCATCAGTGAGATTTATGAGCACAACTCATTTTATTTTGATGGTTAATGCTAGCACTAATGCAGCTGTCGTGTCTACATAATTAATAATGAGACTAATAATGCCAAACCAATCTAAGAGTCACTTTATTAGTCTTCAGTGCCATTAGTTAGAACTGACATAACCAATTCAAATTGTCATCCCTACTGAGTCACCACTACCAAATGTATGAAAAACATGGATTCAGGGCTGTAATGCAGCCCATACTTTAAAGCAGGCAAGTGGTGCTCTAGAGGGTTATCTGAGGGCGATCCTCCTCTCATCTAATTACTATTTTAAGAGAGTGAAGCAATACAGGAGTAGCAGGAAAGCAAGGCAGCATGAAGCAGTGTAAAGCATTTCGCTGAGATGAGTTCTCAGAGACCAAAGCTCCAGTTTGCACATCTCCCATGACTTGCACTCAGCCCATTCTGCATTTTCCCACCTGCCACAACATTATGTGGCCCATCATACAAATGGAAAATGAAAAGCAGTCTTTGATGTGATGTCACTGTCTGCCTCAGCGTGCAAACACCTATGACCTGCTGCTGTCTCTGCAGCAGAGAGGTTGGTGTCCCTGTTCTTGAAAGGGGGTCTGGCTGGGCACTCTAAAAGGCAATCAGAACCACGCAGGCTACTTTTTCATGATTAAATAATCATGAGATCTCTAAATAACATGTTTTGGAAAGATTTCTCCTTTATGGCCAACCTGGCTGCTAATCCTGCATATTGCACTCACGCTGCTTTCAAAATTCATTCTGCAGTCAGGGCAGCAAGTTGCTCTCCACTCGTCTGAAAGCCCAAATCACTGCCTCAAAGCAGAAAGAATTTAAAAGCTGAAAATCCTTCAAAGCAACTCACTAACTGCTGTGAGTATTGGAAACACTTTGGTTTCCGTTCAGGTAATCATACACTTCCATGCCCTAGTTCACTGTTAGCTTCACTTTATGCCTCTCACAAATTATCTGAAACTGTTTGATTTGAGACAAGATTTGGTAGAATTTCGGAAAGTTCAATAATAACAGTTTAATATAGCAATATCAAGTTAATTCAAACTATTTACTTCTCCCTCCTTTTCCAATAACAGTCTTAAAGTATAGCAGCTATTAAGTGCTTTTTCTAAGCAAACCACGCATGTTTCAAATTGGTCTCAATTTAGCAGTTTTATTTTTGTGTTAAATGATAGGGAATAGCTTTAGCACAAGGGTCATTACGTGAGTCAGCAGCACACAGCATCTGCCTCTTGCCCAACATGACTGAGAAGTTTCCTGTTCTACTTCTGCCAGAATAATCCTCCTCTCCTTCATGCTCCTATCCGACACCAGAGCCACCCAACTCCCTATGAAGGAGCCTGCTCCCTAACCAGAAATATCTTTAGCTATTTATCAGCATTGGAACACTCCAGGTGATTTCAAACAGGGAAGGAGAGAATACTATTGCCCTAAATTTTTCAAAAATATCAGAGTGGCACATATGCCACAAACATGAAAGGGTGATAGGTCTTCAGCAGGAAGACCCTAAGGAGCAAGGGATGCAGAAACACATCACTAACTGCCCATGCTGCAGTGCTTTAGCTAGGTATTCCTGAATCTCAGGCAGCCTTTTGGCAGGCAGCCTTCAGGCAAAACTGAAGGCATCGTTCTCCAGAGGTAGTGCTTGGAAGTTAATTCCCAAAGCAAACAGGCCAATCCATGCATCACTGAGAGCTGCAGCAGGGTTCTCAATAATGACATGCAACACATGGGTCTGCTGCAGCATAGAGACACAGTGTTCTCACTGAGCACTAAGTAACGCCTCCAAAGCAAGGGATAGACTCTACTCCAAGCACTGCTTCACCACTTACCCCTTAACTGATTCTTCTCCACCACAATATATTTTGTTGCATAAATCCAAAATTTATGCCAAGCTTTGTATGGCTACAAAGAGCACAGAACACTACCTTGCTTGCTGCAGTTATTAATCACACCATGCAGCCGTGATGTGAAGCCTAACAACTGGAAGTCTTCAACTGCTTTAACACCAGTTTGTGGCACTAAACACCTCTGCAAGTCTCTGCTGACTACGTGCCATTTTGCTCCTTTCCCTTAAGACATTTTCTAGCTGTTTCAAAGACAATGAGTAGCTTTTGTGAAGACAAATGGCTTGGTGTCTTGCAACTCTTGCATCTCAAGCAAATTAGTTTGATCTTTCAGTGTTAATATGAAATAATTTACATGACAATAAATCAAAGCAAAAGAGAAAGAGGATAACATTTGAGGTTTGTCACCTGTGCACAGCATCATGCCAGCCTGATAGGATTTCAAAATCTTCAAGCAATAGAAAAGCACAGACTTGGCAGAGAAATTAAGGATTCACACTGCTGCATCCAATCACTCACACTAAGCTCATGTTTATTCCAAGGAAATGTATCACAACTAAAATTGCTAAGCTAAAAAAACAAACAAAAAGGACTCAAATAGCTTTAGAAGTCTTCCCAATTTTCAGAATGCCAGGTGTAAATTTGGCATTTTGTTTGGTTTGGTTGGTTTTGTCAGGCAAGGATACACGTATCTGAAAAAATACCTGTGGATGAATAAAGGGCTGCAAATGCAGCAGACTCAACAGTAGCCAGAGTATTTTCACTGCAACAATAACACTGGTGGCCATTTAATTTATCCTGAGAAATTATTAAAAACAGTTCTGTGCAAAATAAGAACTTAGCAGAATTGCACATTTTCTTTTCCAGGTTCTTTCTTGCCATTACCTTTTCTTGTTTGATAGTAGTTCCTAAGATCTTACAGCAGCTGCAGTGCACTTTCTGGCCTGTGACAATTGCTGTGAGATCTGAACAGCACTGCTAAAGAGTCTTCTTCTCCAGCCTCACACCACAGGAAGCTGAGAAAAGCAAGGTACGAAGACCTTTGGTAACAAACACACCTCCTAGGTCTACCTCAGACTAGCAGAGACCCAAACATATGATGCCAAGACCAGGAACATGTAGACACACACTTTTCTACTGAAAAGAGGAATGGAGAGACCAACGAAGTCATTAAAGCAAAACTGAGGGGTTTTTATGTGAACTTTGAACACTACTTAAGATACTGTTTGTCTAATGTCAGCTCCACAGTGGGCTTCCATGTGCTGTTTCTCAGCACTCCCATGCTACACCCTCTCTAAAAGTTTGTTTTGATTTTGTTCTGCTTCTTTCTCCGGTGCCTTCATCAGGTCATACTCAAATCTCAGTGTGTTTTCCACTCGCTTTCTGCCATCAATCTGTCTTTGCTTCCACACTGAATTCATCCATCAGCAGGATGGCTAAGGAAGGACATTTCCACACCATACGCTGTCAGTACAGATTATTTCACTTCCTAAAGCTCCTTAGGGGTGTAATTTGCACGAAGCCCAAATAAAGCAGATGTCTAAACCCCTTGGCTTGTAGAGGTAGGTATTACTGAAGCCTGTCACCAACGGCACTGAAGTTTAGCATATTCTCCTAAGACATTTAGGTTCAGTTCTGTAATCACTACAGATACACTGAGGTGAAGCTGAAGCACTTACTGAAAAAACAATCACCACACAGCAGCTCCAAACAAACAACAGCTAATGCTCAAAAACTTCATCACAGTAAAAGCTCCCTAGATTTTATCAGGGCTGGGCTTCTGCTCCATGGCTTCCCTCTGTGCTTCTAGAGAAGCATTCACATTTCCATGCTGTTTCATGGGCTGGTATATTTTCACAAAACACACCAAGTCTGGCTCCTTGCAAGGGGCTGGCAGTCCAGTACCAACATATGGTACCAGAACTTTATGATGGAAGTGAAGGAATGGGAGTGGGAATGAAGAGATGGATGAGTAGAGAGATGAGGAACAGAAAATAAAAGTTTTCTGATGAATTATATGCTTTTCCAAAGGACTAGCAGGTTCTAAGAAAACTTTTTATAGAAGCAGCTATTTTTTTCCATTTTCATGGGCATCTGTGAGAGTCTTGCCACTGCCTGGCTATGCAAGGTTCCTGTGTTCCCAGTAGCCACAACACAGATAATATTCAGAAACACACTGGTTTGGAGGTCATTCAGGGTGATCTCAACAAGGAAGACAGAAAAGAGGAGTCAGCTGTCTCATGGATCAGGGTGTGCAGGGAGTCTGGATCAGATGGATGCTGGAGGCTAAATGAGAAGGGTGTGCAGTTGTACTTTCACTTCATAACCTACAAGCACATGCCACGGTAGCCAAACTTACTGTGGGGCTAAACAGCCTGCTCAGATTTGTCCAACACTTGCAAGCTCATTCCTAGCCTGGAAGCACAAGGATCCATGGAGCCACAGAGGCTACAAGCCCCAACAACCACAAATTGGACTTGACATGAATTTTTTCAGTCTCCTAACTGGCTCCTGAGGAGCTCGAATGAAGCTGACAAGATTAACACTAAGTTCACCCAAAGATCCATGGAAATGCCAAACAGCACCATACTCTCCTGCAAACTCGTTTCAATATTTTCATGAAGAACACTGTGAAATTCCACTTCTTTGGAAAATTTGTAAGTTTAGTTGTGTTATGATTCAGAATTCATTTTTGTCCCACAAACCTCAAAAATGATTATGGAAATCAACGTCTTGGTGAGCTTTAATACAAATAAGCTCATCTCCAACACTTCCTAAATCTCACTTATTCCCTACAAATATACACAGCAGTGACCGCTGCAGGAGCAGAGACGATGCCACATCCATTTCAAGAGAATCTGAAGAATGCCCTTGTCCCGATGAAGGAGAAAGCTCTAAACTTACATAAAAAATAATAAAGCCTGTGGCAGTTGAGACTTATTATCACCAACAAACAGCCCCAAATGGCATATTTCAAGATTTCTGGCTGACTCAGCTGTCAAAACCTGCCATCCTAATCAATGTTTGTATGAGTAAACATAGTGGGGCTTCATCCAGGTTAACAGTCTAGCTCTTTCTAATTAAACTGCCCTATGAAGACAGGCTGAAGGAGTTGGGGCTGTTCAGCCTGGAGAAGAGAAGGCCCAGGGGGGGACCTCATAGTAACTTATCAGTACCTGAAGGGGGTCCTACAGAAAGGCAGGGGAAGGACTTTTTAATAAGGTATCTGATGGGAGGACCAGAAATAATGGATGCAGATTGGAAAGGGGTAGATTCAGGCTTGACATAAGAAAGAAATTCTTTACAGTGAGGGTGGTGAAAAACTGGAACAGGTTGCCCAGAGAGGCTGTGGATGCCCCCTCTCTGGGGCACTACAAAACACCAAACCAGTACAATACTAAGGAAAGATGTGCTGTGTTAGTCAGACATATAACACTATAACATGGAAAAACTGTTTCCAAAAGCCATTGGAAAAGGATGGAGAAGAGAGAGAAGTGAAAAGGGATAAAGTAAAATTTTTAAGTTTGGGTTGCATCCAAAACTTAGCTTAACAACTGGGAGATTCTAAGGGAAAAATGGAAAAGGCAAAAGAAATTCTATAAAACTTTTTTATTTCCTTTTTTCTAGAGTTCAGAAAACAAATACAATTTAATGATTTACCTGATTGTGTTTCTTTTCTCCTCCTTTTTTGGAGGAGATAGTTTGAGGTCCTGGGCAGTCAAGTGTCTTATTTAAACAGTTTGATACCTACAAAATTGATCTCTTGCAGTAAGAGGGGGATATTCTTGTGCAAGCCAGGAAATAAGAGAAGACTCGTGTTCCCTTGTGGCTGGAGCAGCAAAGCCAGCCCCAGGTGTCAAGAAATCTTGCTTGGCCTTGGATACGGCACCTCCATTTCCCACACTCCACTCTGAAACAGATGTGTGGTATAAAGGAGCCTATTCAGGCCAGGTTTATTAAAGACAAGTCAAAGATTTAAAATACCTCAGTTTTCCTCAGCTGAAAATTAATCTGTGGGTTGTAGAGAACGGCTGTGCTGGTATCGGCTGCGATCCCTGTTAAGAGCTGATGGACAGAGCCCTGGAAGGCACTGTCAGAGACACCCACCCTGCTGCACCACAGCATGACAACCCCACGCTTCCTTCCCTGTGCTACCAGCAAGGCATTAATTCCTGGTGGAACAACAAGCCTATCAAGTAATTGTGACAAAAAACATTAATGGCCTTGCCTTTCATCATGCCAAAGCGATCTCACATGCATGTAACTGCTGCAAGTGATCGACATGGCTATAAACACAGGCAAGAAAACCCCAGTGAAGTGAATATCACTACGTTATTCCAGGACCTCTGACAGCATCCCATTATGTCAGATTGCATCGGGTAAGGTCATTTAATCCATCATAACCTGACTTAATGAGGCAATTAAAAACAAATGCATTTCATGGACAAACTGCTTGCAATACCGCTCTTCCTTGATTCCACTTGGCTTCACATTTTCTTAGGGGCAAAGTGTCCAAGACTAACTAAATGGAGTTACATATTTAACTTCCTTCTAAGTATGTGAAGCATAAAATAGATATTCTCCTTCAAAAAAACAAGTAAACAGTTATCTACCTAAGAGAGGGGAAGAGCAGAAAGGATTCAATCAGGTCCAAACAGAGTGGAAAAAAGAGGGGGGGGGGAAAGACACAACAAAAGGTATTTTGACTACTTTTTAAATTTCTTTTTCTTTTTCAAATTATTATAAGAACAAAATGATGGCTAGGCTTTGCAGAAAGACTGAAATAAACAAATTCTAAGAAGAGCATCACTGTGGACTGGAACTGCAAACCCACACCGCTCTCAGTTACTGCAGTCAGATTGTCCCAACCTGAAGCTACAGTAACATCTGAAAATGCAGGGCTTTGCTTTCTTATTTTTCCAGCAAAAATAGCAGAGGAGGCTCTCCTGCCTTCAAAGGTTTCTCTTTCACCTTTACTAGATGTACCTTGTACAGGTGTTACCTGTTTCTGTACTGCCACATAATCATCGGTGAGAACTCCTGGCTCTGTCTCATTTCCCTCAGTCATTTACTGATACCAGAGCTGATACAAGTGCACTAGTATGCTCTTGCCAGTGAAACTTCAGAGAGCAATTCATTGGGGACACTCCCCATCTCCTTCCTCATCCTGAGCAGCTTGAAAGAACAAAACCTGGCACATCCAGCGGCCCCAGCAACACAGACCTCCAGAGGGGTCCTAGGGCACGTATAGCATTCATACATCTACAATATGGATACCACAAGTTCACCTAAAAGAGAGAATCCACACTCTGAAATATAAATCTGACTATTTTGCTTTGTTCACTAATCTTGGGGAGATAGAAAAGATGAAATGGAAACCTCACTCCCCTCCTGCTGCCCAACCAAGGCTGGCTGTCTCTGCAATGAACCATGAGGTGGGTGGAAGGTGAGTCTGCATCTTGTCAAAGATCAGAGGAGCTGCAGCTGTGCACCAAGCATGATGTATTTATAAGGATGTATACAAATAGTGCCTGAACAGTTGCACATGCAGTTCACAAGCACTATCAGCAGAACAAACTGGGGAGGAAACACATTCCCGTTTCCCAGCAAAGTTGAGCTGTTGGACTGGGTCCAGAGAAGGGCCATGAAGATGATCAAAGGAGCAACTGCGTTATGAAGACAGGTTGAAGGAGTTGGGGTTGTTCAGCCCGGAGAAGAGAAGGCTCGGGGGGGACCTCATAGTAACTTATCAATACCTGAAGCGGGCCTACAGAAAGGCAGGGGAAGGACTTTTTAATAAGATATGTGGTGGCAGGACTAGAAATAATGGATGTAAATTGGAAGGGGGTAGATTCAGGCTTGACATAAGAAAGAAATTCTTTACAGTGAGGGTGGTGAAAAACTGGAACAGGTTGCCCAGAGAGGTTGTGGATGCCCCCTCTCTGGAGATGTTTAAGACCAGGCTGGACAAGGCACTAAACAGCCTGATCTAGTGAGAGGTGTCCCTACCTAAGGTAGGGGGGTTGGAACTCGATGATCTTTAAGATCCCTTCCAACCCAAACTATTCTATGATTCTAAAGTAGTTGTCACATTTATCTAGTCCAAGAAAAAGAAAACTACAGAGCTTAAAATGAGTCAGAAGCCCTGAGTCTTCAAATATCTTCACAGCTATTGAATTGGGTGACCTGAAAACCACTGCTCACCCAAAAGAGAAATGGGATTTTTATAAATACATGTATCAGCAAATGAATATTTAATGTTTTGCTGTACATATCACTGTTCAGGGCTTGCAATATTTAAGCAGTAAGACTTGTCAGAAAATGTAGTAGCCATGAGATAATTGCATCTCTGGGGTATTTTGATGCACAAAGGGTAGATAAGTACTTGTATTATCTCAAAATTGTGATTATATCACGACTGTAACATCATATAGAAATAGGTTACTGCCAGTAAAAAAAAAATTCCCCTGCATGATGACCATCTGAGAGCTTTCTCAGCTCAAAATAATAGTATCCTCTTCCATTATCCAAACTAGTAATTACATCACAGTCCTAGTAAAGCTGTCAGTGTGTCAGTTGCAATTGACAAAATACATCCATTAGAAGCTGCTTTCTGCAGTTAAACAGGCTATTTAACGTATAAGAAATTCTCAGCCTAAAACATGTTTTCTCCTGTTTGTCCCTGAATTTAGAGCAAATTACACTTCAAGTCAGAAGGAAGCCATTTCAAAAGTGTTACTTTTAGCCTTTTCTGATATTTCTGAATAAAAATAAAACATCTCTGTCAGCAAAATGCTAACATATGGGCTTTAGGAAAAATTCAGCCATGCTTAAGTCCTTTGATGAATCAAGACCTAAGAAATTATTTTGATACTGCAAGCCTAATTCTGCTCTCCTTTTATGCTGGTGTCCATCTATACTAATCTCATTCCCTTCAATGCAGCTAAATCCACACTGACATCAGCACAGTCAGACTCAGCCTCCTGCTCTTTTAAAGGCTTTCTCAATGCAAAACCCAAATAAAATTTGTTGATAGGCAAACATTTCCCTTGAAAGTCCTGGTGTGGCAAAGCCCTACCTTGCAGTTCCAAGGTCTGATGAGGTCTGCACATAGGTCATGAACATAAGATGACATTGCACATGCATAGGTTTGTCAATGGAATGGACTACTGGAAAATATTTTATTTTTTAGAAGTGCCATCAAACCATGGAGGAGGTTTATTTATGTGCAAGGGAAGAGCACCAATGCCAGCACAACTTTACTATGTCTGTTTTCACAGTAGAGCTAGAGGGAAATGGTCTGCACTTGGGGTGGCAATGTATCCTCTTCTCCTCCTCTTGCTAGCCAGGGTCTTTACAGGCACACAATCAGCCATCCCAGGCCGAGGAAAGCATTATGATCAAAAGAATTGCTATCCTATGAGCAGTGGAGGCAACTGTCAAGAGGAACAGAGCTGCTATTTCCAGGAGTGTTTCTCCCTGCCCTTATAAATAAATGACTTATTGGCTCTTTGACCAGCAAACTGATAGTTCCAATCCCTTTCAGGGTGATTTTCACCAACTCTCTGACGAGTCATAAGTCACACTCTGAACAGAGGAGGAGAGATTTACAGGAGCTGTGTAGAAAAAAGCAAACAAACAAACCATTTACAGCTTCCTATAGCAGCATAACAGATTGCAAGTAGCAAAAGAGAACAGCCAGAGTGTCACCCCTGAGATGGTTTGGAGATCAGAGTATTGTTTTTCAAAACCAAGAGACTGGTACAAGTCATCCTAGAAGACAAGATTCTAATCTCAGTGGGTTTCTTCCTAAATAAATAAAACTAATGCAAGAGACCGTGCAGAATCCAGGATATCTTACAGATGGACAAAACAACCGATTGCTTTGTCCCTCTCAGTTCTGCCTTATTCCTTTATAATTAATTCAGGGTGAATTACCGAGAACATCCTTTGCAAAGAAAAATAATGTAAAAAATATTTTGTCCAAACAATAAGCAAGAACTGCAGCACCACATTTTTTGTAAGAAAACGTTACAGAAAAGTAATCAATGTTACTGCAGAAAAATGTTCTCTCTCTTAAAGCTATTTTGTATAGGAAAGGGATGACTCGGGTTCTCAGAAACAAAAATGTAAAACATTCCTTTCTCCACCCCACATTTACAGTTTGCTCAGTGATAAACTGCAGCAAACAAGCTGGGGCCAATTCTAGAAGATGCTGGGTGGCTCCAGCAACACATCAAGCATTTCATGTTAAGACCTTGCACCCCTAATTAATGATTAATTAGGACAGTAAAGGGTTCTGCCCTCTCCAATGGAGTGGAGCGAGTCCAGCTGAGATTCAGCTGAACAACTGATATGCTCAACTTGCTGGAAAAACATGCCTTGTGTGGAGTGGGCTTGGATTATAATTTAGCCAGGCACCACCCGTGCCAGGACACAGAGAAGCCAACTGTCTGGCTGACAGGCTGGCCCCAAGCAGCTCCAGGGCTGCCAGATACCACTTCTCTGTGCTCAGAAAGCCATGTGCAAATACCATCCCTGCCTGTACACCATCCATGACCATTTCAGATGGATTGCACATAAACACCACATAGGAAAATGGAAACGAGTGCAAGAATATTAAACCTATAAACTGCATGATGATAGCCTGATGAAGACCACATCTCAGAGTGGTTTTATTACCCTAATTTAGGCCCCAAGTGCATAACTATGCAGGCACACATTTTTAATTATGGGATATATGCTATTTTTAACTGAGGGTCTCTTCTTTCCCTTTAGTGGTTTCATGATGATAACCAACTAGGAAGCCCTCCCACACAGTGATGAAACCACACAGCCAGGGGCCTCTCAGGACCCAGCTCTCCTCATCCCAGTCAAAGCCTGCTCTAAATCCAAGGTCCCATGTTCTCCATGGCCACTCCTTCTCTATAAGATTAATCACCACAGCATCCAAGTACTTCAAAACTACTAAGGAACTGATCTTCACAATCCTCCTCAGAAGTGAGGATGGGCTTTCTGCTCTCCTTTAAGAGGGTGACACTGCACAGAGCCACAAATTGCCAGCCCAAGATATTTCCTTCCAACATCACATTTCAACATCTGAGTAAAGTAATAAAAAAGTCTAACCCTTCTTCTGACCATCAGCCTGGAAGTTGGCAGTGAGCTGCCATGTGTGGAACAGAGCTGGTTCTTAGACCTAGCACTTGAGCAACAGAGACCATATGATCTAAAAAAAATCTTGTCTTGCTGCATGCAACTAAACAAGTCGAGTTTTCTTTTTTTCTCTGATGAAATATAGGCCAACACACTCCCCCTGCTCTCTTCCCCAAGAGGCACAAAACATTAATTCAGTCATTTCATTAATTCAGACTTCACACATCAAAGTGAATTGCTCTGGGTTTGTTTCTGGATGGGAATGAAGATGCTCCAAACACCAGAGCCCAGTGGGACAGGACATCTGAGCCCCAGTGTGAGTCCAAAACATCCATGCAGCCGATGATGGCTTGAAGACAGTAAAGACTGCTTTGGTGCAGGTCAAGCTCTTGGGGATCCTGAGCAGAGGGGACATATTGAGGAAATCACCCACTAAAAACACAGCAAACGCAAGTTCATTTAATTCTCTGCTTACAGGCCACTTTTTATAACAATGTAAAGTAACTACATCCTACAGCTTGGTTGTGCCCTGCCACATAGTGAAAGACTATGTAGGTGTCCACGATGCTGTCTAGTTTCCCACTTCTGTAGAAGTCCTGCAAGAGTAAATGTTCACCCCACTATCCCTTGTCCTCTTCCCAAATCATGGCTCCCTGAGTGCTAGAAAAGCTCTCCAGCTGCTGGGACAGCCCAAAGTTGTGGCTGCCCAGCACTAAACCTGCCTTACACAGGCACAGCAGTCACTCTGCTCATAAGGAACAGGATTGCATGAGTTTTTTGCAGCATCCTCAGGATTGCTTGTGTTCCCAAAAGCCCCCTTGGTTTTTGCCGTTCTCTTTCTAACATATTTGTGATGCTCAATTCTCTTTGTGCTCAAAGCTCCAATAGGTAAAAATAAAGAAATCCTGGAAACAACACCAGCCTGGGACCTCCACAAACCCAGGCTGTGTTCAAATCAATACTACCAGTCTTCTGAATGGTTATTCACCCATTTGCTATGCCTTGTACTAGAAGATTTTCTGTCCTACAGAAGCAACTAGAAGTTAATAAACATATATTTATTCCACCCTAGGTATAAAACTACATCAAATTCATTGTTAGAGTAACAGCACAAAACAGCAGTGGAGAAAACTGATCTCTTTCTAGAATAACCTTATGGACAGGGTACTCACCTTGGGAAAGTGAGTTTTAAGACAGTCCCTGAAGAGCTTTACTACAGTGAATCAAACATGGATTTCATACGCGCAACACACACTTCCTATATAAAGTTTTAAAGCATTTCAGACTTCCACTATATCACTTTGTCCAGTAATTTCACCAAGGATCAGAGAAACACACCCAAGCAGCTCTACTCCCAAGTTCTACTACATTACAACCACACACTCTGCTATTCACTGCCATGAAGACATTGAGTGGTAAAAACACAGCTAAGGAGACACAGAGCAAAAATCCCCTGGAATAAAGAACTGAAGGACAGAAAGCAGAAAGAAACCCTCAAAACTGAAAAAGATGCTATCGCAAGGAAGTTGACCATGAAAGTGAGAATAAAAATAAGCCACAAAGACTATGCTTGAAATCATTATGTTCTTCCAAGCCCCTTCATCCAAGTTTCCCAGTTTCTCGCAGGGAACAAGAAGCCCCAGATCAAAGAGCTGAACTGAGGGGACATTTCTGACTGCAAGGGAAGAATCTTCAAAAAACACAGGGAGGGAAAATAAAAGATAGGTTTGGGAGAAGTAATTAAGCATTTTCCATAAAAACTGACATTTGGCATCTGCTCAGGTGTCAGCTGAGACTTGCTTTGTTTCCAGTTAATATGTACGACATCATTTGATTTAGCCTTTAGCTAAATGACTCAAGAGTCCAAATTTGGAGAGGCGGGCAAGGAGGTTGATGAGGGGAGAGGGGGAGACAGACAGCATCTTAGTTACTTTGTGTTTAAAAAGCAAGGCAGGGTATCTGGCTGCACTGCACAACATGCCACACAAATGTACCAGAGAAGCCTCAGAGCCACAGCTGAACTGGATTATGCCCTGGCTAAAAAGCACAGCTACAAAGTGCACAAAGTGCTGACGATATTATTCAGCACACCAGGCTCCAAATGGCTTTCTCTGTTACTGGGAATGTTTGTGCTTCTATGAGATGGCTGCAATTAAAGAGTTGGTCTCACAGCTGATCATATACAACTATATTTAAGTTCTCTTCATTCAACCTCATCCAGCTTCCAGCACTGAGTTTAGCAAACATAAGGAAACACGAATTAAGGCCCCCTAAAGACCTGTTATGGAAAGGAAGCAAGCTGGTCACTTCCAAGTCACCTAGGAAACCATGAGTGCTGCCCCTTCTCATCACTTATGACCTTCACCATGTTCTCAGTTTGACAGGTGGATCTCCCAGCTACAGCCCTGCACGTACTTCTTAAAGAGGCTGTGGCTGCCTAGAGGAAGATGAATGAGTGGTTTTGGGTACAAAAGCAGTGATACAGTCATGTTATAACCTCCTGAAGTATCCAGATGAAGAATAACTACCAGTCAAGAAGACTGCAATTAAGGCTTCTGGCATGAGGAATAGAGGTCAGCCTTTGGAAGTCACCTTCCCCAGTGATTCACAGGAGACATGTCCAGAGCAGAGCCCAGTGCTTCAGGCTTACTGAGTCAGAGTGGAAATTGTTTGCCAGCCCCCATGCTCCTGATTTGTGTAATGAGATGCAGGACCACTGCCCTATAAAACATCAGCCCTATACTCACAGCCCTTGCTTCATTCCCTGCATCTGCTGCCTGGGCCACCAGCTTTGCAGGCAGCTGTTCCTCATCAGCCACACGCTCACAGTGGGGAGGTAATGAGGCATCCTACATCCCCCTTGCCAGGCTGCTGGAGTGTGGGGTGCACGTCTCTCAACTCAGAGACAGCTAATTAAAGCAAGTTTTCCTTAATCTTTGCCTCCCTTCCTGCTCACGCCAACAAATTGTGCCATCCATGTTTATGACTCCAGTTATCCACAAACACCAGGACTTCAGGAGCAGCACAAAAGCATTTCTGTGCCCCACAACTATATACAAGGGGCCAGCCAGAGATCCAAGGTAGATCTAAGACACAGCTGCCCAAAACAGAGGTGCATCTCACAGCAACGGTATTCACTAGTGACTGAGATGTGAAGGAAAAAGGAATAAACCACGATAAAAGGGAGAAGGGCAGGATTTGCTCTGAGGTGCTCACTGCAGGCTAAGTGACAACGTCTGCCCCAAGCCCTCCTGAAACTCTTTCATCTGGATTTCTGTTAAGTGTGTGATTCTATTTACATACATCCAACTAATTCAATCAAAACTGAACTCTAAATTGGTCCTCAAGGGAATCCTCAAAAATACTTTTTATCTTCATGCAGAAATGAACATTAGAAGGAAAACTGGGTTGGAGAACTGTATCCCAGCAGCTCAAAAATATTACATAAATTGCATGCAACAAAATGCACCTTGGTTTCTGTCAGGGACACAGCTCAGCACACAAATCTCTGAGCACCAGTGCAAGAAGGACAAAGGAATTTGACTTCATGCAGATCCACTGAGGTAATGGGCATGTTGGTATAATGGCCATACTGGTGAGCTACTTCTGCAGAGACACCAAGGAAAAACACCTCTCTCATTTGAAGACAACCTTCTGTCTCAAGCCTGACAGTGGGCTTCAAAGCACATGATCTGAAAGGCTACAGAAGTACTGAAAAGAGGATCAGCCACTAATGGAATCCCACATCTTCACTAAGTTTGCCTCTTCCTCAGTAGCACTAAGTTCTCCTTGCTCTTCTCAAAGCCAAAGTGCACAATGGTATTTTCCCTTCATACACAGCATGCTAATTTACACAAAAAACACCCACTTCCTTCCTCCTTTTAACACTGAACTAAATTTTAGCATGTGAGAACTTAATGGGTTGACAACTTGGACAGATGAACTTGACCCAATAGCACATGTGGCAGAGGCAACAAGCAAGAGAAAACCTTGGTGCCTCTCTTATAGTCAACATTAGCCTCCAGCACTGCTTTAATGGGCTGATTCTGCACCTCATGTACTTCTTGGTATCATCCTTCTCTCATCTCCAGCCTTTTCTCCTCCTATCACTATGTTGAGTTATCACATGTGGGAACATAAGGGAACAAATAGAAATCGCTGTGTCATTTCACACAAGGCACCCAACAGCCATGTTATGGTGAAGACCTTTTCTTGCATATTAGTTAGTGTCCTAGAAAACTCCCTGAAACAGTGATTACAGCATTTGGTTTTTGTTTATTAGTCCATTGACAATTTATAAATTTCCCCTCCTTATGTCAAGAAGAAGCTGCTATGCTAAACACTGCTGTATTTGTATCAGCTGGAAAATCTCATAGTAGAATGTAAACCTCCTAACAGAAAGGAAAACCAATACGGTATTAACAGAATTTATATAGGTGGAAATACATTTGCTTTTTTTAGACAGGCTTAGCACAGGTTTTACTCACTAAGATCCTGATGAAAACTGCTATTGACGTGACATGTATTTGCCCCTTTTCCCCATTTCCTCCTGAGAATACTTACCAAATAAGAAGGACTTGACATCCAAACAGCAGCTTTACATTAACCTTAGTTCTCTATGGAGGAATTCAGTGAAACTCCAACACTGTGGAAATTATGTGAGCTTTACCATTTCCTCTCATTGCCAGTCAAAGGGAACCATGGCCACATCCACTGCAGGAGAGTGTTGAGGTGGAGATGCTCATTGCTGCTCACTGGCAGAAGTAACAAAGAAAAGAAAAATTCTAGAAATTCTAAACTCAATCATCTACCCCAAAAACAATTCATGCTTTACAGTGGTCAGAAAAGGTGATGTAGCATCAACCACACTGCTTCAGAATAAGACTCCATCTTAGCTTGGCACACTGTCTTCAACAGTGAGCAGAAGAATATAAAATCATAGAATGGTTTGAGTTGGAAGGGACCTTAAAGGTCATGTAGTTCCAACACCTCCCACTAGACCAGGCTGCTCAATGCCTCATCCAGCCTGGCCTTAAACACCTCAAGGGTAGGAGCATCCATGACATCTCTGGGCAATATGTCCATTAAAGAGTAATCTTCCAGGATTCAAATGGCTTCTGCTCTGGGTTCTCCTGAGCCTGATCTTGATCAGCACATCTCTCTGCCAGGGACTTCTAAGCATATAGAAATCTGTGGAAATCTATACAAACCTTCTGCATTTACAACATCTTTTCAAAAGGAATTCCTCAGGTTTCACTTTTTTTGTTTGTAGCATTGGGCCTGTTACCATCACAAAGTATGTATGGGTTGAGGTGAGATATTCTGAAATGGCCTTAAGCAAAAGTGGTTATGAAATAGTAATCACATCCAAGTGAATTTTGCAACGCTGAAATTCTAAAGGAAAGGATGACAGCATTTAATGAAGTACAACTGTTTTACTATTACCATTAAATTGTTATTACATTTCTTTGAAAGTTTGGCTGACATCAAGCAGCTGAGTGCTGTGGGAAAAAAGCACCATATGATGGAATTTTGGGACTGAAACCTTATAATGCATAATTTCAGATCATTAGCTAAATGGAAGCATATTGAAACCCTTAATCACTAAGCATGAGCACAATAAAGACAACAAACTGTAACAGGCCTTGTCAGCTGGATCCAAACAAAATTCAATAAACCAAACCTAGAAAGTCTGCAATGGCAGCTATGATGGGGAACTAAACAAATAATAATAGAACGGCAAAAAGCTTGGAGCCATAGGTCACGCTAAGAACTGCTTCAATAAGCAATAAAACTATTAAAAAAGGGGTTTTTATTAAAAAAGTACATTCACAGAACTTGCTTACCTCATCCCTACCATAACTTAACCACAAATCTGCTACCAAGCACTCCAGATAGTACAACCACAATCTGCTTTCTCCTGCTGACTGATAACTAAATCTTCTTAGTACACTGTTTGCACCAGCAAGCATTCAAGACAAGTTTTAACTTTCCCCTGTGACTGCTCAGGATTCAAAAGGAAGCCAGCAACTTTGCAGGATCACAGCAAGAGTAAACACATGGCATTGCTACAGGGACAAGTCTGAAACACGGTAAAAAAGCCCCTCAGTCTCTCAGAACAGTAACTTTTCAAATCAGTAAAAAGAAAATACTTTTTTCTTTCCTTTTTCAGAACTGTATTAGCTTCTGAAGTGGAAGCTCCATCATGGTGAACAAGGTTAATGGACATCTTAAGCAATAGCAGACTGCAGGGCAGTTGAGCACATCAGCCTTTCCAGATGGGAAGAACCACCAGAGTGCATCAATGCACTTGCCACAAAACCATAGAGGAGCACTCACCTCATTAGTGCCAGAAACTGTGAAAGACAAGCAATTGTTTCAATAATTTTCTACCTGTGCTCAAGGAAAAGCTGACAAGTTCTGTCTACTGATCACAGCAGTGAGACCATAATTTCCTGAGCAGCTTGGCACCAGTTTGCCTCAGTCTGCCCTCAAACAGCTCATCTTGGAGGAAGGAGGGAATTTATGCTCCAGGTAGAGACTCTCATGTTCAGCCTGCTGAGGCAGTCAATAAGAACTCTAGTGACTACCCTGATCTACTTATAACTGAGGTGAGAATGTCAGATAAGCTGCTAAGACACCACCATTTTATAAGAACTCATGAGCTACAGGTGACTATACACATCCCACCACAAGTCAAAGAATAGCCTTGCCAGTGCCATCAGTTGTGCATCATTGCCTCAGCATGGCACCCCATGGCACCCCATGGTTCAATATATAAGCACTTTGTGTCATTCCAGAAACCTTGGTTTCAATCAACTGTGATTATGAGGGCCTAACTGACACTGCTACTTGTGTCTGATATTATCTGTTAAATCTATACATTGGTGGTGTTAAATGGGCTGGGAGATGGTGCAGAGCACTCACCACAGTGATTCCTGAATGCAGAACATGAGTTGTGCAGCTGGCCTGAAGGAAACTGGCGAATAATGTAGCTGACATCTCTCCTTGCTCAGAATAACTTCCCTCCTCCCTCCCCTTCTTGATGGCCTTTCCTTCTACCTGTAGGGCTTCTTGCTGCCCATGCCCAGCACACCAGCACGCTGCCCCATCGCTTTCCAGTCACTTCAAATCAGAAAAGACTCCAAGGTTGAACTTTATAAAGGGTAATACACGTTGCTAATGAGACACCCTCCCAAAGAAGCTTCCTTCAGGGAATAGCACACATCCTCCTTCCTATAGGTGGAAAGCTTCAACCAGAAAAATCTGCTCCCTCATTTCATTTGGTCTTTGCACTTTGTGCCTGTACCCCTGCACCCTGTAGGAGTTTAAAACTGAGACTCAAGGGTTTCTTAACCTTCTTGATTGTAAAGAATTTTCTAGACACAGTAAGGTAAAGGGTCATTAAAATGGCTGAAGTTAGTAACTTCAGCTCACCTCTATAATGGAAGCTACTCTTATATTTTCAATAAGCCATTTGTAAGACACATCAGTCCTTTGGATGACCACTGATCTGTTTCAGGCAGCAATTTCTACCAAGTTCTCTTAGTATTCAAACAACTTCCATTGCACCAAGGACAAAGGATAACCAGCCTCATTGTTATTTATTTATACCACATTTTCAAAAACAAAAGGGAATTTATTTGTTTCTGAAAAATGGAACTGATTAGAGCAGCTTTCAAAAGCCAGATGATATTCCAACCTCAGCCCTGCCTGCACTTCATGGTGTATCAGTGCTCATCCTCAACACAGCTCACTGGATATTCATTAAGAAATCAACTCAAAATCCAAACCCATCCCAACTTGAACCTCAGTTTCAAGTGTTAAACAATACACAGACTAACACTGTGTGAAAACTTTAAACTGATTCCATTTTTGAAACTAAGCCATTCCCCTTCCACTGTCAAGCACACATCTTACAAAATACATAAAGTGAAGGTCCAGAGAAGAAGCAGTCTTATTATTTTTTCTCAATCCAATTTCTATCTGAACACAGGTCAGAGAACACAGCACCAGTCTCAATCTAATGTAGCAGGCAGCAGGAAAGAGTGTTGCTCCAGCTGCCTCTCCTCACAAGTTTGTTGCTGTGGAGCTGCAGAGCTATATACAGATTAACGGCAGTTAGAAATTATTTTTATTTCTCTTTTAGTTTTAGGAGCCACGAGCATAAAAAGATAGTATCATTTATGTTTACAAGGTCAACTAAACAAACTTGGAAAAAATACCAAACAAAGATTATTTTTCAATAATTTGTGCTGTTCGTTGCTGCACAAATTGCTTTTTGAGTCTCTCTGCTCCTCTCCCATCCCCTCTTTCTGCACAAGTTACTAATCCCACACCCAGCATGTGTTGTGCCACATGATGCCACTGCTTTGCAGCTGGGTGGGACCATCACTACTTCGTATGCTGGGAAATATTTCCTGTTCAGGGATGTCTGATTTCACATTAAAACTGTTCTCCAATTGAATTACTGAGAAAGGGACCAGGAAAGCAGCAACTCATACTCAACCCACTGAACTCCTCCATCCATCATCCTTTCTTGATGAATCCCAGCTCCTCCCTAGCTCAACTTGGAACAGACCCCCTCTGCAGTTCACTGCCTGTCCTTCAACTGCCCCTTCCTGAAAGTTTCACATTCAAACACTGCTCTGGCCACATGCAGGTGACCTCCTGTTACTGGGAGAACTGCAAATCACAGCTACAAGTCTCCAACCTGCCCTCCCTCTCATGGCTGCAGGTACTCAATTACATTCCTCTCCTCTGAGTAAAGTTACTCTGTTGTTATTATATCGAGACCTTCTGACTACTATATACTTACATTGTTGCTATTATTTGTACGTTTATGCTTTCCTGTGGGTACAGTTACCTGATACTATTACCTACGTAGTTAGTTATACCTTCCTAAGGGTACACTTACTTTGCCAGCTCTATTTAAATTGTCTTTCATGGCTACAGTTACACTGTCAGATTCATACAAATAGCCTGGTTAGTCCATACAGTCAGCAGGCAGTGCTAGCAATGCTGCAATTATTCATACAGCATTAAGATCCCTATGGTATAAATACCACAATTGGAGGCTGAGTTGCATTGCTCTATATATAAATGATGGGTGAGAAGGTGGCTCTTGATCTCCCAGCTTCTACATCAGAGTAAAGCACAGCACAGAGACAGGAGTCAACAAGAAAACCAGACCCTGTACCTGCATCTCCACAAGAGATGAATTGGCTTTAGAGCTCCAAATTTCACAACATTTTTTTTTCCAGACACAAAATTTCTGACTTTGCTCAGTATCATAATTTTCCAGGTGAACTGCTGTAGCTGCCTAAAGGACATGCACTGTTTTCCATCACTGCAATATCTCAACGCCATGTCTCATAACTCAAATATACCCTAAACCACTAGAGGCAGCATGGTATGGTGTGACAGTCAGCTGACCCCACCATCCAGAAGGATGAGCTTCACTGGTACTGTGCAAACAATCCATCAATAGAAATTGTTATGCTGATGTCACAGGTTAGCAACCAGCAGATCAGACCAAAGGCTCACCTAGCTCAGCATCCTTTTCCATACAGCAACCACACATCACTACATGAGAAAAGATAAAAACTGGCCAAACAAGCTCTTCTCCATCTCTGCCTTCAGTTCCAGTAACTCCTCCCTGACATATATTCATACATCCTCCCCAATTAACATCTGCTTTGTGAGACAGTAGGAGGGAGCTGCACTTGCATATGAGTCTGGGATAGGACAGCACTGGACTCCCCAGCAACTGTATCTCATTATTTTCTTCAGGCACCAAGTTCTTCTTGACGTCCACAGGGAAGATTATATTGAGCAACACCTGCTGCTCTGTCAGAAGCATTTTCCACTAATATGTATCACTGTCCTTTCTGACAATGTTCAGATCCATGTGTGCCCCAAGAATTGGCAGAAGGGATTACTACAGCAAGCAAAGCCTGCATCTCTGCAGAGATTTGATAGTTTGACAGGGAAGCTCCTCAAGGGAGCATCCCAGTGAAAAAAACCACAGGAGCTCAACATGATGGCTTTCAGGAGAGAGAGACCTCAACATACTTCAGTTCATAGCAGCCAAGGCCAGGAGGCACCATTCTATAGCTGGTAAAAAGCCTCCTCTAATACAGACTGTTACTTTTTGCTGGGTTATCTTTATCTTGAGCTCAGCAGCGTGTAATTTCCTGAAAAATACCTTTTGGAATGGCGTTCAATCATGATCTGGAGGTATTGAGAGATGGTACCTTCACTCTACTCTTTACCTCCTTAGTCTCAACGATTGTTTAAAATTACTCTTTAAAACATGCATTGCCCTTCTACCATAGAAGGCTCCATCTTTCACCCATTAGTTCCTGTGATGCATTTCTCTGCTAGATCAAGAGCTTTTTAATATCCAGTATTTTCCCATAGTAAAAAGTATGTATTTATATCCTGTAACTAAGTCACAAGCAAACCAAAAGGATTCAGATAAATACTTGAGAAGGTGTCCCCAGATGCTTTTCTGCCTTTGATAAAACAAAATTTGAAGCTCAGCCATCATTAGAGGAAGAACAAGGAGGAAACAAAAAGAGGACTTTTCTTGTACATCTAAAACAGGCAAAGCTGCAAGCTAGTACAACCCATCTAAAAATCTCTCTTCTCATGACAAATGGCCACATAAGAGATGTATCTCTACATGAAGAGTTAGTCCTGAATCCTTCATACAATGTGATTTTCTCTTCTTTCAGAAGCATAAGTGGCATTCTCTTGTCTTTATCAAGACATATTAGATTGGACATTGCCCAAATGTAGGGTCTTAAAATCAAATAAGTGTTTTTCATGCCCACATAAGCATCACAAGATCTATAAACAGCTGGATCAGTCTCCGTATGTCTTAAGATCAAAGATTTCATTATGCATTAAAAAATATGGGTTTCAATCTTTTTTTTTATTTTTTGGAAAGAAATCTTATACTTAAAAGCTACAATAGCAATTGAGAAACACTATTCTAACAGTGTCTTCCAAGACATCACAAATCACAGCTCTAATCACTTAAGACAATTCAATGAATCACTAGATCCATGACCTTCAGGACAAAGATATTCACAGTATATCTGAGGTACAGTGAATACAGGGATCGACCAGAACTTTGGGATTAAATGCTATTCTGATCTTTGATGCATAGCTTGCGTCAATGGACTTCACAGGAAAAACTTGCTTAATGGCCTCTTAAAATATGTATTACAAGTTTCTTTCCTCGTTGGCATACTTGGCTTCAAGCCATACTTCAAAGACTACCCCAATTACCAAAACATCTATAAATGGGTACAACATTTTAATGCATCTTTAATAGTTTTCATGTGTTTCTGTGTTTACAGGAGCAGACTTAAATTCTTTTAATGAATTTAAGTATCATTTATTATTACAAAAGTTGTCCAGACCCCTAGATTACTTCAAATGATACTGCTTGCTTGCATATCAAAAGGCCTAAATAAATAATTTAACATTTTTTGTTTATTCAGGGAAAAAAAGCAATTACAGAACACCTATTTGGGGGAATCAAAGCAGATAGTAATGATAGTAATTAGGAGATGGAATAAATTTTGCTGACAGGTAGAGCCAAAAGCTGTGTGCCTCCGTAGCCCTCCTCTGCATCTCAGGTTATGCTACAAGCCAGGTTAGCAGGGTAAACTCCTCCAGCTGAGCAATCAGAGCTAACAGCACACATACAGATCTGAAAACGAGTTGCACTTCAAGTCTATGTTCTCTTAGTCTCCCCATTCTGATTGATCCAGCCATAAAACAGCCATGTATCACCATGCTGGGCCAGCTAAGTAACAACAGTGATGACAGCTTAGAGCACAATGGATCTGCAGCATCAGAAACTCTTTCTACAGCTCACAGAATCACACAGAATCACAGAATATCAGGGATTGGAAGGGACCTCAAGAGATAATCTAGTCCAATTCCCCTGCCAGAGCAGGAACACTTAGACTAGGTCTCACAGGAATGCATCCAGATGGGTTTTGAATGTCTCCAGAGAAGGAGATTCCACAACCTCTGTGGGCAGACCATTCCAGTGTTCTGTCACCCTTACTGTGAAAAAGTTTTTCTCAGATTCCTTTGGAGTGTTCCAGCTTGCACCCATTGCCCTATCATGGGAGGTCACTGAGAAGAGCCTGGTTCCATCCTCCTCTAATCCTTTACATATTTATAAACATTAATGAGGTCACCCCTCAGTCTCCTTCACTCCAAGCTAAAGAGACCCAGCTCCCTCAGCCATTTCTTGTAAGGGAGTTACTCCAATCCCTTCATCATCTTTGTGGCTCTGCACTATATCCTCTGAAGCAGTCTCCTGTTCTTCTTCAACTGAAGGCCCAGAACTGGACACAATACTTCAGATGCAGTCTCACCAGGGCAGAATAGAGGGGGAGGAGAACTTCTCTCAACCTACTGACTACATCCTTTCTAAGACACTGCAGGATGCCATTGGCCTTCTTGGCCATAAGAGCACATTGGTGGCTCACAGTCATCCCGCTGCCCACCAGGACCCCCAGATCCCTTTCCCCTACACTGCTGCCTAACAGGTTAGTCCCCAGCTTATACTGATACATGGGGTTGTCCTTGGGCATATGTAAGACGCTACACTTGGCCTTATTAAATTTCATTAAATTCCTCCCTGCCCAACTTTCCAGCCTGTCCACAGCTTTCTCAAGTGCCAACCACTCCTCCCAGACTTGTGTCATCAGCAAACTTGTTGACAGTGCATTCTAGTCCCTCATCCAAGTCATTGATGAATGTATTGAATAGTCCCAGTACTGATCCCCGAGGGACTCCACTAGACACGGGCCTCCAACTAGACTCTGCCCCATTGACCACAACTCTCTGGCTTCTTTACTTTACTCAGATGACAGTCCACCTCACTACCCAATTGTCTACACCAGATTCTCTCAGTTTAGCTGCAAGGATCCTTTGGGAGACAGTATCAAATGCTTCACTGAAATCAAGGTAGACCACATCCACTGCTTTGCCATCATCTACCCACTTGGTTATGTGCTCATAGATAGTTATCAGGTTGGCAAGCATGGGTTGATGGTGAGGTGCACAGACAAAGAGCACAAAATGGTCTGTACCCTCCCTCCATATCCCATTCAGGTAGGAATGTGACGAGGTCTCCCTGCTGTGCACAAAGGTTGAGTGTGGCCGGTAGAGGACAATAGGCCAGTGAACGCTTTGACTGTCAGATTTTTCGTCAGTTTGGGCAAGGAAATCATTATGCATCATCCACAGAAGAGTTGGTATTGCAAACTAAGTATGAAACTTCAGGTCAACCTGAGAACTCTCCCTCTTCAAATCATATTTACTCTTAGCTACTTGCACTCTTCAACACCAGCAAATATGACAAAAACTATTACATCCATCCAAACATAAGTTGCATACCCTTCCCTCCTATACACATCCAAACCGTACAGCCTGCTAGCCCATATCAAAATAGCTACAGTCCCTTCAGTTAACCAGTTAAATATGCTTATCTGCCAACTGGGAATTTAAACTTTCTGACCACACAGCAAGGCAGAGAGCAATACAGGATCAGCAAATATCTCCCAGGAGCCCCAGGGTTGCCTCCTGCATTGTCAATCACTTTGGTGTCCACATGCTGCTAAAATCACTTGTGCTGAGTGCAGTCCTGCCAAGTGGCTGATTTTGTACAAATTGAATTGGGCAAAGATGTTAAATGTCACAGATTGAGACACTGGGCCAGCAACAGATTTACCAAGATTGGACCAGGGCAGGGGAGGAAAGAGGGGAGCGAGACGATAGAGAAGATCACTTTCCATCTAAGTGGGAAGCAGCAGGCTTTGAGGAGATTTGGGTGCAATTCAAAGTAGATGATGATGCAACCTGATTCTGATTGTAATAACTGGCTGTAATCACTGCATGTGCCCCATTAGAAAGAAAAATAAATTGGCTTGCTTCGGGTCATTTCCCCCCTCTGTAATTATTCTGGGAACTTCTGCTACTCAAGCCTGGCCAGCCATGCAGCATAAACATGGACTGGCCTACACAGGTTTCACACGTTTGTAGTCATCTTCTATCAGGTATCTTCTACTCAAATCCAGGTCTCACTTTGATAAGACTGCATGTACAAGAAACACAGGTTGCAATATACACACTTGACACTATGTTTAGCTTTGCCATCATCTACTGAGGGTGGTGAAGCACTGGAACAGGTTACCCAGAGAGGTTGTGGACGCCCCCTCTCTGGAGGTGTTCAAGACCAGGCTGGATGAGGCACTGAGCAGCCTGATCTAGTGGGAGGTGGAACTCGATGATATTTAAGGTCCCTTCCAACCCAAACTATTCTATGATTCTAAGACTGAATTTCTTTGCACCTTCTCATTATGTTTACATTGCAATACCATTTGTCTTATTTCTCCCCTCTGTTGTTCAGTATTTCCCCTACAATTCAGCTCAGTTTAAGACACCATGAAGCTGCCAATGGGGAAAAAGGGCAACACAAATTCCTACCCGTACATCTGGCAATTGTTAGGACAGCTCTATTGTCCATGGGCTATTTTCCTACTCCTATGCAGTCTGCCTCCTACTCTGATGCTAAGAAGAGATAATTAACACTCATGCTATTTCTCTCTTGCAAATGATAGAAATGGAATCACACTGGTCATTTGGTGCAGACTTCCTCTAGAGAATCTGGGATATTTCACTTTCAGATTTCCAGATCCAGCTATCACAGCATGGCTCAACATTGCAGGCAAAAGGATTAAAGATTAGGAAGATAACCCAATGATATTTATCTTGTATATACTGCCTTTGATGAAACAGAAAGGACTGCTTTAAGGAGTAAGAAGAGGATTGTCATAAAAGCTTCTTAAGCCTAGGTGAATGAAGGTATAGCTTATACAAAGGATGATCCAATGACGGAGGTCCAGCAGCCCAGAGATGAAATCAGTGTCAGTGCAGGCCAAGCTCTGCAGCATGCAAGTCACCTTTTGTGAGTGGGACAGAAGCCCTAGATAAATCCCAGAGCACACAGACCTCCCAGGGGTGTTGAAAGGCATCCTCACTTAAACCACAGCAGTTCAGTAACACCCTATGTGTTCAGTTCAAACACACCAAGACTGTTGGTGCGCTCTTGATGCAGCCACTGCCACCTCTGATAGTACATGACAGCATAAGAAACATGATGTCAGCAGAAGCTGACAGATGACCTCATATCAGGCAACTGAAAATAAGCAAGAACAGGCAAAGTTATGAACACAGCCTTTGCATTAAGGTCCTTCCTGCCAAAATCCTCCCTCTGAGGAGAGGGGGAAACAAACTGATTTTTAAAAGCCAGTAAAAAAGGGCCTTTGTTTGTTTCTTGTTCAATGGCAAGGAAAACAGCTCCTGACTGCACAACTTGAACACTCTTACATAAGAAAGGCAGAGGAAGCAGACAAGGCTGACATCTGTGCTCCAGCAGTGCCCAGAGGGATTCTCACATTGACTACGATGCCCCCAGAAGTCAAAATTATTGCAAGGAACTTCTCAGTATTCAGAGACTGCAGGCAAGCTCTGAGTGAATTCACAGGTCGCTTCCTGGCTTATCTTGTTTCTCTCTCTTGCCAATTGGACATGCTTTTCCCATGTGAGAGTTTATATTTGAAAACCTCAGTGATCACTTTCAGCAAAAAAAAAAAAAATCCTTACAAGCCTCTTAAAATTCATTCCTGTTGGATGAGATGCACCACTCTGAAGACTGTAAGCACTTAACCTGTCAAATTAAAAATCTGAGGGTATTCCCATTGTGGCCAAGCCTTATGATTTCACTGCAAGCCTCACAACATTTGGTGTTTCTTTTAATACTGCAGTTCCTGAAGGCAACTAATTATGTGTGAATCTCAGTTTTCAGTTCTGAAAAAGCCATGCTTTTATACCTCACTATTACCAATGAAAAACCTCTGAAAACAAACTGACTGTAGCTTAAAGGCTAAGGAATCATAATGCACATCAAGGGCCCCAAATGTATAATTTATAAAGAAAGATAATTCAACATCTAAACTCACATTGAGGCGTTAGGGACAGCAAATCCGTCTGAAGAGAATTAATTCAGGAGAATGTTTCAGCATTAGAAAATGAAAAGTGGAAGAACAGTCAAAGACAACTCAATTTTGCAGGTGAGTGAACAGCCTTAAAAAGCATATTTCAAAGTGCTTCCACAGCTCTAGAGGTAAAAAACAAAAACAGATAAACACTAGGGAGATACAAGTCAGTGCAGGATGCCAACAAAGGTGGAGGCCAGATATCCAGGCTCACCTTCTTGCACTTAATTCAGGACTCTGCAGCCCACAAGGATTGTTGTTCCAAGCAAAGGTGAACACACAAAGATGTTTATAGAGGATTTATACATGGACACAAGAGCTACCAGAGTCAGAAAAAGCTACCTGGGGGCTTCAGCAACTACATGACCAGAATATTGATAGGATCTAATTTATTATTTATTATTTTGGTCTTCTCACAAGCAAGGGACTCATTAGCACTGCCTGAAGATGAGGTGCTTTCGCATTTTTCAGCACACAGCTTCAATCACTGCCTCTGAAATAGCTGTACTTCATGGCTGGCAGATGACTCCATCCCACTTGCAGGTCTGTAGCATGGGAGAGCCTTCAAGAGCCATTACTGACTGTGGATATAGCTGTTTTCTGGATGCCCAGTTCAACAGGACAAAGGCTCCATTACTGCAATACCGTACATCTCAAAAAGCATCCCAAAAGTCCTTATCCCTTCTCTAATTATTGGTCATGATGCCCGATCTAAAATCTTCAAGTACATTTTCACTTCTAGCCAGGGGATATAACATGTCAAAAACTCTAAAATAATGTTGGTACCTGCAGCCCTTGGCCACTTCATGACAACCTATGTTCATAAATCACTTCTGCAATATTACCTTTAAATCAGGATTTGCTGTGAGGTTGCTAATGCAGCAATAACCCTTAAAACCATCCATTATTCTCCACCTCCCGTAGCAGCTTGTGGGAGAGCCAGCTGCGTGCTCCCCACACAGACAGCACCAAAGCCAAGCCAGAAGGAAGAAGCTCTTTAAGTGTCCAGCTTTTCCTGACAGCACAAGGAGGGTATTTTCAACTTGAAAAGATGCTTTTCAAGCACAGGCTGCCACCTTGTAGCTTGAAAAGAGCTCTCGAAGTAACAAATTACTCCTGTTGTTCCTACCAAAACAGGGTATCACTCATCCTGACAGCATAATGTATGGGTTCCCCACAGCAATGCAATGCACAAAGGCACCTGTGCATTACAATGGGGTGCTAAGGTGTTTATATCTTTAGGTAGTTAAGCGAATTCTATATTTCTTTATTGTTCATTCAACACACAAACTTTCAGTCATTACCCAGGTCCACTTACTTAATCTAAAAAAAATAAATAAAAAATTTCTTCTCCTGGGCTCCTTTCCCCCCCCTTTTGGTATTAAAAATGCACACACGTGAACAGAAGTAAAACTGCCTCCTTACTTACTTTTCGAGGTGAGAAGGGCAAAATTAAAGTATTGAGTCTCATTCAGATCTGAGGCCCCTTCACATTTGATCTAATTATAATTAGCAAGCCACCCACACCAGAAGCTTACAAGGAGCCAGAGGTGGTAAACATGAACATCTACACCACCATCAGAGTGTGCTTCAGTTTCCTTGGGACATAAATTCCCAAGAGTTTCAATAAACCTTCAGGGTCAGCTTTCCCAGGCAGGTGTTTAGAACATTAGTCACCAACAAGAACGTCAGAGCTGGTTGCCTAGAGTCAAGTAAATTAAGGCTAATAAATTAGTAAAAGGTTCTGTACAGCAGACTGAGCACAGTGGTTGGAAGCACAGCCACCATCTCCTGAGCTGCAAAAACTTGTCCAGAGATAGGATCTGCCCCTGGGTAGAAGTTTGGTCAAGTCTCACATGGGCCTTGGCCAGCTGCTGATTGTCCTGGCTGCAATAATGGCAGGAACAGGGCAAGGAAAAAAGCATGAGAGGCATGAAAAATCCCACTGAAACCCAGATGATTACGTTGCTTTATCTTTTTCACTTTCTCTGCCACCCTTGATTGCCCTTCAGAAAATGCTTGGACTGACAGGTACACTTCAGCATTCCTACTGCCCTATCCACGACCATGAAATCATGGAAAAATTGTGAAGAGAATGATGAAATAAAATACCTTTCTATTTAATCTACCACATCTCTCACATGACAGCTGCTGCTTTCCAGGCTCCTCTTCGTCCTTCTGGCAAAAAATACTAAAGCAGAATCCTGGAAACTAAAGGCAGCTGAGAGAGACTTCATGCAGGAAGGAGCCCACAGGAAACAATTCCACAGAAACTGGATAGCAACACTCACACAAAAACTGGGCTGGCACTATAGCTGTGTGGCTGAGCCCCTCCAATCCCATTGCTTTGGTCCTTCCCACCTGCACCACTGCCAGCACAGAATGGGGACAAGAGTGCCACCATGTCCTTCAGTGTATGAAACCAACTCCCTGGAGACATATGCTTACCAAAGAAATTAAAGTAATTTGTTGTGACTGCTCTGCTTAGATCTTCTTTGGAACATTTTGTTTATTCATAAACATGTGATTATGTGATTTTCGGAGCCCATCAAGGGAATTCTAAAATGGAGTGTGGTCTGTGCCATTAGGTGGACTGTGTTTTCTTCTGATATCCTCACAGGCTTCAGCATTTGAGATATGAAGTTTTTTCTCCCCTGTTCTCTCCCTCTGGGGTCTCTCACACAATAGATGGCGGTGTTTAAGGTCAGACTGGATGAGGCATTGAGCAACCTGGTCTAGTGGGGGTTGGAACTGGATGATCTTTAAGGTCCCTTCCAACCCAAACCATTCTATGGTTGCTGAGACATGAGGGGAGGTGGAGCAAGGAGGCAGAACTGCTTTTCTTAAAAATTACTCTTGGACAAAAATTTATTAAGGTTTAACTCACATCCCTCCAAGCAATCATAAAACATACACATAATGTGCAGTGTAAAGGAAGTTCTTGGGGGAGAAGACGGTCTAGTCCAAAGAAGGTGGCACCATGTCCATGGCTCCCATGCAGCTCCTCTATACAGGCATTGCTTCTCCCTCCTACCAGAAGCCAAGACACAGAAACACATCTACCACAAAACTCTATGTGATCTTGCCCTTGGTCATTTTATATTGGGTGAGAAGACAGCTCCCCACCCTTTACAAACTACACTCTTTACTGATAAAAACAGGACACCTTGCTGTAGTCAGGCTGTGAAAGAGGAACTGGACAAAACTGCAACACCCATAATGCTATATTGCTCACTTGATGAGCAACAAAATGTATCCCTGAAACTGCTCTAATTTATACATATAACCCAGGCAGAGGCAGAATGGGAATTCACACTTGTGTGTTTTTAGTTATTGCACAGGGAGAGGATTTGAGGGCACAGAAAGGAGAGCAGTCTGCCAAAGTATACTTTGGGCATCTCAATCAAAACCAGCAATCCCAAGTGCCATTCTACTTTCTTCTGACCTTAAAAATTCTGAGGAACACCTTTATTTTTGACATCAAGGAGAAGTGACAGAGAATACAGGTGCTTTTTGGCTACACAGAGTGTTTTCGCCCATTCTCTCTGCTGAAACCTCAGGAAGGCAAAGCAAAGCCTCAGTAAACCAGACACATGGACCATGGGGTTGGACCATCTCATCTGTGCAGAGGTAGGTAACTGTGAAAGCAGCGGATGGAAAAAGAGAGCACTTGAGGTCCTGCTGCTGCTGTCAGCATTCAGAATTCTTATCTTGAATTGCTATTTAACACCATGGCAGACCCCATCCTCACGGCAGCACTGTGCTTCTCCATTCAGGGAGGGAACAGCAGGGGGAAATTCTGAGAGATTCCTTAACATTCTAGCCCAGAATGTTGGAATCCTATTTCTTGCTACTTTCACTCGCATGCATCTTAAAACCACTGGAAAATTGTTTTATTTCTCCTCCTACTGAAGGGTTTGGGGGTTTATTTATTCCTCCCTGTCACTGAACAGCTCATTAAATCCAACTCTTGGAGGGCACAGTTTTAATTAGCCCTTAGCTGTCTCTAGGTGAAATGCTACCTTTCAGAAGTTGGCAGGGACAGTTGCTTGGCTCTGTGCAGGCTAAATCCCAGAATGTTTGGAACTGCCACATGTTTATTCTCTTCTGGCTCCAACCTCAGTTCATTTGGGGCACTTTCAGGGGCAAGCCTCCTGGGGACGAGGGACATCACCTCAATCAGGAACACCAGAAGTAAGACCCTTGCCTGTCTTGCTAGAGCTTGGACAGCCATTCACTGGTGAACCTGCCCTGGCTGAAATAAAAACCAGCTACCTGCATGGATAAAACTTTGGCTTTTTTCCTGGCCTTAAATCCTCCCTCCTAACCTGCACCTCACCTCCCTGTCTGCTATTTTAAGCCTGTACCCTCATAATCTATTCACTATGGATACAGGGGCTGCCCAGAGTCTCTCATTTGCCATCTGCAAACTAGACCTGGTGTGCCTGAAGGATAATGCAGACAGAAACTGGAGGCACCTTCAAAATTTAACTGGAAAATTTCACTTTGTATGTGCTTCTAACAGCACTGTTCCACTCTAAAAATGCATATAAAGGCATACGTCATCATCTACTGAATAAAGACATCTGATCCATTACTAAGTAAAAACATCAAAGCATACACTAAGAACAACAAATATAATCTTTATCTGCTCCCTTCAACTGTAATAAGGACTCTTTCCAAGCTAGAGAGAAAGCCTTCCATGACCACACCAGCAAACACGAGTATCACCAGAGGAACACTCATAAAAAGGTATCTTGATAAATAAGATGTTGCTCATTAACACAGTACAGAATAAAAAATTAGGACTCTTTCATTTAATGCTCATTTATTATAGATGCAAAATGTGAAACTTGTAAAACTCAAAAAGATTTCCTGAGTAGGCAGTGGACACCCAGCAGCCCTGGAAAAGAAACAGCCTTAACTGCTCATTGCTCTGCTGAGCTTCACATTCTTTTTTCCTTTTAAATCTCTCCCAGTTTCTGGCTGGAGATGCTTATTGTTTCTTTAACACCATCTTTAAAGCATTTCAGCTTGTTGGATGGCAAAAATAATTTGGAAAGCAATTACCTTCAGGTTTTAAAGAAAAGAGAAAGAATTCAACTGTCACAGTGCAAAAGCACTCAGGAGGCTCTGCATAAATTGTGGTCCTGGTTCTGATCAGATTTTCTTCTTTCTATTACCACATTTTTCATTTCAGACAGCTGAACCTCAGTGTTTCGGTCTCAAACTCTCTCCCTAGTACAGCTAATAATCTCTTTTCTCCTATTCTTTCTCCCTTGAAGAAATAAACATCTGTCATTATCCAGAAATCAGCAGCGCCCTGGAAAAAATAAGTAGCCTTTCAAGTTGGGTAGTTCACTGCTACTCATGTCCTTCCATGAACTCAGCCTACTTCCACCTCTCTAATACCTCCTCAAACACTGAAACACATTAACTAGGCGCTGACTTTGCAAACCCCATGCTGAAATGGGAACACTCTGGAATAAATTACAATGAAAACTAACAGGGAGGCAAAGAACCCAAGGAACAACTTAAAAGCATGTGAATGAACAGGTCTGTTACACCAAGATGCTGCAACCCATAATTTAAAGCTACATGATGACCCTTGAGCACCCCAGTGCTGGGCTGGTAACTCTTTTTAAGTTGCAAGGCAGGAGTTGCAGTTCCTATGCCAAGTGCTGCATACAGCTCACAGATAGTGAGTGGTGTCCCTGTTACACACAGGAGACAGATATCATGGAGGGATAAAAGCAAAAATGCTGTAATCAGGTTGTTGGCAAAAAGGAAAAAAAAAAAAAAAAAAATAAATCAATGCTGTCCTATTCTCTTCCACACTGAAATTTATTGTTCTCCCAGTTCACATTCTATGATTTCTGCCTCATTCCCCACAAGCAATAATTACAAAAACATCAGCCCATTAGTTGAATCTAAGCTCATAGAAACTCAAGGGCCAAGCAGGGAACACACATTTCAGATCTTCCAACTTACTTCTCTTACCACCAAATTGACAAACAAGTAGCAGAAAACTAAAAAGCAGTGCCAGGTGCCTGTCACCTCCCCAGGCTCAGCTGGTGATGGGAGCTCTTTCCAAAGATAACAACAAGAAAAAGTGTGTATTAGTGGAACAGAACTGTCCAAGAATCGATTTACAGTTGGTTTCTGAATGGGCTCCATTTTCCAGACTCCTAGACCAACTCCAAGTTACCTGGATGGAAGGAGAATCTGCTCCCACAGTCACTTAGCAGATGGCTTTCAATTTTTCCAGGTGCTAAGCACACACGGTTCCCATTAAAGTCTGCTCAAAGTGTAGGAGTGCAGACAGAGACCATAAATTCTATCTCCCAGGTTTCTCCACGTCTAGTTTAGTTATGCTGTGGCTTATTTTGTTGCTATATTGACCTTAAAAAAATAATTGAAAAAATAAATCAGGATGGCTCAGCCTTGCATTCAATTTCATTCCTGCTCCATGCTCAACCCAAGCTGGATGCCACCAAGCTCTCCTTCATGGGAACACTTAAACTGCACTGTTTCATCAGATGATCTTGAAAAAGATATAGCAAGAGGAGTTTTCTGAAACTTCCTCTTTTACTACCACAGCAGGGTTGCTCTTTGCTCTGCAAAGGCAAACTGCTGTTCCCTTCAACTGCAGGAGAAACATCAATCAATAGAGTTAGCCCAGGCTTGGTGGAAGCCTTGAAAGAAACCAAGAGCAAAGAAGCTGGGGGGGAAACAGAAAGGAGGGACCAGGCAGATCATATGAAGCTTGTGTAGAGTCTCCTCTGTCTGGAACAGGAACGTTAAAAAAAACCCAAAAATCTCATCACATGGGAGATTTAACCCCACTAAATTCTGTAGCACGTCGAGACTTCAAGGGGGACACACTGCACTAAATCAGCTGGCATAAGGCTAGAGTTCTTATTTCCTCCATATTTTGATCTAAAAAGGAGAGCATACATGATATGGACACAGCTGTAGCCACTACAGATGTCCAGACATTGTACAGGAAAAATGGAGTTCTGTTCATCCCAGTTGCTCTCTGTAGCTTTGGAAAGCCATTTGTCAGACCCATTCCTCTGCCATTATCATGCACCCAGAGTGGTACACGGGCAACTTAACAGAGCAGCAAAATGCTGTAAGATACAGAACAAGAAGCAAAGAACACTGCTTAAAAGTATTAAATAATACAAAGTATTTGCTACATTAACAAATCATTACAATACTCAGGGAACATGTCTGGAAAACTGCACTCCAATCACACTTACAAGCACATATAACACAGCAGAAGGATTCAGTCAGACATAGTCAAATGTCTGATAATTGCCATTTCCAAAATTAAGCTTGTGTCTTCTGCAGATTCTGGAATACTTCACTTGTTCTCATCACAAGAAGCATCAACCTGACACCACCCATCTGCTCAGCTCTTTCGTCTGGCCTGGAGTTTCTCCTTGCTGTGGAAAGCAAGCAGTAATAATCCCTAAAAGTCTCACAACTTTCTGCTAAGTTATTAAGGGAGGGGAAATTTTTCTCTGAAACACTTTCCATTCTAATTTTGAAAAATCATTATTAAACAGAAATGCTTTCAAAAACCTAAGGATTTCCACTTTAAAAAATCCTGATACTATCTTTCCCAAAAAAAACCCAATAACTATGAGACTAACACTCTTTATTGCACTAGCTGCTTTTATCAACTCATTGCCCGAGGCATAAAATGAACTGTCAACCCCAAACATTTCTCTGTGCCTAGGCTCCAAGCAGAATATACTGACTTCATGGTAATTGTCAAAAACTCAACACGCCTGAAAACTTGTCCATAGCAGGATCACTGTTTCAGTACTTCCAATACATACAACTTCACTTTCATCCATGCTGCTCCTGCATTACTGATCTTTGGCCTCCCCTCTGGGATTTAACATGATCTGTTGCAGCCTGCCTTATCCACAAAATGCTCAGATCAGAACAGATGCTAACACTGGTCCTTCAAGGCACCACTGGAATTTGGGTCTGCAGAGATAGCAAATCTTTATGCTCCCTTAACACTACAGGACATGCTCCTGTATCCCACAGTTAATCCTTAGTACATGCACACACATACAGTCAAACCAGGTTGCACTTGTCACAGCCTGACCCTCGACAACAACTTTCTGGGTGCACAAGTACATAAACATCTCCCCTTTGCAACCCGAAACCAAGTCTAGTTTCAGAAGGTTAACTTGAATCAAATCAAACTCCTTTTCAAGACAGCTTGTGGTAGAGGGAGACAACTTTTCATTTCCAGCACAGAAAAAAAAATAATCACATTTCCTCATTAGCTGTGTCATTAGCTGTTACCTGTGGTACCCTGCCAGAGGCAGACAGATAGAAAGAACTCATTCAGATGCACTGGGCTCTTGCTTTGGAGTTAAAGAACCACTGAGTTTCTCAAGTATCTCAGTATGGGATTTATCTTAGAATGTGTGTACAGTCTTCCAAAGCAAACCTGGTATCTTAGAGCACAGATCAGACAAGGAACTCCTTAATATATGTCCTCATATACCACTGTGCCATAAACCAAGAAACTGAAGCAGGGAGAAAATAAAAGATTTGATCAGCATGGTCTGAAATAAGCAGGTTACATGTCCACTCAGATGCACCTCATCTGCTTTTCTGTGGCTTCTACTGACAAACTGTGGTAACACCATGCACCACAGTATGTTCAGAGCTGTTTTTCCCAGTATCTTTTGTGAAAAAAGCCTCTTGTCCACAAGCCCACCTCTCCCATTCCCAGCCTTTCCCACCATGCCTCAGGCCTGGCTTTAACCAGAGAACAAGAAGAATCCCTGGAATGCCCTATTCTCAAATTACCTGAGGCATGTAGGCAGACACCAACCAAGGCCCAAATCTCTTTAAAACCAACTCCTAGTATGATCTGTATGGAAAAAGAGAGACATGTTTAAGTTCCCTTTCTGGTTTCCATCAGACATTGGCACAGACTGTATACAGGTGTCTGTGACTGCTGTTGCTTTTCCAAGTACTAAGTGACTGGCAAGATCAGAGCAAAGTTTACACTAATTCAGTAATCACACTGTATTTATTGAAAGGCTTATAATCCCATGAGCAAAGACATTCAAGAGGCTTAAGGAAGGAAAAAGCTGCTGATGGGAGGGCATGCAAAGAGTCACTCATAATGGCATCTTAAGAGGGTCTGTAATCAACGAGATACACATGGCACAGGGAGGCAGATTAAGCACGGCCGTCTTGCTAAAATGATTTGAACTACGATGAGGGCATGAAAACGAGGCAGGCTAATAAAAGCCTGTGGAAAGGAAGGATAAAGAAAGAGACAGGTCGGCATTATGATTTTATTCAGGTCACCAATGAACATTTCAAGGCTGAGAGTCAAGCTGTCGGTTTCCTGGAGGTTCCTTAGATGTTTTGAATAAATAGGAATTTTCTTGTCATCTGTTGACATTTGGATCTGACTCACTCCCCTTTGTCTCTTTCCCATTTGCATGATGTACACTCTCACGTGTATGAGTATGCACACAGGTGCATGCACCAAAGCACACTCTTACACACATATATCCATGTATTCTTGGCACACTTCACATTAATTCAAGCAGAGAAAAAGGAGCATTTTGGCCCCAAAGCAACTGTCTCTGCCTTGACAATGCAATCTTTTCCCTCTCTGTCCCATCAAGGTGCCTTACGTTTGATATCATGAATTCACAAGACATCACTGCCTCTAGAGCTGACAAGAGAGCACTCTTCACAGTCCATTTGACCTCTCTATTCAAATAGCAAATCGATTTTTGGTGATGCAGACATCTGTCCCAGTAGGGAGTAAACCAACACTCACCAAATTATACTTCACAGATTATAGAGGAACTATCAGATGATACAGACCTCTCCCAGTGACTCAGGCTTTGAGTCATTGATGGAAAGATGAAAGCATTCCCACTTTGAGAGACAAAAATGAGAAAAATCATCTCCTTGTGCAGAGTAGAGCATACAAAATGTTTCTGCTGGTTCCCTGGGCACAGGCAACATCTGTGAACAGTCTGGGAGCTGAAGCGCCGCTCAGGCACATTCGCATCACTCCTGAGATTACTCCCAGCATCCCAATGATTTGGGACCATCACAGTGCTGAACTCACATCTGACGTTCACACTGACTTGCAGAGTGAGTGCATAAAGCAGAATTTTATCTTTGCTGCAACTGGAGGGTGGGTAAAATGCAAAGCAAGACGTTTCTCCTGGGTTGGTTTGTTTGTTTGTTTTATTTTATCATCTTTACCTTGTAAACTTCACCAATCAGAGAGAAAAAGCCACAGTGCGTCCCTCTTGCTCACTGGCTGAATAAGCACATTAACTACATGGTAATTGTTGCGGTTACCCACACAGTGACAATCAAATTTCCCTTAGGGAGGCCTTCCAAGAGCACGTTAATACTCCAAGCTCCCCAGTTACCAAAATCCAACCCACAGAATAACCTACATCAAGCTATTTCAGCCCCAATGGCAAAGCATACACATGCCCATCTATCACGCAGTAAACAATTTCTGGACTCTCTACCCCATGTGACACACTGTCCAGATGGCCATAAAGTCACCCAAGGCACAGTCTCTTCCTCCTCTATCACCTTAAAAGTTCTCTGATACCCAGGGGAGCACAGTGTCCTGCAGGCAAACAGACTGCTCGCAGGAAAAGCCTCCTACCCCAACCAGCACATTTTCAGCTAGACTTTTTGACAACATTTATCTGAATTAGGAGATAACGCCTAGAGCACAAAAACTATCATGATCCATTGCACTGCCCTCTGATGGTGTGATTTAAAAGCACCCTACAAAGCACACCCACTGAAGTCAAACATCTAAATTCAGCGTAAGTGGAAAAGGATTGGCCTTTAAAACTGATTGGCTGCATTTATGAACTCTTTGCTCTCTTAGGATTTTAAAATGACAAAAAGGAAGGCACAAGGGAGAGAAGTTTACTGGAACTTGAACAGAAGAAGAAATTAGATGCTCAGATGAGGCCCAGCCCCACACACCACACCATCCCATGCAGTGATGATTGTTCAGCCAGGCTATAAGTATCTCCAGCATTTTCCTACAGACACTTCCCTGCCTCAGAATCAGAAATTACCACTGAGTCACTCCATCACTCAGTGTGCAGTGACCGGAGGAGATAATCCTGCATTTATGAGCAAGAGGGAGCTGAGCTGTCAGCTCATAAAGGAGAAAAGAGATAATCAACAAGCAAACGTCTGCATTGATGTGCATCCCAAATTTTACCCTGTATTTTAATTCTAAACCAGGGTTTTTTTGCACTCCTTTAGCTCACCCCCATTAACTCCGTGTTCTTTGCAGCATCACTTCTCTCACTATCTTAAATTCATTTGTCCTCATAGGATTCCCAAGGGAGTACCATTAGCTGCCATCCTGCAGCAAACAGATCTACAAACAGATAATTAAAAACTCAGAGACTTGGATTCTAACCTACAAGCTCACACATTTTGCTTTCCTGTACTTTCCTATCCCCAAAGACTTGGACCCAAGCAGGAACTGACTCTGGGTGCAAAATCTCAGATGGGTGATTTATCCAAGGTCAGAGGGAACTCGTGAAAAAGCAGAGAATTAAACCAATATCTTTCAAATAGCAACAATCAGCTCATCTTTTTGTTGTATTTCATGAAGCTGATTATTCTCTAGTGTAACAGTGACCACTAGTGTACTCATATCTCCTGACAGCATAGGATGTGCTAACATAGCCTGACCTGTTTCACCACTGCACACAGCTGTACCGGGACCTCCTGGAAATGTTTCTATAGTGTTAGATGATGTTAGTTTTGCCCAGGGTTTAGTTTTACCCACAAAGGAGACATGGAGCAGAGCACCTTGAGCCCCTTTTACCAGGATAAAACTGTGTCAAATCAGCAAATCACAGGTTTCTTTCCTGAGAGGGTTCAGTCAGAATCACAAACAACAGCACCATCATCACTGAGCCACACTCTGCCATTCGTCAGTAAGCACACACACATTTCCAGGGCTGCCATGGGATAGTGTGGAGTGTGGGGCTGAGCTTCATCTGAGCATCTCATTTCTTCTTCTGTTAAAGTTCCAGTAAACTTGTGTCCTCCTTTTTGTCATTTTAAAATCCTAAGAGGTCGCAAATGCAGCCAATCATTTTTAAAGGCCAATTCCTTTCCACTTATACGGAATCTCTATGTTTTACTTCAATGGGTGTGCTGTGTAGGGTGCTTTCATATCACACCATCAGAGGGCACTGCGAAGGATCATGATAGTTTTTCTACTTCTGATTTAAGTTTTCCAGTAATAGAAACATTAGTACTATCTAACAAATTGAGAAAACATTTGGGAACAGGCCTTCATTGGTGGGCAGAGAACAATTACACGAGTAAGGGTGGAAACATGCCCTTTCAGACTCTAGAAGATTAGTCTGTCATTAGGAAGGCACAACCAACGTTTTCCCTATCTCTTGAAAGAAAATGTCAGACTCACTCAAATGTCAAAGGTTTAGGTCAGAAGAGGTAATGACAGTAATTCAGTCAGCTCTGAAAAGCAACAGATCCCTAAAACCTGTTATTCGGACTTTTTGTACCCTTCCCCAGAAGTTTAAACATCTCAAACAAAGATGGTCTTGGAAAAAATAGAGCATCTATTTTGAGCTGAAATCAGGGGTATACGATTTGGCAAAGGCATCTGAAGACATGGCTACTGCTTGCTTTTTTAAGAGCATCTGATGAGAAACTGTTCAGTAAAGAAAGAAATAAACCTAGATTTACGAAAAATAACTGTACAGATACTTTCAGCACTGCACGTCAAACACTTCCCCCCAGTGGAGCAATTCAGGACTGCTCCTTTGCCATATACTCTCTTACAGCTCCAACAACACATGCTTGTTTTTCTAGAGTAGATAGAATCTCACCTGAGATATAAGAAGCAGCTACAAAGCTACTAGTGTTCAATTATTGAAAGGGCAAAGTGGTCACGGCTTTATTTCACCAAATTAAAAAGCTAAAAAAAAAAGCCAGCTAACCAATCCAAGAGCTTTGTTACATCTTCACTGTAGCAAGTTTAACAGCTTCAACCACTGCCTTCCAGTTTATGCTGGAGAGTAAAATATTTGCCCACTTTGAGGTAGCAAACTGAGCACGTTCCTCCAAAAGGTTCAGAAATTATCATTCATTTTTTAGGTTTACTTTTCTTCCCCTTAAGTGTTTCCCTTCAGGGGTTCAGGTGTAGATGCCAGAATATTCCAGCAGCATCTTTACACAGCACAAAGGAAATTAATTCCTTCAGGAGTCTCTACACATTCATGCCCCAAACCACCAGGTCAGAAACCACAAGCATCCAGTCCTAACACTTAGAAGGGTGTGCTGCTCACACTTGAGCTCCAAGTAGCTAGAACATTAAAATGGCAAAGAAATCAAGTACAAGTTCATCCTGCAGTGACTTTTCTCCCGAAACCATAACTAGTTTCAAGCAAAATTGTAACAAACTTTGTAGAAGGTATCAAAAACACCTGAGTGTTAAAAATGGCTCAGACTTTCAGTGGAGTCTGTAGAGATTAGGTTCTGGCTAATGTTAAATGCATAAGTTCCTCCAGGGTTCCACCACCATGAATAAATGCATCAATCCTAAGCATGATCTAGGAAACATGGATCTAAAAAACTTAGAATGGTGTTCATCTGTCACTTCCTGAGAAGACTGGGGGCAGAAAAAGCTCCACTTGAGCTCCAAGTCAAAAGTCACCAGGGCCTTACACATTGCCCTGGTGCATCACACCATCAGCTCAATTATTTACATAGGAACCCTTAAGTAATAAAAAGTCTCCATTGCAGAAGCAGTCACAGGCTCTTCCCCTAATGCTTATTCTTCTTCATAGACTCACTGACCTTTGGTAGCATCCTGATTTTTGTCAGAAAAACTGGGATGTCAGTAGAGGATTTATTTTGGCTTCATGTGTGAATGAGAGATGAACTGTTACTTGGGACACACTTTTCATACAGCCTGACTAAATTTAGCCTGTCCACCTGTAAAGGAAAGACTGTATCACATTACTAGTGCCCACTGCTACTCAATATCAAATAACATAATGAGCCTTCTCAGGTTTAAGTTATTATTAAGCACATTTTTAAAAGTCTGCCAAGTTTTGCGTTTTCCCTTTGTGATGACCAGATTTGTTTAAACAAAACCAGATTAGTATTACAGGAGCAAAAATGAAGTTGGACATGCAAGCTCAAAAGAGATTACAACAGCTCAAGAGAAAGATCATCACTGACTTTAGAGAAGGGTCAGAAAAGGCAAGGCTATTCTCCAGTCACGCATCCCTACCAAACATCATGGTGTCCATTCCCACTAAAACACAGAACACGGCCAATTGTCACCATCCCCAATGGCCCCTAGGAAATTAATCTAGGAAAAGTAGATTAATTCCCCAATGGATCATGCTGTGTTGGCAGCCTGTGTCTCCATGTCACCTGTCCTGGACATCACATGATGAGTAAGATACCTCAGGAGGAAGTAAAGCCACTGTCACAAGAGAATCACTTGAGTTGAGCTTCCAGGAGGTCACCAGGCCCACACAACGTTACCACTGCCTGGCACATGTCCAAGTAGGTTGATGTCAGCTGGAAGGGAACTAAACCCTTGTTCAAATGGAAAAAAATCGTCTGGAATAGGCAAACAAAACCTAACCCCCCATAGAATGAGGGGACAGAGTCCTGAGCAAGGGAGAGCCTGAATGTCCAGCCACCAAAAGAAACATGCTCTGCATAGGAAATCCACTGCAGCAACAGCTTTATCCTTCTCGCTCTGTGTAGGTTTACATGGCAGCCCCAATGTTTTTTTACTGCGGATCTTGCTTTCAGTGTAGCCTTGAAGCAAAAGGTGCTCTGTGCAATCTGCCCTTTGCTTGTACAAGCTAATAGAGAATTTGTGTGCTTGACATTTCACGTGGCATTACCATCCTTTTCCCATTCCCAGTGACAATGGCGAAAGGGCAATCGATACTGGCGAGGAGTAGGAAACACTGTTCCTATAGGTTAGGCTACTCTGCTGCCAAAACATGCTTTGCCAAGGCAATGGCTAGTGAATTAAACCAATTGAATTAACTCAGACTTAAATGAATCATAGTATAGAATCATAGAATAGTTTGGGTTGGAAGGGACCTTAAAGATCATCGAGTTCCAACCCCCCTGCCACAGGCAGGGACACCCTTCCACTAGAACTGGGACTAAGCCTGAAATCCTTTCTTTGCCTTAACCTCTGCAATACCACTAAACGCTTCTTTCCCTCAACACCCTTCCTTGAAAAAAAATAAAAGACAACATCTTGGTTTTGTTACTTTTAGGAAGACTGACTTGGGAAGACTGACTTGTGCTGTCAATGACTGCTCCAGAGCCTGACCAACGTGGGCTGGAAGGGAAAGCAAGAAACACAAAGCACACCACTGATTCCAGCAAAGTACCAACAGTGACAAGAACCATCCCCCAATGATAAGGATATAAAATAATCTAGAAATTGAGGGACAAAATGGAAAAAAAACACTCCTTCCTTTCTTTGGGAAGTCAGTGATGGCAGCTGCAGGCCATGGAAATACAAAGTGGCTATTAAAGGAAAAGCCAGTAATGGTATGATGACAATTTGCCACAGTTTCCAAAGCCTGCAGGGATGATGTTTTGTGTTAGGTGATGCACAGGAAGGATACAATGATAGTGACATTAAAAAAAAAAACATATCATCCAGCTCTTCAGCTATCCTGAAGCTCCAGTGCAAGAGTCAAAGCAATTATTTCTACAGTTTCACAAACCTTTGCACCTCTCTGCTAATGTGTCAGATTTTGTTACATTAATTGTACCTTATTTTGCCCTGGGGAGAAGGTAAAATAAAAGCTGTTTGTTTAGAGAATAAACAAGAATATAGTTTATTTTCCTTCTTTAACTCTTCAGCTTTCTCTTGTACTGCTTGTGTTTTATTCCCTAGCCAAGCAGTGTCCTGCAGTTACATCTCCTCCTCCATGTATCTTTTTCCCTCTGGAGACCCCATAACAGCAGGGAAATATTTATCTTCACAGATATGGTGCCAAAACATATCCTAAAAGAAAAATCAAGATGCCTATCCATCATGAGGAAACAGAGGCAAAGGATGACTGAAAGATATGTCCAAGGATGCCCAAGAAACCTGATGCAGCCCCTCCTCTCATAACAGTAGTGCAGACTTCCTAGTGAGCTTGAAATCATCCGTACAAATAGGATGGAAGTTATCACTGATGAATGGATTTAAGTGCCAGAGATGCCAATCAGTGGCTCTGTATATTTCAAATTGTATCAGTACTTGAGGCCTTTCCAGCCTTTTCCTTCCATCTTCTGCTTTCCAGCCCTGCACTAGTGGAGCGGCTAAAATCAAGCTGTTCCCACGGCACTCATCCACTCCAGATAGCAGGGGTTTTTTCTGCTAAAATACAGCGCAGATGACTAAAAGAAGAAGAGTTATCACAATTTCCCATAGGTATCACATATCTTTCTCACTCATGACCAACCACCTCGCTGCTTGGGTAGTAAGTGATAATCTAGACAGCAGGAGAGCTGAAGGAACCTCATGCCATCATGTCCAGGTCCTCTACTTACCTCATCAGGTCAGCCATTTCCTTCCAATATCATCAGCCCTGAGTAACAGCTGACCAGGCTGAAGTGTATTCAACTCTTCTTACACTCTCACTACCTCTACAAAATCCTCACTTTCCCCCCTCTTGCATTGAAGTACAATGGTGCCTTCAGCTCTAGATGTTTCCAGTGACTGAACCACTCTCTTCTTCCTCCTTGTCCTTTCTCTAAACCTCAGATTTTATCGCAATATCAGTTCTAATGCTTAAGCTTTACAGGTGTGAACACTCAGGCAAAAGCAGAAACTCTCAAGATACTCAAATATTTGCAGGCTACAAATTTCTAGCCATACAACTATCCATCTGCAAACATTATGTTCAAATACACTATTCCAAATTCTCTCTGCTGTGGTCACATATGGGGAAGTGCAGCATCACCAGCTGAAGGATATAGTGAGTTGCCACAACATGAATTGCAAACAGCTTTAAGGAGTTGTTCAATTAACAACTTCAGGCCAAGAATTCCAGACTGACAAATCTGCTATTAAATGTGGGTGCTGAATAAATATGTGATTTTTTCAATTTATTTGAGAGGAAAAATAGGGAAATAAAGGCTTAGAATAAATTCTGTGTTGTAATTATTTTCTTTCTCTCTCCCGCATCTTTTCTCCTGCCCCCTGCTGAGATGTATAATTTGTAGGTTTGGTCCCCCCATCCTTCCAGAGTTCTCCAAAACTCCTGAAATGAGTTTCTCACTGAACCTCAACAACACAATTTCATTTGAAGAACGTCACAGAGACTGAACTGAGCCATCTGGTTCCTAAGAGAAAATTATTTCTTTTATGCTTCTGCCTATGGTTTTCGGGTCACCAAATTGAGATTATTCAGGCACAAAAGCATTTAAGGATTTGTTATTTTTAGAAGAACAAACACAGATTTCTTCTTTAGGATAATTTACAAGCTAATATTAAAACAAACAAATAAAAGGAACAACGAAAGTCCAGCTGCAAACTTCAGTACAGACAAAGATACTCCTCCAAGAGCAGCTGTCCATGCTCAGAAATCCTGGTGATACTGCACATCCACAAGAGATAGAAGCTGCTAAATCTACACCATGGGTGAAGTGCATGATCAAGCTCATTGGCTGCAGCCAGTTGGGCTTGGAGGATTGCTGGACATGTCAAAACCCCCAACACTCCTGCACCTTCTGCATTCTCCTGCTTCTCTGATAGAGAAGAGGAATGCAAATACAACAACGAAACACACAAAATTTCACGAGCATGCCCAGGGGCCCTAGTTCTATGCAGTATCACCAATGACTTAAAGTGGACTGAAAAAGATGGCCCAGTTACTGTCCTAGGAAGGTTACAGTCTGTACAGCATCCCTGCCCTTCACTGACAGACTCCACCTTCTGCCTTAAATATGTGCAAGGCACCAAAGGAGGATGGAGAAGAAAACAGCACATGGATCTGGGGCTCTTTTAGTCAGGATTTTAACTTCCCACTATGAAATGGAGAATGAGTTGCCAGTATCCATTTCTCTTGCTCTGCAGCCAATGACACTGCTGGGTTTCCTAGCAGAAGTGCTAGGTATCTCTGTGTCCAGTTAGAAGACACAGTCCTTAAAAGCCAGGACAAACAGCTACCATTCTTTTGCTCAGGACAAGACAGCCTGTGGAGATGCTGCATCACCAGTACAGAGCTGAAAAGCCACTGCTGGGATTAACAAAACCATTTCCCACAGCACCTACACTTTCCTCATGGATACCCATGAGCAACTGCCCAACAGCAGCCCTCCCCCAAGGCAAAGCCTTGCCCTGGGCTCAGCCACTGCAACCACATTTGCAGCTGAGAGAGAGAGATTTCTGTCTGTGTTTCCCCAAAGCATACTTAATGTGCTGGAAAGCTTTGTTCTTCACAGTAGAGACAGAAACAAGAGGAAGGGGCTGAGACAAGCTTCTGCTCAGAGCTCCTCCTGGACACGATCACAGCTGTCAAGAAGCATTGGAGCAAGAGAACATCAAGGCCAGGGGCATCCTGCAATGTGCCCTGTTGCATGGGGTTGGCAGCCCTGGTAGGGGAGCCTGCTGCTCTGCTGTGCTGAGAGATATACTACCACATATCACGTGCCTAAAAAAGACATTCTTATAAGCAAGGAGAATCCCAATTCAGCATCCAAATAGCAGAAAGGATGAAGAAAAAAAAAAGAAGAAAGTTGCATGGAAAAGGAAAAGGCAGCTGTAAAGAACAAAGTAGAGCAGGCATCAGCATTATCAAGCAATTCCCTCAAACAGAATGAGGACAAGGAACAAACTGTAAATAAACAGCAAAACATGCCATCTACAACCACCGTTCTAATGAAGAGACAGATGTTTGTGTGCACACACATGAGGACAGCAGCACACAGGAACACCTAGGGACAGAACCCAGCTCCATCCATAAGTGTAAAGTATATTTGCAAATTTAAAAAGGTAGAAGTAAAAGCAGAACCTGGCCCATAATGTACATGACACTTGGGTGAACACAGATGGAGTTTGTTTGTGGAGACAGGCATGTTCTATCTTGGGAAAAAATACAAAATAAATAGCATTTCAGGCATAAGGATGAGTCTCCAAGACATTTCTAAAGACTAGAAGTTCTGCTGAAAATTACTATCTGGTATCTTCACGCAACATTGTGGCTTGAAAACCTTCAAAGATCAAGGATGGAAAAAATAGAATTCAAAATGCTGTAGCAGCATTTTGAAAAGCAGAGACTTTCCTACAACCATATGAAAACACTCATAGCTAGGCTAGTCAAGCTCATACACTACAATTAGCACTTTGTTCACTCCTTAATGACTAATAAATAGTAACTAATGAGTTCCACTCCATGTATTACCTCCTTCCTCTCTCATTATTATTATTATTTATACGTCATGCCCATTAAAACCAGCTAGCTATGCACTTGTAAAGCACATCGCCTCTTCAGCTGGTAGGTGGAAAGCAGTAAAATATAAATATGTATTAGCACCCTAATCAAAACACAGATGATAGAAATGGAAAAGGTCATTTCAGAGGGGTTATCCAGCAACTGTAGGAACCAGAAGATCATCTTGCATGCATGTGTAATGTACTGTACAAAGGAACTACACATCATTCTGCATCTTCTCCTCACACATAGTGCCTGGGGCAGGCTCTGTGCTGCAGGCAAGAGTCTGCATCTGATTCTGCAGGCACAGTGGTGAGTTGGTGCCTGTTGGTGGTACCTCCAGGCTTCTGTCCTGATGAGCTGGCTCAGTGTTTGCCCTTCCTTCCCTCTCCCTGTGCTCTCGCTGCACCCATCCCTGCCCTCCTTCCAGGTTGAGACAAAACACGCTGAAACGGCTCCCAGCCGTTACCCGGTTTCCAGAGCAAAACTGAACATCCATAAATCCCTATGAAGCACTTGTTCACATCCGGCGCCCAGGATCAGCCTGGAGGCATTGACTCAGTAAAGACAGCCTCGATGTTGCCAGGCACGGCCTTAAGGGAACAAGTCTGTGGAAACAAGAGACTTTCCATTCAGCACAGTGCTGGATAAAGAGACAGTACCTAGGAGAAAGAGAAAAGGGAATTCAATCCAAGTCTGCATCAGCTCAAACTCCCAGCCAGGTGTTTCCAGAAACCAGGAAGGATGTTACACAAAAGGAAACAGAAATCCAACCTCTGTATAGGGCATCCCATGCTTCCTAAGGTCCAGCTTTCCTCTCTCATTATTATTATATTCTGGATCCACAGAAGAAATGGTGACCAGCATGGGAAACATTCACAAGAAGCCCAAGATCTCTTCTTGGCTCTGCAGATGCTGGTTGCATATTTGCTGCCACAGTTTCCCAATGGGAAAGAGCATGAAACCTATGCAGAAATATCTCCACCAGCATAGACCATCCCCCCTAGACTTAGTGCCAACAAATATCATTCTTTTCAAGAAGTTGTGCTGAATATTTGCAAAATGCAAATACATAAACTTTGGTAATAAGGCACAAGAATTTGAAAAGGTGTCTGACATGCTTAGAAGGTAGTTTAACAAGATCTGAGAAACATGAATATTCACATGCTACTAGTGAAAAATGAACAGTAAATTTCCAGCTTTTAAGGAATAGAATCAAATAATTCAGACACATTCATTCTTTCCCACATGCACACTGCAGATACAGATATGCCCTGTCACCTGCCCAGAGATCAGTGCACACGGTCCACTTCTGAATGAAAATTCTGAGCACAGCTCCTATAACAACATCCACAATCTGGCAACTTTAACAAGCAATGAATTCTCATGTGCAAATTGCATAATGGAAAAAGATTAAATGAAAGGAGAGAGAGAGAGAAAGAGAATTTGATGAGACATAAGTTCAGTGGCTCAAGTATTCAGATCCTGATCAGTAAAAACCTCACACTTCAGCTTCAACATCAGCCTGATAGCAACATGCCCCTGGTCACTGAGACAACCCTCCCAGATGGTACCAACGTTTTCCCTTTCGCTTCCCTGGCTGAAGACAAGGGCCCTAGGACAGACAATGCATTACATAAAATATAGCCCAAAGCACAATCCTGTTCTTCCTAAGCAGAGCCAGAAGAAGGAGCCCAACAGGATACCTTCAGTCTTGCAGAGGTACATTCAGGTAGGAGTGCCATATGTCACCAAACAACCTGGGCTCAAGGCTCTCAGGACTCCAATGAAAACATATCCTTTAAGGCAGGGCATGGTACAGCACAAATAAAATTTAATGGTTGACTAAAGACTCAAAACCTCTGAAAGGGTCTCTCTCCTAAAGCCCCCCTTGAGAAGAGCTGAGATGAGTCACATATTGCCAACATTAAAATCTCTCCGATTACTCTCCCTTTTAACTCCTCCACTTTGCATTCCATTCAGAAATAGCAAGACTCCCAAAGCCAACCCAGAAATATGTTCAGATTTGATACTATTACAGTGGCAGTGTGAAAGCTTCCATGCCATTAAACCTGCCCTGCTGATCTCTTTATCACTTTATATACTACAGCCATGCTAATGAAAGGATGCAAAGTCATGTTATCTGCATAATTTGCATTTCCCTTCCTCAGCACTTGCACAGCATCCAGATCCCACGAGCCTGCAGAAGACAAAATATAAGAAGCCCAAAAATAACACTATGCAACCGGATTCCTGCATCTGCAAATGTGTAAGTCTGAGAAGAGGGAAGGGGTCACCAAACTTTATAGCTTTAACCAAAGACATGAAAAATTCACAGAAGCAATCAAGGAATGACACAGCAGGTTATGTCACTTTTCTGGACTCTGGAAGAGTCTTGATTCTCATTCTGTTCAGTTGAAGAAGGGGATTCTACAAAATCCCTGAACACAAAAGCTCACCACCAATATCCATGAAAGCCAGTCTAGAGTCCAGATCTTGCCAGCCTGAAGACCATACTGGGTCAGGCTGGTAGAAGCAACCCAGAGAGTGTGATCCTGCTCCTAAAATCAAATTAATCCTTTTCTTCTTGAAAGAAATGCAGTTTCCTGGGTTTATGTTTTGATTTAGATGCATCTGCACCATTTGGTCCTCTGTGCCCAGCTTCCTGCCTTGCAAGTAAGTATTCAGAAGCAAGACAGGCAGGACCTGTCATTTCCCTGCCCCCTAATAATGATAACGGAGTCCTTGGTGCACAGAGTAAGGCTGTCATCTAGTGGCAAGCAAGAAGCCTGCAATTAAGTCTCTCATTAAGCAAAACCTAATGTCCAATACAGTGAAACTCCACAAGCTTTTTGCCAACCCCACTCCTCTCCTCTACCTAGTGAGTCATCCATAAGAAAAACAGCAAATCTCGTTGGCATCACATCTACAATGAAAATTACTATTTTAGCACTACCTGGTCTTAAAAATGTAGATTCCTCTCCAAGGTTGTCAATGCCCATGAAACCAAGGGCCATTTTCTCAATAGGCTGTGAACAAGCAGAGATGCTATCCTGCAGGTCTCCCCTTGGAAAAGACAAGAGACTGAGCACAAGGGACTACAGCCAAAAGGAACAGCTTCACTTCTGCTCAATGGGCTTTAACAATAAAACCATTTTTTAAAAAATGAACCAAACACATAGAATGTCAGATCTTCAAAGGTGACCTGGAGGCGTGGTTACAGATCAGAGAGGCCTGCAAGATGAGCATCAGTAACACAAGGTAACTGCCACAATAGGAAATGGCCACAAAGGCAGCCATGGCTGTCTGCTGCAGGAAACTCTCCCCTTTCCCAGGACACAAGTCTTCCCTCAGAAAGCACTTTTTTAATGAAAAACACCCTACTGAAAAAGCTCTAGAATTAATTTTGTTGACAGTTTCTCAAACAGAAGCTAGTATTTGGTCAGGTCTTTCTTAATTAAAAAAATAGTCCATTAGGTCTTTTTTCCTTCCAGAACAAAGGTCAGCCCCACGAGAGTCTCATCACTTCATCACTCCAACACAGATTACAGAACAGCAACCTTGAACAGACCCAAAGCCATCAGCCCTTTGTGCACTCACTGCTCAGCTACACACCACATGCACTCATTCCTTCCAGCACACCTACAACCTCACACCATGATCTTCAACATCCTTGGAGAACCAGGACATTTTGGTGGTGGAGAGAGATGGCAAAGGTTCCATCCCTGGAGATGTTCAAGGTCAAGTTTGACAAGGCTCTGAGCAACCTAACCTAAAACAGGATGTCCCTGCTCACTGCAGGAGGGTACATCACTTCCAACTCTACAAGCCTATGACTTTCTGAGAAACATGGTGCATTCAGTGCAGTTTGGGAGATTTTCCTTTTGGTGTTTCTGAAAAATGAGATGGTATATCTCATCTTCACATACACATACCATAGATAGGGTTAACAGTGACCCATGGCAGCACAGAAGAGAGTTGTTAATGAGAACAGTCACAATCTTCATAGCAATAAATCTCAGTGAAATAGAGGGGCAGGCAGAGAAATGAAGCAATCTTCATGCCTCTCAGGAGCCCATTCCTCCCTGCAATCAAACAGAGTTTGCTTCTCTGACCCCACCACCCTCCTTTTCCCCATCACTGAGGGTTTTCTCGGATCACTCATTCTGGAGGCAAGTCAACAGCTCTGGGGTCAAGCATCACATTCATTTTTCTTTACAAGGTCAATAATGCAACACGTATGAAGCTTCACTGCCAAGGCTCCTTTAGATCCTCTTGGATTTGGGTCCTGTGGTTTACAGCAGTCAAGATTTTCAAACTTCCATATTGGATGAGTGAAGTCTGCTGCTCCAAGGCATACACAATCAAACGCCATTACACTCAGCACAGATACACATCACAAAGTTAAGCATTTTAAGGCTGGTTCAAATTTTTCCAGCAGCATCAGTTTTATTTTTAACAAGTAAAGCAAACTGTTCTTTAAAAAATACACATCTTCCATTCATGAGCAAAAAGGTTTTTTCATTGGAAACTAAAACAAAATAATCACACTCACAAATTCAGGCTCATCTTAAAAGAAATGAAAAAATGGAGAAGATCACTTCCATGGAAAATACCACCCTCTCCCCATCTTCCACTGTCATTTTCTCTTGGAAGAGAGAACTTCCATTCAGCTCTAGTCATTTTGTCCCTGTCAGGTCAAATTGGCTCAGCTCAATGAGCGCCACTTTTATTTGCAGTCATGTTTGAAACAGATAAATCAGGCCAGACATCAATGGAAAAATCCCAATCAAGTGAGTGTCTAAGAAGAAAAGCAGATGCTATTGCAGGACAGAGCATTTGAACAATTAGCAGGTTTCTTCCTTCTTACGCAGAGTGATGGATGTTTATTGAAGTGGGAGCAGTGGGGCGTCTTATCAGCCACAGGGGGACAGATCTTCAGCTTTCCACCATGGCAATGATGAGCAGCAACAAATGCAGGAACAATTTGCCAGCCCCACTGCTGGGCACAACTCAGTGAATCATCAGACTTTCACAGGGGATCCAATCTCATTTAGCCCTGCTCTCATATCACTTGGGATGCTCCTGCACCTGACAGGACACCCTGGAGTGTTTAATCCATGATCAGGACAAGGACTAGCGTGGTCTCTACCCTCATGGCAGAACCCAGCATTTGTATGTCACCGTATGTTTCTCTACAGAGACAGGAACAATCCCAAGAGATAACAATGGCAGCACGGCAAAATAGGTAGTGGACTTCAGAGGTCTCCAGTGTAGGTGTGTGATCAACAAGACATCACATGACTTCAAGCAACATAACTTTGGAAGACACTAACTCTGCTTTCATGCTAACCTTTGACTGAACTAGAGCAAGTTGGTCAATCCCAACAGAAGTCCTCCAAAAGGCACTACAGATCATCCACCTACAGCCACACAGGCTCACAGCACAAAATCAGGGTTTGTCTTCCCACACTAAAGCATATCCACAGCTGAACCAAGTGGGGCCAGAGCCCTAGGAAATCTTCATGGCTCACAGGGAAGCAACAGTCCCAACCTTCAAGACTGTGTGCTAGGTATCTTAGCAAGAGCAAGGAGGGCATCTGTTCCCTGTGTTCCATTTCTTCAGTATAGCAAGGATAGCACTACAAGTGCACAGTTAGGGCTGTGTGGTCCCCCAGTGCTTCCCTAAAGTCTCAAGACCATCTGGCCAGGGATCCATATGCATATCCAGAACCTACAACATGACTCCAACCAATCCAGTGACTACCATGACACAAAGTAATAACTGCCACCACACACCTGAGAAATCCCTGCAATTACCCCATCACAGGCTGAGTAGAGCAGGATGAAGTGACCCTCAGTGGGCTCTACGTATCATTCTATGGAAAGCACACTGCTCATGAAGGAGTGAGGTCCCTCTGGTGGCTCTGCATGTGAGAGGAATGATGAAGGGAATGTGAACAGGTTCCACTTGATGACTATAGTTTTCTTATCAAATAGCCTCTTGTCCCTAGTCATTTGGACCTCAACCAAATGAAGGGAAAAAAAACCACAACAACAACACAGCAGAGAGAGCTCTTTTCCAGTGAAGACAAAACAGACTCAATCTGTGGAATTCAATAGTGTCCAACACTGAAAATCTCCACAAAGAAACTGTTTCAAAGCTCTTCCAGACATCATCCAACCAGCTAGACCACGAGTCCACAGAGCTCTGATGTATCCCTGTCTGTGTACACTTCCAGCACTAAAAACACACATTTCCTAACCCAATGTGACTTCAGAGGGCTGAGCTACATGCTATTTCTGGAAACACGCCTTGAGCAACACTTACATTAATCTACAGCTGTTTGAGCAAATTATTAAGGCTACAAAGCTACAGATCTTTTCCCTTTAAATCAGACGTAATTCTAAATGAATATTTCTTGTGGGCTTTGAAAGTCTGCTCCTGGAGCAGGAAATGTGTAACAGCCACTCCAGATATCTTTTTATTGTGGGATTTCAAACATAAGTAAAAAACACAGACACACTACATGCAACAGAACAGGAGCATCAGCCTTAGACACCCAGCAGATATCTTCTTTGTACCTTTGCACTTAATAGACACCAACTAGCTGTAAAGCTCTCCAAGCAGGTCTAAATGTCACCAGGTTCACCTCCAGAGTCTTCCTTAGTACCAAACTGATGTGCTGATGTTCCTGACCATAAGATGATGTACTAAGAAGTTCAACAATCCCTCTCTTTTGGGGCTGATTTATACCACATATTTCTCTCTTCCCGGCACAGCAGAAAGTCTCCTCAAAACAGACTCCTTCTCTGTTTTTACTATATTTTAACACACCACCTGACATAACAAAGACTTAATATGTTTAAAGTTTCTGGACACCTCAACTGCGAAGAGAACAGGCTAGAGTTTCCTTTACAGTGGCAGCAGACCCTCAACAGAGTTGGTAAGAAATTATGCCCAGTAAATCCAGGAACTCACCCCAGAAACAGAAAGCCTACAATGTCTAGCTAAGGGCAACCACTAGGTCCCAGAGAATAAGATGGCCCTGATGTTCTGCAGCTCAATGTAACTCTAATCCTCCATCACTTCTGTATTACCAGCTGAATATGAAAGCCTTGTTCTAGTAAGCCTCATATCACCTGCTTCTAAGAGCTAGGACAGGAATTTATGGGAGAAGTTGAAGGTCGGAAGGTGACATTAAGTTCATCCTGCAGATCCTTCACCCTTCATCCTTCTACTGCAACCTCACCTGCTACCCACATCATCCAAGCCCTGTTTCAGTCCTCCTTCCAACCACATGACAGCCCTCCCAACCTAATCCCTCTTTCTTTCCTTGCTTCACACCCAATTCTTGCATGCCTGGGGTGACTTTAATCTCTCCCATGCGATGTCACACACAGGCAGTAAATCCTTGCTCTCTCATATCAAACCCTCTGCATGTAATCCTCCTTTCCACATTTCCAAGGAACTGCAAAATCTCCCTCCCACATCCGTGCCTTTCCCCCTCCTCCCACAGTCACATGTAGTCACAGATGCTCTTGCTGAAGGGCTCAGAGAGGCTGGCACACCACTCCCAGCTTGGGCACATGGGTTGCCTACCCTTTCCAGCACACTTGCTACAGTTCACTGCAAGCCCACAGATATGTTTAGCTCACACTAAATTCACTGTCAACCTCTCTCAAAGAAAGCTAAGCTCCCTATAAGCTGCATTGGCTCAAAAAAGCCCAACCAAGCAAACTAAAAAAACAACAACTAAAAAACAACCTGGTCTTCATTTTCAAAACCACTAACTATTTAGTTATGGTCTCAGATTGATTGCTGGGTGCTGCAACTGCTTCTCTGCAGAAACCATTCCACAATTGTTCCCTTCTACCATCAGCAATGCCTGGCAGCTACATGGCCTCCACAGGATTTCTCCGAGGACAGATATGCTTTCTCATCTCTTTTTATTCTTTTTGTCCCTTGCTGCTTGTTCCATCAGAAGTTTTTTCCTCAGATTGCCATTTCAGTTCAGCAAGCTGCACACCATCTCAGTCTGCCAATCAATACAACTGCATCTGCACAGCTCTTCAGCAGTGTCCCTCAAACAGTGCTGGAGATGCCTGCTGAGACACCATCCAGTGAGGGCTGACAGGGCTTTGACAATGGAGATACAACTCTTTCTCTGTTCTTTTGGTAGCCCAGTTGACTAATGAAGAATACTGCCTTCTCAGCAAGCATTTTGTGCTTTCTATTTCCTATCTTTTTGCTGCTTAATGAATTGGATGAAAAATATGCCAAAGGAGACCTTCACTGAATTTAGGGAAGTCATATCATCAAAGATTTCAGCCAATAGCTAGCAAATATCCTAACAGCCCAGAAAAATAAGGTATTTATTCTGATTCCATGTATGCTAGCTTAAATCCAGATTGTTTCCACTGGATTCATTCTGCAAGGTGGAGGGGAGGAAAAAAAAATATTTTAGTATTTTCTATAGTCAGCTCCAATCAGACAGAGAAGAAAATGTGTTCTTTCTTGCTAAGGATAGAATTCTCACAACTGTATTTTGAGCTTCCCAGTGCCACTTGTTATGGTGCGGTCAAACACATTTGCATCCAAGCTTTGTATGTTGCCAGTCAGAGGACAGTCCACACCTCCAGTGCTCTGCTCATCTCACCTACTGTAAAACAGGAACGGACAGCAAGAGAAAGGGAAGGTCTGAACCTAAGACTCCTGACACTGAGAGCTACACCAGTTCAAGAATCTCTCTCACACCTTATCCTCTTTGACTGAAACAAGATGGATGAGAGCAAGGGAAATCCATATAACTTTGTCTCTCATCACCACCTCCTGCCTGGGCTCAAAACTATCAGTTATAGATTGCAAAGGTTTTAGGTTTCTACTAACACCTCAAATTGCTCATCTCACACCCTCCGTCTGAGTAATCTGCTTGCCCCAGTGGCTGCTCAGCAAGTCACTGACAGAGGCCAACATCTGTATTATGCCACTTAATTAGTTTCAGTTCCTTCACATGAGTTCTTCATTGCTACCCTACTGTGACAGAATAAGCACAGAGACATGGCTGGTGAGATCAAGACCTCAGTCAAGTTCAAGATTCTTCCCATTTACTTTTCACTTTAGATAACTACAGACAGAAGGCCAAATGTTTTCATGCTTCATTAAGAGCCTTGTACAGCACCTGGATACTCTGAATGAGAACAAGCAGAAGTTAGACGTCAATGAAACCCTTTAAGATGAGATGGAATGAAGATGCAAGCAGAGTCCCCTCACAGGTACATATCACACAACAGGCAATCATGAATACAACCTAATTAGATATAATTGCTCTTTCTGTTACACCTCCTTCCTCACTTCCTGGCTGCTGGTAGTGCAAAGATTGGCTGAAAAATTCCTCTATAGCCCAGGTAGAGCTCAGACAATTTTTCATTATTCCAAATTTTGAGCTCTTCAGCACTGTAAATCAAAGCCTCAACTCTTATGGCAAAGGATGCATTCACCCTGCTTTTCTTATTTTAAAAGAAAACCTGGCTAGGAGAATTATTAGTAAAGCAGATTTGTATCATCTGACCCTGAATCAATCCACACACCTGAAGAATGGAAGCTCAACTGCAGGACCCTGTCTTCTACCTTAACTGCCCCTTCTTTTCCGCCTCCATCTGCCTGAGCTCCCTTTACTGTGCTGAAAGCTGCATTAAACACATGCTAAAAAGGAAAATTAAAATTTGAAGTAACTGCTCAGTCCAAACACTAGCTTCCTTACCGTGGGGTTCAGGGATGTAAAACTGCAGCCTGTTCCTTCTCTCCATGATTTATAAAGCAGTGTCCTATGTGATTCATACTACCCTCTCCTCACCAGAGGCTCTGGAGTCCCTCTTCCACAGAAACCTCCTCCCAGCCACTCAACTACTATTTAAAAGCAAGGCTTCCCACGTGGTTCCAAGCACATCCAGCTTGCTCCTTGAGCAGAGCACTGAGGGTACATGCACTCCAAGCATCTGATTCCTGCAATATGACCCCTTAATAAAGCAAACAAGACTGGCAGTCCTGCAGGGTCTTCCAGGCTTGTCTGAAGCCTTGGCTCCTCCCCAGGATTGCTCTGCTCAAACCCTCAATCACAGCTGCCTAGAAAGTTCCTGCCAGGGGAGAAAGGGTTTAAAGCAGCATTTTTTTTCAAGTGAAGCAAAAGACAATTTGCTTTTTCTCTGATATGATCAGTATCTGCTAATGAGGTACCATTGTTTCAGACAAGTTCTGCCAGCCTGTTGGAAATGTTATTTTGATCCCTTCTGAGCCTGTACATCCTGCTGTAAAATTGCATGCATGCCTAAACAGAATTCAGATTTACCCTCCTCTGAAAAAAAAGAGGTTGCCTGCCTTTCTCAGTGCATCGGCTTTTTCAAACCTAATTTCTCTTTCTTGTACATTTCTCAAAAGCCTGACACATCCTCTACATGTCCCTAATAGACAGCCACTTTATATGTCCTGGGGAAATGTTCTTCCAATTTCCCCAAGTATAGTCATCATCAGAGATATTCTCTAAAACACATCAGACAGGCACAACATACTGTCCGCTGTGCTTGTATGAATTACAGTCTCACTGGGAAATGATACTTAATGTATTTCATTCCACTAGGACAGCTGGACCACAACGAAGCAGCCACAGTTATATTAACACCATGATTAGTAAGAGTATTAATATTTAAAGTGGCTGTCAGTACCACCAGCGTGGGAAGGGACCCAGTTAATATTACACAGACTGTAGAAGTGGTTTGGGGAAACACTTCCCATGGTTAAATATCATCAGGCCACCAAAGGATGAAGGAGAACTCAAACAGTGGAGTATTGTAATTAGTAGTAAATTATCCTAGCTGGTTAAATTAGAGTTATATCTGAAAGCTTGACTTTAGCTCCATTTTTTCACAAGAAACTGTAGGAAAAAAGACGACCCATGATCTTAACATGAACCATAAAATACCACTTTAGTTGTCAGCACAAGGAGAATTGGCATTTGGCAAAGATTTATTCTTCCTCCTCCTCACACAGATGCCATTAGACCACAGAGGGAAATAAAAGAGGAACCAAACTTTTCTGACTTGTACCCATCCAGCCTTGTCCCCCAGGCTGTCCTCATGAAAACATAACCCTTTCCACCCTCCTGCAGAACACTGGCACAACAAGAAGGCCTAAGAGATTTTTAAATCTTAAGATACTTGTGTCCATGCTCAAGGACTTGCATAAGTCCTGAGTAAGTGACTCATTAACTCTCTTGCAAGTCCAAAGGAAAACAAGAAGCAGTACAAGTCACATGCCTGCTCGAATACTACCTTGGCCATCATTCAGGTATCAGGTTATCTGCTATAAATTATTTACCTAGCATTAATATTTACAAGTGATGGAAAGAAATAAATCACCTGCTGTCTATGCCTATCTGCCTATGTTGAACCACTTCCCTACCCTTCAGCAGCAAGTGATTTTCCCACGCTGCCTCTGCAATCTATCAGCCCCCACTGATTGTCTCAGCCCATATTCCCTACACAGACTGATAAGTGACACTTTGACAGGGCTCCTTCTCCTGGAGTCATCTTTTGGGGGCTTTCTCAGAAAGGTGCAGGTCACACATGGCATGAGCAGCACTGCTATCTCAGTGGGCTCACTGAGATACCTCCAAGCAGGCTGCCCTTTTTTACCCACATCTCTTGTTCTAAGACTCTGGAAAACACCAAGGAGTCTTAGTTCAAGCACAGAAACCAGTGTAAACATTCCTCAGAAAACATGTGCAGCTCAAACATCTGCCAGCCTTGTCTTTGACTCTGACCACAACCTGGTGTTTTATAACTGTTTCTCTGCAACAAGGGCTAGGACTGACTCTCTTCCCAGAGAGAATACATTTCTGACCCTCCCTCCAATACAATTGCAGTTGGGTTCTTGGGCAGAAGCTGCAGCACACAGGAGAAAGTCCCTCTGCTATTTAAAGTTCCCTTATTTTCTAAATTATAATATTCAGACACAAACCACCTTAGAGACCAGCAAGCAATGCACCACACACTGCCTGCTGATGGCTAAAATCCCTCTTGGTAGCCAGTGGCAAGTACTGACGGCCTCTGTCCCATACAAAGCTAGTGCTTAAGATCATGCACATGGTTCTCTGTTTTGTCATGGATTTTCAGTCTCAATGGGTTTGAAGAGCAGATCGAAACCTGTCTGTCACAACTCAGAAGAAGCCATCAAAAGCTAGCCTGATAGAAGAGCAGAAGGGTTTTGTTTGCTTAATTAAAACTAGCTTCCTAATGGAAATTATCGTGGCTCATATCAAACAGCAATTCAGAAAGCAGGATGTGATTGCTGGCTTTGCTCAAAACATGAACTAAGCCTTTTCTGGACTCCACCAAATTCAAATAATGATGACTTAGCCCACTATGGGGTTTGCAGCTTAATACTGTCCATCTAATTTTAACCTAAGTCTCACCATATTTACTTTTTCTGCGTGATCCTAAATTTGTGTGAAAACAAGGTAGATTCTAGTATTGCAAAATAAATTAAAGAATCTCAAAAAAGTGTCCCAAGTACATAGAAGAATTGTAAAATTACTTTTTATATTAAAAGACAGAGAATCTTCTGTTTTCTTTCTTTAAATCCCTTATTTTTTCATCCTGTCACTTAAGTTTTCAGTGCTCCAGCCATGAGTTTTGAGCTGGTAGCCCAGGGGATGATGATGAACAGGGAGACTGAGAAAAGTAAGACCCTGGCACTCCCTGTTAGCACAGGCTTCAAACTAATCCAAGGAAAATCACCAACACCACTCTGAAGCCCCCAGAACTAAGCTGATTCACACCAGGTAAAATCCAGCCACAGCTGCTTATAGACTTGTCCACACAATTACATGTTCTCATCCTCTCTGAAAAGGGCAACTGACAGTGCCCATCGTCTGGAAACACCATTCTGAGTCATCCATTTGGCACAGCTCAATACATGATCTGTTCAATACACAGTCCATCTAGGACAGCTCAAGAGGCACTTCTCTCAATTCACCGGACCCTGTAGGCTGTGCTAGGAGCACTTTATTTTCTATTACAAGATATTGTCTTTTATTGCTCAAATCTCCCCCAAATTTGAGTGGGTAGAGATGACATTACTTATGTCAGACATTTGCCTCAGGTTATACATGCACTTACACATACATATCTGTGCATGCACAGATACATACATCAGTTTGGAGAATTCCTTTGAAAGAGTTCAGCTGTTTCTGATGCTAGTGATAAGGAGGCTGAGTCCAACCACATCTCAAACTTCTCCTTGTCCCAAGCAGCTTTGGTCTCCTGTTCTCTGGACACATCTACCTCTTCAATTTTGCACCACTTCCTGTGGGTCACTTCACTCTTCAACTGTCATACATTGCAGTGCAGTATTTTGAACATGTAGAGCAATCTCCCTACCCAGATAATTTCTTGGCCAGCCATAACTTTGAGGTGCAACTGAGATCTTAATTTTGACCAGCAGCTGACAGTAGAGAAAAATCTGTGGATCTGGATATCATTTCCCATGACGTAGCTGAAAAACTATTACAGATGGAAAATGGTAATGATGACTGATCAGAGATCCTTGCAGAAGATGGAAGGAAAGACAGTACAGAGATATAAAAATGCTTTACAGAACATAATTTGAGCTTTCATGGGTTAGGGTAGTGTGAGACTCGCATCTCAAAGGAGATGAAAGAACCCATTGTTTCATTCTCTCCTGTGAAGGAGCTAATAACAGTCAAAGCCTGCTTCCTTCTAGCACCACTGGCCACACGCCTCCATTGACAGCACCATCAGCACCTCTCCACTGCTACAGGAACACTGCTCAATTGCTGCTCGATAACAGGAAATTACTGTCATTTAAAAACAAATGGCTGGTGGGGGTGAGAAGGGAGTGCATGGAGATATGAGAAAACTTCCAGCAGTGAGAAATCTGAAAAGCACATAAATAATCGCTCCCCAAAAAAATCATCATTACAGTTGCTGAAATCAAAGCAACTCTCTCTTCTACAGTATCAATCACTGACCCAAGCTGTACATTCATCTGACCGTCTGCTATTTTTGCAGGCTGGGAAGAGGAAAGCAATTACTTCCACAGCCTGGAGGATCCCCACCAGGACTCTGGATCATGTTTCATAGTTCTTTGGGAAATGATCCAATTTGATATGCAGTTATGTTTGAAAGGATGGAGGTGTTCTGTTAATGATGCCCTTGTGTCAGAAACTTTGCATTTCTCACTGACAGCCACACACCAAGATAAGAAACAAAGAGCTGTTGATGCTAATTCCATTGACTTTGTAAAGTTTAAACAAGGATTTTAAAGTCTTTTTCAGTGTATCACAAATCCCCTTCTCATTTTCCTTTCATGCAGTCTCCAGGACCATGGCAGCACCTCTTTGTTGCTTTTATTTCATCAACCTGCAGCCTTAACAAAAAATATTTGTTCCAATTTCACTTCTCTGCTGCTGTCCAGACTCACCCTGACCCCATGCTCACACAGGCAGAACAGAGCAGACTTCAGAAACAGATATTGAAAAGAGGTAAGATAAATTTAATGAAGAATTAGAAAAAGCAGGCAATAGATTTTGATGTGATTAGACTGGAAATCAAAATCTTGAGCTTTGACAGCCAAGAGATGAATCTGCCACTGGAACTTAGTAAAGGATAAATGCAAACAAACTAAAGTTCAGCACTCTTCTACTTTGGACAAGGTAAAGCTTATCTCTACATCTACTATAGAGCATGGAAGACATGATTAAATCTTCCTTCTAATGTCTTGCTTGCCACTGCCCACTCCACAACATTAAAAGGTTTGGACCACTATATCTCTAATGGCACAGGATTGTCCCCTCCTCTTGCACTGGCCTGTCCCTTCCCCCCCTTTCTCCCAGACCTGTAGTGGAACCTTCCGAGCTCTGTGACATGCATGGGTGCTAGGTGACAACCAGCACAAGGTGTGGCTTTAAGTGCCCACTGCATCCAGAACAGCAGGGAAGGTGCCATCAGCATCACTCCTCGCTCACGCAGGTGAGATGGGTCCACATCTCCAAGGGAAGGAAGGATAGGGTCCTAGGAAGCCCACAGCAAGGCCAACCAGAGCTCCCTGCACACAGCCTCCCTGGTACAAACTTGGCCAGTTTTTGTTCTAGAGAGATGCAGACCCACACAAGATGGGGCAAATGGTAGCCTACAAACTGCCCTGAGACCCAGAGCCCTGGGGTGAAGCACTAGGCTATGAGAGAGGCTGGAGATCTAGATAGGGTTCGAGAGTATCTCACAAGCATCAGGAATATACTGCTCAAGTTCTGGAGGACTGATTTACAATCAGAGATGGCTTTTATGCCCCGATTCCTGGTTACAGTAGTCTAAGCTGAGGTAAATTTACTGGTGTCAGGAGGAGGGCATTCTTATTCAGGGGATGAAGCATGCTGAGAAGATGGGCACAACTCCTTTGTGATTACTTGTGAGAAGGTCTATGTGATTTAGGCACTTACCTGAAGTTTAGATGGAGTTTAGATGACAAATCTGGACACCATCAAACAACAGGCAAAGCATAGATCAGCATATAAATGCAAGCATTTGTTACTGAGGCAGTTTAAGTGAAACTTGTGCTTCAGAAAGATTCAGAAGCTTTGGATGTCTCATACTTTCATATGCAGCAGTCATTAATTTCAACTCAGAACCCCACCTCCATCCCTCTTTTGCTTTGCCTCAAATCCCAACCTCTCCCTGCCATGATCCTGCCAGGATCCCAGGCCTCTTCCTTGACAACTTATTTTCTTTACAGCAGCAAGATGTCAGGGGTAGAAACTGCTTTCCACAAGTTTGCTGTATACGGCGACACATCTGCCAGTGGCAACGAAATGACTGGGAAAAACTTCTCCAAGATGTGCAAAGAATGTGGCGTGATGGATGGGAAAGCCGTGACCAGCACTGATGTAGACATTGTGTTCAACAAAGTCAAGTGAGTTGCAGGGAGGCACGGTGGGCAGCTCAGCCAGGCAGGAGGAGGGAATGGCAGGAGATCCGGGGGCTCTAATGCAAGAGGCAGCCCTGGGGGCTTTCTATCCCACAGCCACTGAGGGGGGTAACTTTCCTCCTGGTCTCTTCTCACCACAGGACCAAGGGCGCCCGCACCATCACTTTTGCTGAATTTCAACAGGCTATGAAGGAGCTTTGCACCAAGCGCTTCAAGGGCAAATCACCAGAGGAAGCTCTGCAGGCTGTTTATGGCCTCATAGAGGGAAAGGAGCCTGGCAGTGCAGGCACAACAGTGAGTATGAGGTTCCTCATCCACCGTACACATTAGGCTGCCACAAGACCATTCATCCCTGCTGGAAGTACATGTGCAGTCCTCACACACACAGGGAAGAGCTTGTGAGCTGTTTCCTAATGCAGGCTTCTTTTCTTGCAGAAAGCTACCAAAGTTGGGGGGGTTGAGAGGCTGACAGACACCAGCAAGTACACTGGCAGTCACAAAGAGCGTTTTGATGAGAGTGGCAAGGGGAAAGGTCTTGCTGGCCGCCAGGATCTGACGGACAACAGCGGCTACGTTGGAGCCTACAAAGGAGCTGGCACGTATGACAAGACACACTAGGACAAAAACTACTTAAGTCCATAAGGACTTTTCTCCTCTAACATCAGAGGAAAGATAAATAAATATCTCATGCAACCAGCCTTATGTGTTTGTGCACCTCAAATCTGACAAGGTGGGAGTGCATAGGGTGGGCACAAGATGACTCCAAAGAGTGGCACAGGTTCTTCATCCAACCATGCTTTGATTGCTCTGTGGTAAGGTTAAATACAAGCCCACATTCACCACTTATGGGCCAGCTAGTTCACTACCACCACACTGCTTTGTAGGTCACTTTCTGATTAGTAATTAATTTTTATTCTTCTCTCACAACATGTTATACTTTTTGCAGTGATTTTTTACTTGGAACCAGCCAAATACCTACATTGGATTAGATTTTAGTTGATAGTTTCTGGCCACAGACAGTTCACCAGTGTTGTCTGTCCACACCTTGAAAGTGCACACTTATGAAGTATCAGATGCAACACAGCACAGTGTGAAGACAGAAGCAGGAACAGGTTGCCCAGAGAGGTTGTGGATTGGGTGCCCCCTCTCTGGGAGTGTTTAAGGGCAGGTTGGACAAGGCACTGAGCAACCTGATCTAGTGGGAGGTGTCCTTGCCCATGGCAGAGGGGTTGGAACTAGATGATCTTTAAGGTCCCCTCCAACCTAAACTATTCTATGATTCTATTCTATGATTCTTCCCCCAGGTTAAACCCTCATACTAATTCCTAGCACTCAGTATGGTCACTCACTGCTATTTCCCCAGGCTTCAGGATAAAAGCAGCAGGAGAAGGGTTTGTGAGCATGAGGAAAGTGAAGATAGAACCCTCCTTCACTAGAGACATACATGCTCCTGCTGCTCACAGCACAGTACCTGCATTGTGCAGGTGATTAATGAAGTTCATTATTAAGTCTTGGTATCTTGATTTCAGGAGCCACAGTAACAGTCAAAAGCAAACATAAAGGATACCAAGTCACATTAGAAAAAAAAAAAATAAAATCCAGCAGTCAGAAGATTATGCAAAACCCCAGAAACAGAGATATAAAGAGTGAACAGAAAAGGCAGCTCCCATGCAAACTTCAAGACTTCCTATTGGCTGCACCAGGCAATGAAAGAAATAGAAGTGAGACTGACTTGGGCTGGCTTTGAACATTTTTCTTCTTTTTCAGCTGCTACTGATCTTCACCCCACCTCCCAAGCTTCAATAAAAATGTTCAGTTATTCATACAAAAGACACCAACATTCAGGGAAAATATCCAACCGTCATACCAAGAAGTGGCCACAGCCACTTTTCTGTATCGCATCTCATATAAAGCTTCACCTTTTTAGAATCTATGGACTTACAGAGAATTATTAGGACTTACTAATCTCATGCTATCACATTACAAGGAAAGATACTCCAGTTAATAGAAGCAGAACACGGGCAAATTCAGACTGCAGTCTCTTACATGCTGCTGGAAAGAAGTTTCTGATAGAAGGGATTCTACACAACAGAACCAAGTTTCTGTTTTTCCTAGTTTTTACTTTATTAACCCCTATTTCAGTGCACTGCATACAATCAGATGACAAAAATAAGTTTGTCTAAAGACAGTATCAACTGTTGTGAGGGATAACACCAGATCCAACTGAAAAAGTTATTAAGTGCTCAGGTGAAAAAAAAAAAAATCAGATGGGCCATTTGATACTTGTCAACCAAAACACATAGTAAAAGGAAAGGCTTAAAATAAGGCTTAAAATATGGTTCTCTGTCATGATTTAACAATAGGGAAAGAAGAAGAGCATCTGCATGTATGTTCTATGTTTAAGGAAGCTTATCTGTCTCAGCTGCATGGTCACCATTCCATTCCAGATAAATCTTCCTACCTGCCCACTGTGGGACAACTGTACCAGTTATGCATTCCTCCTCCCACCTGCAATTTATCCAGCCCTACTCCTCTGAGTTGATACTCTCAGGTCTTCATTCCATTTCTAATATCCACATCAGGCAGAAGTGTTGCAAATTTAAAGGAAAGCACCTCACATCCTTCATCTTCCCTTCCTACATCAAAAGTATAAAGCGAGAAATGGAAGCAATCCTGTCACATTTTTAGGGCCTTCAAAATCCACAGGGGAAGCTCATCCATCATTCATTTTAAACAACCAAAACAAACCAGTCTGAAACAAAGCAGGACAGGGGAGTACTGCCAGCTCTCTCCCAAATCCCAGACTTTGAGAATAGCACTGTCAGTGAAGCTGGACACCAGCTACCTGCCTGGGGTATCTCTGCAGTCTCCCATCCTGCTCCATGGTGGGGCAGCAATGGTTCTGTGCAGATTGTGGCAGGGCTCACAGGCTCAGCAAGCACATGCTGCACATTCAGAAAGGTCACACGTTTCATTAAGGTGTTGTCAGATTCTGCCACAAGCTTCTCCTCCACTTCTTCCAAATATGTTAAAGAGTGCAGCACTTCACCATTAATTATGCTGAGCCTGAAGCAACACTTGCAAGGCTTCGCCTCCCTCGCACACTACTATTGAGTGGCCTGAGTGCAGAGCTCTTTGATCAGAGAGCAATAAGCTGAGCTAGAAACTGCCACTGCACTTCAACAGCAGCTCCTCTTCACCACCACCTACATCTTAAAAACAGGCTGTATTCAGAGCTTGCTTGTAAGTTACTGGAACAGATTTTAGTTCACAATCTGACCACCAGCTCCAGCAGTTTGTCTGAGGTCTGTGGAATTTTTGCTGTCCCCAGCACAAGGTTAAATAAGTGACTTGGCTCTGGGGTCTGATTCTTATAGAATCATAGAATGGTTTGGGTTGGAAGAGACCTTAAAGATCATGTAGTTCCAACCCCTCTGGGCTGGGATACTTCCTACTCAGTGCCTCATCCATCCCGTCCTTAAACACTTCCAGGGAGGGGGCATCCACAACCTCTGTGGGCAGCCTGTTCTAGTGTGTCACCACCCTCACAGGAATTACTTTTTATCTAGCCTGAATTTCCCCCTCTTCCAATTCACATCCATTACTCCTAGTCCTGCCATCCTGTACCCTATTAGAAAGTCGTACCACTGCCTTTCTGTAGGCCCCCTTCAGGTATTACAGAAGATAATCTCTTTTTTAGGCACTGACATCCTATTCCCAGTTGTTTACTTCTCCCTTTGAAAGGCTGAGAGAGAAGTAGTGAGGGATAACCAATGTAAGGGGACAGAGACATCAGTCAAGTTACACAGCAGCTCACGTTTCAGTACCCCATTGAATTATTTGTGGACATAACTCTGATGGACTCCCAGCACAGCATCCTCCAATGGCTGCAACACAGACCTGTTCCCAACCTCTGGCCAGGGAAAAAGATTGCAGTAATATAGAGGAAAAGAGGCAGAGATAAAAAACACCAAAACTCCATATTCAAACACATCAGAAAAACTTTCTAATGGCCTCATCTACCATTGACAGATGCAGAAATATATTCCCATAAACAATAGAGACCAAAAAATCAAAACACTGACAAAAACAGATCATTGACTCAGCAACACTACATTCATTGTACATCTACCTCAGCCATCCTCCATCTCAGCAGAAAAAACCTAAGCACATCCAACAGAATACACAATTATAGGAAAATATAGTCTTTGTTGTTGATATATTTTGAATATGGTCATCATTAAAAATAAAACACAATGAGAACACTGTAAGAGCAGCAGCTCTAAAGGAATCTCCACCACTAACTGCATTATCCCCAAGGTAATTTAGTAATAAAGGTTTTATGGATTTTATTTTCAGTCATTATTGTTTTCTTCTTGGAAGGATTAAGTTTTCAACTAAATTATATTTTCATGGGAAAAAAATTACTGCATCATTATTATTTCCATTTAAATATGTTGTTGCAGAGCTTCAGGGCAGCTCCAGTTTTCTTCTATATTATTCTTCTGATAAGAGTAAGCTCACAGGTAGAGCTCCCATTATTGTACTCTGTACTGAGGCAGAGCATCACTTCCTCTTGTTTTGTTTTTCCATCAGAATTGTACACGAAAAAACAACTTTAATGTTCCTGCTAGGCCATATACAGACAAGAGTTTCTCTGTGCACTGATAAGGAATAATTAGAAAACTAGGAAGGAAGAGACTTTGATTTTGTCATAAGTATGGATGCTTGACATTTTCCATCATTTCATTGGGAAAAAGAACAAATGTGCTTTTTGGTAAATCATGAAGAACTGAAATAGCAAAAATTCCCAGTGATGTTTTGCTTCTTTTGAAAACCCATTTCTCCTAGAAAAAAGAATGAGTATGAAAACATTTTAACCAGACAAATGGCCTTTCTATAAGATAGAAGCCATGTGATACATTAAAGGAGACAGACTCCTAGTTTTCTTACTGGGACTTTCTACAATTTTCTTTTGCCTTCATTTCAAACAAAGGTCAACATACACAGAAAAATGTGAGGGCTGTTCCCTGCATGTGCGAAAATGAAAAAAAGTGCAACATCTGTCACAGTTCTGGCAGAAGAATCAATGAATTAAACAACTGTTCTGTGCTTGACAAGTGCCTATCAGTCCTGATCTACAGTCTGGCCTCCTGTGGGATATCCACAAAAACATACAGCAAGCAACATCCCTACTCTAACAGTCAAAATTATTTACTTCTGAGTCTCTCTTGTAGATGAATAGTCACCAGCAAAGAATCAACTGCTGCCAAGAAAGATCCTATCCTTTCCACTGTGATGTCCAAATCCTGGACATATACAAATCTAGCAGTATCAGAGAAGCCAAAGTATGGGCAGCATTGGCCAAAGCAATCACCTGTCTTGGCTGCCAGAGAAGGGCACCAGAAATTCCATATCCCTGAAGGAACTAAGAGATTTTAGTCAGCTCAACATTCTCCTCACCCTGCTTCTGTTGGGGTGTGCCAAATCCCTGTTCAAGGCAACATGCTACCAAGCAGTACTTGGAAGTCTGGCAGGGGGCTTCATATCTGGTCATGTACAGACTCGATTTGCCCTCAGATAACTGATTTTTTTATCTTAAATTCAAACATCTCTGAATGTAAACAACAGTAGTTTTAGCAACTCAACCCCAGTGAGCTAGCTTGAGCTGTCAATGGGTACATGATTACCTGTGCCTCTTTTAATGAGCAGAGAAGCAAAGAGTTGAGGTGGTGAAGTTTGGAAGATTGGAGACATGCCTCTTCCAGAAGCTCAGCTTTAGACAAAATCCAATAATTAATTTCCATCCTGAAAATAGAGCTCTCTGCAATTCCAAACCACATAAGCTCAATATTGCTTTCTATTTAATTTCCTCTGTGTCCAAGACATCCCCTCACTCTCCTTAACACCAAGTTAATTACTGTAATACCTTCAAGTTTTGCAGGATTGTTAATTTTTTCCCAGAGGAAAAAAAAAACCAAACACAGCAAATGCAATACAGTCAGCTCCTCCAGGTCCAGTTCTCAACTACCAGCTCTTGAGACATGTCAAAACCTTCTGGGAAAGTTTCCAATCACTGAAATGGGGCATTTACTCAAAAAACCTTGTGCTTTCTCCAAAGAAGCTGCAGCTCCTCCATAACTAATTTTCCCAGAGTCACAAATGCCCTGGCAGATAGAGCACAGGAGAGAGGCAGGCACAGCTGAGAATGCAGGGCACTAGGTGAAGAGCACTCCGTTTTTGTTTCTTAGAATGGTTTGGGTTGGAAGGGACCTTAAAGATCATCTAGTCCTCATCCCCCCCGCCATAGACAGGGACACCTCCCACTAGACCAGGCTGCTCAATGCCTCCTCATCTAGCCTGGCCTTAAACACTTCAAGGGAGGTGCAGTTCACAGCCTCTCTGGGCAACCTGTTCGAGTGTTTCACCACCCTCACAGCAAAGAGTTTCTTTTTCACATCTAACTTAAATCTACCCTCTTCCAATTTGCATCCATTACTCCTAGTCCTACCATCCTGAAGCACATTCAGGTTGCAGTGAATTTTCTCCCTTTTACCACTCGCACTGACAAGTACTTGAGCAAAGGGACACAAGCTCTCCACTTCAGTTTGCAGCAGCTCCAGCACCTGGCTTCAATGCCCAAGACCCTGCAGTACATCTATGGTTGTAACCCTCCTGAGAAGTAGCCTGACAGACAGCGTGGATTTGCTGTTACTGCAGTATTTTATCTCCTCTGTCCCAGCTTCATGCTGGCCTCCCAGGTCCCTCAGAACTGAGAGCTTAGGTCTGTATGCGGCAGCTCCAGTGAGGATTAACCCTCCCAGCAGGATTCACCACTGCTCTCCCCTGTGGTACCCTCATGTCAATCAGACCTGCCAAAAGCAATGGATCACACTAATTCATTCAGGCACTTTTTGCAATTTTATGGATCCAGCTTTAGTCAACAGATTTAGTGTTCTTATAAATGTTAAAAAGGAATTGTATTGCCTAACCTCTTGCCTGTAACTTACCCCTGTGTGAACCACGAGGGAATGATGATCTTCTAAGGAGGATTTAAGCTCAGCCTTGACCAAGCAAGATGGTTACTGCTTGCCTTTTCCCAGCTCAGACTTTGCCCCCCATCTCCACTTCTTGGCTCCCCCTCCTTTCCTCACTGGCCACCTTAAGAAGGCTTCCTCATCAGCCCAAAGTCAGTCAGGAAAAAAGTAACAACTGTCCACAGACAGGATTCTGGCAGCATCCCCATTCCCAGACTGCTTCCCAGTCTGAAGGTGGTGTCATCCTCTAGCCCAGAGAACAGACACAGTCCCAGGTGAGACCACTTACACTGCTATACTGACTGCACATAAGGAAATGCAGAGTTCAGACCATTACACTTACAGATTACCCAAGAAAACAGCCAACTCCATTCACAACTCACGTTAAAACCCACCAGGGGTAATTAAGGAATGCTAAAAAGGCTGATTTTCTCGACAGTTTTTAGATTGTCTTGGCATATGCACAAGTTACCCAAGTTCAACAGTTACATCAGCACAAAAAAAAGCAGATGGAAAGACAGTCAAATTTCAAGTTCTATTTAAAAATAGGTAACATAGGTCAGGATATGGGCCAGTCTCTAAATCTGATATAAATAACCCATGTCTCTTCAACTTCCCAGCTCATTAGGGACATAACACTTTAGCACTTCTGCATCAAATCAAGGTGAACCCAAAGAGCCAGAGGGGGAGAAGGCTGCCTACCTGCCTCAAGTGCTCATGAGCACAGCAGCAATATCCCCACACTACTTTTGGCTCAGATGTAGCTTCAAACATAATCCATCAACTTAGTTTGAGGGTTAAATGTCCAGAATTTAATTAAACTTTATACAGAGAACAAAGAGATAGTATCTGTCTTTTCTTTCCATTATACTGGGGAAAGAGAAACCTGCTAGTTTTTAGCATTAAAATGCCTTCAAAGATGTGCATTTATATAAAAACATAAAACCAACTGATGCCTTTTTGCAGAAATATATAATATTTACTTTGTAACTATTCTGTAGTTTTCTTTAGAGCATAGGTAGAAGGTGACTCATGTGGATTTTTATATCTGCAGTACAAAAGGCCAGTGTGTTAAAGTGCTCCATGGGTGGGAAGACAAGCTGCTCGTGGAAGAGACAAACTGTTTCCCTCATGGGGAAGAGGGGCCGGGAGCCAGCAGGCAGAGGTGGCAGCCTGAGCAGGGAGTGATGATGCCCACAAAGCCAGGTGATGCTCCTGGCATAGAATTCACAGCTGCAACCCAGAGGTGCAGAGGCCAAAACTCTGAACTACCTCCAAGTTTTCGTCCTGAGAGAGAGGTTTCTGCACAGCACAACTGCCTCTCAGCTTCAGGATGGTGTTAGTAACTGCTAGCTATGCCAGGTACCTCCCTTGAATCTCCACAACACTGTGCTCTTGTCATACCTGGGATTCCCTTTTGCAGTGGTGCTTGCAGAGGAGGCAACAGCTCGCTCCCAGGCACAGCCTCAGCTGGCATCTCTGGCCACAGCTCTGCCTGCAGCCTGGCAACACAACAGAGACTCAGCAAACCCTTCTGACGGGGATTTCAATTGCTACAGACATACTCTGTAGCTGTTGGGCAGAGGAGAATTAATGAGGGCAATGAGTTTGCTCAGCCACAGAGTGCAGCAAACCTGCACAGCAAGGACAGACAGCAAATACATGGCCCCAACAGGGCATAAAGCCTTGCCTTTTCAATCCCAGAAAGTCTCCAAGACACAATTATGCTGCATCTAGATAGAAAAATCAATCAAAACAGATGGTTAAACTGTCAAATTAGCCACCAGAGGGAGTTACAGCAATACAACAAGAAACGATTTAATTGATAATGAAAAAAGAAAGTACTGTAGATACCAAGATCTGAATCCAAGCAAAGCATCTTCTCTTCTGTTCTGCACCAATCCTTCCAAGCCTATAGATATCAGGACAGACATCCTGATCCACGAGCAGGTTTGCACAGATAAGGTTTCCACACTGCCAAGGAGATGGTGCACAATGCTGTGAAAGCACTAGTCTGCAAAGCACTTACCTTGCAAGTCTAGGTAATTGGGATGCCAGCATCATATTAAACTCTCAGACCATCTCTCTAATGATCCTTTTAGCAAGAGATCTTTATCACAAACATGCCAAAAAAGAAGCTGATGCCATAAGGAGCATGCTGTGTTTAGCAGCTCCTTTCTCTTGTACCATGCACTTCGCCTCCCTGGCTCTTCATCCTCACACAGAGCCACAGCCATTCTCCTCTTCCTCATACTTATGATTCAACATCCCAAAGGAATTTTCTCTGAACCAATCACAGCACAGAGGAAAACTGATCAAAGGCCTCTGCTCACTGCTGTGACAGGGCTGATAAACAGTGAAGGGGATAGAGGACAAAACACCCACTACCTTATCTATAAAACAACACTTAATGGTCTATGTACACTGATGGTCTATGCATCCCATCATGGTCTACCCCACAGTAACTGCTAGTTTGGAGTACAGAGACATGGTTAGCCACTGTTCTGAGGCGAAGAAAGAGGAAGGATATCTCATTAAATGCAATTAAAAAGAGCTGCACTGAGCTTCAAGGGGGAGTGGTCTACAAGATTATTCTGGATAGCAGAGTGAAAAGTGTGGAAAAAATAAAGATGACATTTTGGTTGCTTATTTTCATTCCTAAGGGAGAATCAAATGTATTCCAATAGCAATTAAAGAAACAATCTTTTCATGTCTTTTTTTCAGTTTGAATAATAAAAAGGGCACAGATGAGGGGCTGGTAGCAGCCCACGGGTAATCCTTCTCAGGAAACATCAGTTCTGCTGAATAACTTAACTCAAAGCAAATCTGCTTGAGGCAGGGTATCAGGGGACAGATAGACACCTCCCTGGAGAACCACTCTGAACAGGTACAGTTGGCAGGAAAGCAAGTGGGAAGGATGGATAGATGAGTGGATCCCAGAGGACATGAGCAGTCTGGGGCAGATCAGGCCACTTCAAAACTGGTGGGGGGATCCAGGTTCAACCAGGGTTTAGGATAGGGTGGCCACTGAGATCAGCCCCAGGAGTCCCTGTTAACTGAAAGAAATGTTCCTCCCTCTCAGGGCTGGACTCATTAAATTCAAAGTCCTTGCTAAGCAAAGCGCAGCTGCAAAACACTGCTTGGCAGTCTCCAGTGGAGCTGCTGATTCACATCAAGCTGATAGGGTTTGCAGAAAATTTTCCCAGATCAAAAGGCAATCATTTATCAAAATAATTGAGCACCTCCATGACTTGATGGGTCAGACATTTGATGGAGATGGGGCATAAGCAGTGTCATCTCCTCACCACAATTAGCCTGGGGCTAGCAGAAGAGACACTCTAATCTGGTTCCTATACCCGATTCCCAGAGGGAAACATGCATCTCCTTGTCTTAGCAGCTCAAGTCCTATCAAGCTGTGAAGGCTCCCAGTTTCAGTTTTCACTGGAATAAAAGGTGGCCAACCTCTTCATCCTACCCTGTGAAAATTCTGCTTTCAAGACACGGGGAAAAAAATATATACCCTATTCTGTATATAAAATAGCAGGATAAAGGCATAAAACACAAAGAAAAATCTGAATCCAAAGCATCTTTAACAATTATATCTTCCAATTTTGTTTTTTCCAGATAACATTCTGGGACCAAAAAAACCCCAACTGTGGGTTTCAAAACACAGAATGACAGAATCAGAGTTGGAAGGGACCTTCAAAGGTCATCTAGTCCAACTCCCATACAGTGATCAGGGACATCCTGTACCACATCACATTGCACTCAGAGTCCCGTGGGTTTAGCAACTGCCCACTTGCCTATTTAAATTCATTTTTCATGGACAATATTGGAAAGAGAGAAAAGGAGATTCAAAATGGCAAGGAAGGAAAAAATAAGCATAAACATACATATGGTGGCACTCCACTTTGCCCAGCATACAGATATTTTACAATTATTTCACATAACAAATCAAAACACACAACATACCCTCTGGGCAAAATCTAGAAGCAGCACATTCATCTCCAAATGTCATCAGCTGAAATATTTTTCGCATTCATATTCTGTATCTTTATCAGCAAAAGGACCTTACATCAAATTAAAAAGACCTCTTGCCCTATCACAGCAGAGCAGGGAATTAAAAGAAACACCAGGTTGTTTCATGTGCCCCCTGATGCACTTTGATGCACACATTAGAGACAAGGCCATTCTCATTTCCAAAGAAGCTTTTCCAGAAAGCAAGTGACTCACACAGGACTGCAAAGAGCAAGGTTTGTTTTCTTTAGCACCTGCCTCACATAGGGAGGTCTGGTAGCACATAACCCTTGACAGCATCTCCCTACCTCTTCAGCTTCAGCAACAAACAGCACAAGCCTCATTTTCCTGGAAAGCCAGAGGCAAAGACATAACGGCAGCAGAATGAGGAACAAAGCTTGCCTCCAACTCATCCTATACCTCTAGAAAAACTTCAGTTTCCCCACAGCCACTGTGATTCAACAGGCACAAGGGGTTTCTGCACTGTGCTTTTTGGAAATCCAGACTCACAGCAGCCTGAGTTCTACAACTCTGTGAGCTGCGTGTCCCCACTATAGAAGCACCACATCTCTTTGATCTAGTTGCAGGTGTTTGCATTTGGACAAGTAAAATTCCACCTAGTATCAACAGTAAGTGATGTCATGCACTAGGCTGTCTCTACAGTCCAGCAACATCTCCCACAGCAACCCACCTCAAAAGCTATGAATGTGCTTGCCCTGTCTGAAGCCCCTTCAGTTGACTGTCCCTAAGTCACATTATCTGTCCCTAATTGCTCATCTCCACCTAGACAAGACCCCTACTATACCACCCTGCCTGTCCTGCACTGGTGACATGTGTCTGACACTGCTTCACCTGTAACCCTCACACATCCTCTAAACAACAATGCAAAGACACTTAAATCACCCCCAAATTCCTGTTTCAGGGGAGTGCCAGCAGCAGTGAGAACACTTTTGTCCGGCAGTACCGTCAAAACCAAAAGCTGCCAGCAATTCATTTTCTTTAAAGGACCCAGCTTGTGTCCTGGGATTTGCAGAGGAGAGGCTTTTCCATACGTTGTGTTTCCCAAGTCTAGCACAGAGATGGGGCTGTTCCTAGCTAAGTCTCCAGGAACTCCAACTCTTCACACTATAGGACTGCCATCTGGTATCCTGTGCTCTGCCATCTGAATTACAACATTGCCTCCCAGGCCGAGGCTCAAACACCTCTTTCACACCTTCTGCTGAAGCTCCTCTACTCGTCTGGATAACCAACATGATTTAGTAGTATGTTGGGATCAACCTTACTGCCCTAAGGAAGTAATCTCTTACTTGTGATCTGCTGGTAATCTTCAAAGTCCCTTGACATAGCTACAGATGTCTGACAGTGATAACTGCTCTTGGTAAATCAAATGGTCCAAAGACTTTTCTAGACAACATTTTCAGCAGCCATCTGTATTTTAGATTTGTTGGGAGGCTGGATTTATTTTACATGGCTACTCAACCCATGCATCTTTGGGTAAATTTGGAATATTTGTGTTCAAAGTAGCGAAGTACAAAATAAGCTCTGATTAACACAGTAATTGTTGGATGATCCTGGTGTCTTCAAGCACGCCAGCTGCTCCCAAAGCAAGAGACAGAAATGGGAATGTATTTCCATCTGTGGGGGAGGTAGTGCTTCAGAGTGAAAACCAATGCATTTACAAAACTGTCCATGGAGGAATTCAGCTAAGAGATGAAGGACAGCCGAATGATCAGAGGATTTGTGTTTAAGTTTCTCCCCAACATTTACATGACCGGAGATGAATCACTGCTAGCCTTCATCAGCAAAAGAGAAACAACTCTTCCCACCTCCTCCCATGAGAGTTGTATATGGCAGGACATTGCATGGCCTTAAAGGTCAGATCAGACAGTGATGGAGACCATCAGGCAGATGGACAGATAGATCGATGATTTGATTGCTCATAGGAAAAAGCACTGGGCAACTCCATCACCCATATGAATGGCTTAAGCCACTGTTACCTGGACACATTGTACCATTTGAATGTCAAATCTGTCTATTTGGCAAACCTTGGGTAACGTGCCAGGAAAATTCAGCTTGTAAAGTGTGTCTAAGGAAGGCTGGAAGCTCCACCAGAGAATTTACCACAAGCACTACTTTGTGCATTTCTTAGATTTTTTTTTTACTCTACCTAAATTCACATCACATTTATGTTTGCTTCCTAAAATTCTTCTCACAGACAGCATAAATGAAATAAAGGAATGCACCTAAGGAAAATACAGCCTAGGAGCCCACAGCACCAGTGTTTTCAGTTTAATCCCCATGAGCTTCCACATCTCAACACAACACACAAAAAATACTGTGCCATTCATGCCACCATTCACAATTTGGATCTTCTAAAGAAGCCACAGCAAAAATAAGGCAGTAATTAACTAATGGGATTAATTCTGTCACAGTGCTGTCTCTAGCAGAAATAAGGGGGAGGGGAGGACAGAGTTACTGGCTAAAAGCTAGCAAAACTCACTTAGAACAGACAATTTACCTATCAAAGGCACGTATAAAATCAATGAATTGTTGATCCATCACCTTAGTTTTCACAATTACTTCTTATAATGCATTCAGCTTTTTGCTTCAAAGCACCTTTACAGCTAGAGCTCCCACTCCAAGTTCCCCAGAGATCATCTGCAGTACAAAGCAATCAGATTTGTAGAGGACATGGAGTTTGTCTGCTTGGTTTTTAGTGATGCGCATCATTGTTCAGATAGATTATAAACCGGTTCCACCATTATCAATCATAACAGCGAGTTATTCAGCACAGCAAAGAAACATCAGACTCTTTTGTTTAGTTTTTCTACACTTGAAGGAAAAAGCCACTGAAGTGTTCTCAAGAAGCACTCAGGGAGAGATAAATTAAACTTTAAATAGAAATGGAAATACAAGAGGAGAGTCATCAGTCACTGTGGCTCATACAGAGGTTTATTAGTCAACCCAAGTTCCAAGAAGATGGGAGCTGAAGCAGGAGATTGTTTCAGCTCATGGCACAGGTGCCATGCAAAACAGCAGTGGAACAGGGCACCACACCAGTTGTCACTCATTTGCCTATCACCAGAGAGCTTCAGGAGGAAAAGCTTTATGAAGAAATCATGACAGCAAAAAGAGGTTCCCAACTTGAATTACATTGCCCAAGGCTCCCAGATTAGCTGGATGGCACCAATTTACTGCATGCCCTTCTTAAAGAAGTGGGTCCTCAGCTCAAACCCCGCCTGTGAGATTGAGGTCTCTGTGAGTGTCAATGCCCAGGACAGGAATTATTTCAAGAGGATAATAAAAACTCCTTTTCTGGTTGTCAGCCAGATAGACAGCAGGATGGCCCACCACAGGTCTTTCAAATTGTCCTACTGCTCCTCCAGCTAGTGGAGAAGATTCCACGAGGACAACCCCAAATGATCTTATACCACAAAATATATCTGTTGCTTATCTATTGTTTATGTCAGATAATGTGTATCTCACCTTTGCCCTAGCCCATGCCACTGAATCTCTGCTCATTTGAAGTCTGACTCAACAGCAGCGATGTCAAACAGCACCTTTCCCTCCTCAGACATGCACACCCTTTGGCTTCCTCTCAGCACAAGCACCAGACCTTCCTCAAGACTTCCTCCAGCCTCTAAATGACTCTGTATCTTTCAGAGGAGCAGCAGTCCTTGTTCCACACTTTGCACCTCAGCTCAGCACTGCTCCCCACAACCCAAAGGCTGCTAAATCCCTCTGTGCAGCAGTAGCTGCGAGTGCACCAATCCTGAATTCTGAACAAGGTGCCAAACACTTGGGAATAGCCTGGAACAAATCATATTTATGATAATATTACAAAGCTTAAGGGATTATTTTTATATTCTTGAGTTCCAGAATCAGGTTGGTTTTTAAATGAGAATCAAGAGAGTATACAGCCCAAGCTCACTTTTAAGATTTAACACACATTTCCCTGGAAGGCCAGAGCACTGGTAACTGCGAGGTACAGTACAGGGCAAAAATAAAGAGAGGGAAAGCTGTGAAATATAGCCCCCCTGGAGCTCAATTACTTCTGACTCATCCTTCCAAACGAGTTCTTTGCCTCCATAAATCAGAGAGAACAGAAACACTCGCGCTGCTGAGAGAGAGTAATTATTCCTGCACAGTGTGAAGGGAAAACACACACAATAATAGTGCCAGCTCATGAAACTCTGCTGGTGTCAACAGTCAGAAAAACATGCTTTTAGAAACAGAGAGACACACTGTAGCCTGTACAACAGCACTCAGTCCCACCTGCATGCTTAGAGAGCCAGAAAAGGTGCAAGAGCCTCTCCATAGGAGGAAACAGGCCTCAGGGTTCTCCCCAGGAACAAGGTGGCTCAAACGCCCTGTTAACATTTATCACTGTTCTCCACAATGACTTCCACCTTCCTGCACCAGAAGGGACCAGTACTTAGTTGCTCATCAGGAAATCAGTAGAGCATCCTCAAATAAAAGACACAACTTCAAATGCCTTAAAATTAGACATCAGGTGACACCAAACAGCACAGCTATTGCTGGCAGGCACTTGGACCCCAGAAACATTTCATTCCAACAAGGTCATGCTTGCTCCAAGCAAGGAGTAGATTACAACTCAAGTCCATCACTAAACTTTTCAAGGTTATCTGTTCAGTTAAAAAACAAAATTAATTGAAAGATTGTTCCTCCTTTTGGAGCTTCCTTTAACCTTAATCATTTTATTAGCTGAGATAAAATCCAGGTATGTTTCCAAATAACAGGATCTCATCAGCTTTGCTTTTTCAGTACCAGCACACCATGATGTGTGTAGCAACAAGAAGTAATGCCAGTAGTCCTCCACCTCCCAGCCCTGCTCTGAGGAGGATTCAGTGAGGTTAATGGGGAGAAAGCTCAGCATCACACACGCACCCACAAAAAGCCAAGTCTGTGTGTCCTAGGTTAGGCCCAAAAGACCACACAATGACAGATGCCACCCCCCCTTCTCTCAAAAGAGAGGAGAGAAAGGAGTTAAGAGATTGATGAACTCAGAAAAATCGTAAAGTACTTCAATAGATAAATAAATAGCAAATGAAAAAGAAAATATATACAATGTATACAAAACTATATCAAGCTCCCAAGATGACAAACATCTCCAGCAGCACAGGGAAAGTCCCAGAGATCAGCAATGGTCAGGAGCTGGATCTGGAGTCAAGAGTACTCAGATCAGGATCAAAGGCAGCTGGACAGAGTCTTTCCTAGATGATGGCCATCAAAAAAAGAGAGGTGATCCTTTGATCCCTTAGATTTTATACTGAGCATGGGGCAGACAGGATGGAATACTCCTGTTGGTCAATTTTGGGTCACTTGCCTTGTCTGCTCCTCCTTGCAGGTGGGAATCCTCTACGTCTTTCCATTTCCAACCCCTGGTATTCCTTGGTATAATCAGTTTCCGAAAAATGTGCTGGTAATTTCAGAGTTTAGTCAGACAGAAGAGGCCTATTTGAAAAGTGAAGCTACAGACTAGAAAATTTGCTCTATTTTACCTCAGATCAGGACACCGTGAGGCACTCAGGTCTTCCCAATATCTAAGTGCTCCACTGGGCTGAAGTTCTGTCATACTCAAACCAAGCCATTGGCAAACATTAGCAAAGGACCAATTTGCACCTACACCATGATGGTAGGACAGCCACTAACTGAATGGTGGCCTTCCAGTTCCAGTAAACATCAGCTAGACAACAGCATGAATTACCCTCCCACTGTGGTACATAGAAATAAAATCAATTTGTCTACACTTGCACACCTGCCCTTTTCTCTCAGCAAAACTTCCCATTTTCCCCAAGCACCTCTCTGCAGATCCAACACCCAATTAACCTTTCATTAAAGGCTTCCTAGACATTTACAAAAAGGCCATGGTGTCCATGATTACAAGTTTTATTTCACAGGCATTGCTACAGCTCCACATCATAGTCTACTTACCCCTTTGGAAACCTACAGTCTCATCCTTCACCTGATGCTCCTTAGTACTGGGATGGAATAGAATCATAGAATAGTTTGGGTTGGAAGGGACCTTAAAGATCATCGAGTTCCAGCCCCCCTGCCATAGTCAGGGACACCTCCCACTAGATCAGGCTGCTCAGTGCCATGTCCAGCCTGGTCTTGAACACCTCCAGAGAGGGGGCGTCCACAACCTCTCTGGGCAACCTGTTCCAGTTTTTCACCACCCTCACTGTAAAGAATTTCTTTCTTATGTCAAGTCTAAATCTACCCCCTTCCAATTTACATCCGTTGTTTCTGGTCCTCCCATCAGATATCGTATTAAAAAGTCCTTCCTCTGCCTTTCTGTAGGACCTCCTCATTTACTGATAAGTTATTATGAGGTCCCCCCTGAGCCTTCTCTTCTCCAGGCTCAACAACCCCAACTCCTTCAGCCTGTCTTCATAGGGCAGTTGCTCCAGCCCTTTGATGGGTCACCAGAAATCACTTCTTATTTACCTTCACTCTCAGTGTTTTTACAGATCTGTAGAATATTTCCTCTCAGCCATCTCTTGCTCAGTCTAAGGTCATCTTGAAAATTCATGGTACAAAACCTACCCCCCTTATCTGCAATTTTAACCCTGCTCTGAACCTCATCCCAGTTCTCCTGGTTTGTTCCAGAGCCAGGTGATAAGAGAGCAGCAGGCAATGCAAGCTCCGGCTTACACAGCTGGATTGTTTTCTTCCTACTGCCATTGCTAGTAACTTCTAATGTTCAATTAGTTTTGTGATCACTGCTGAGCACTGAGCCAATACTACTACAGAGCTCTACATTATAACCCAGGACCTCAAGGCCACAGAGCCCGTTGGCACCTCACAGCTCATCATCTTGTGTACAAGCAGAATTATTTTTATGTGCATCACTTCACATTTTCTTACCCTGAAATTCATCTGTCATTTTAGCACTCTGCCACACTGTTTCAGAACAGTCTTCTACACATCTTCACATGTTGCCTCTCTCCACTACCCCAAATAGTTTGCCATGCTGCCAAAAATCATTGCTTTTCTTTTTTTGTTCCTTTTTCAAGTCCCTGACACATATTTGAAGGATCCAAGTTCTCAGCGTGACACCTTGCAATGATCTACTGCTGTTTTCCTTCCACCAGTAAAATTCATTACTTTCACTCTGTTACTCATCTTTTAACCTAATTTTACTACTAATAATGATTATGATGACCTTTTTCCACAACAGCTTCGTTTCCTTAAACATCATCCATGAGGAACCTTGATAAATGCCTTTAAAAAATACAAGCAGGCATGCTTGTAATGGAGCACTCTACTCCATATGCTTGTTAACACCTTTAAAGTAGCATTTTCCCCTGTGCCTCCCCAGGTGCATGTTCACAGCTGTCTTTTTGCTTGGAAGCAGTGTCTTAGTTTCACAGGACACTATTGAGGGCAAAGCATTTCTAGCTTCATCCAAAAGAAAAAACTATGTCCCAAAGCATCTCTTTTGTCATCTCACAAACACCTCCTAGACCTGTCTTCCCTTTAAGTAAGACAAAATAAAATCCTTGGCCAAACATAACTATCAATACTAGCACAAACCTTTTATCTCATGTCTCTTTCTTTCACTGCCTCAGAGAGTACAGGTTTAATGAAGGCTGATGAAACTCTTATTACAAATAAATATTTGGGCACTGACCCCCGAAACAAATCCAATTTGTCTGGTTCCCAATTCAGATAGCCTTCTGGATCTTAAATACACAGATCGCTTTCTGCACAGGCCTCATTCTATCTCCCATCTCTTGCTTCTCAAACCCCTTTATCACACTTCAAAAAGCTATAATCAATTTGCACTTGATAGCTAGGGTTTTCCAAGTACACCGAGAGAAACAAATGCCACCATTTACTACTGATTTAGACATACAATTTCCATGGATGGAAATTCCAGGAACCTCTGGATAGCATCCTTTCCCTTCAGTGCATCAACCACATCACTCAGCATGGTGTTATCTTTAAATCTGCTGAGGGTGGACTTGATCCCTGTTTGTCATTGATGAAGATATTACACCATATTGGTCCCAATACAGACCCCTGAGGGACACCACTTATCACCATTCTCCATCTGGACATCGAGCTGTTGACCACTACCCTCTGTCCACTACCATCTGATCAATTCCTTATCACTTCCAGTTCTGCAGCTGTCCCAGAACTTTCCTATGCTGAACAGAGCTGTGCTAGCTCACCAGGGAGCCACACATAGTGAGCTGATGTTTCTGTTACTCCTATAGAATGGCCCTCTGGCACCACACAAATGTCAGATGGATGGGGGAAAGGCACTTCAAGCTCTATGCATGCCCTAATCCCACCTTAGTTAAATATAAATAAGGTTTCTCAAAGCAAAACAAATGTTCAAATCTTCAATTGATAAAAAACGCTGGCCACCTAGTTTCTGTTTGTTTTCCTCCTTGCCCATGTATCCCTTACAATAATTGTACAGTCAGACCCATGAAAAACTACCATTTTTCAATAGCCTGACATAAAAATATGAGCCTAAGCTCTATTCCAGAACAATTTGCAAGAAAACATTGAACTGGGCAATACACGATAGGAACAAAATCTTTTCAGAAGTGTGGACAATGCAGAGCATCGTAAAAGTGTTAAAAATATAGAATCATGGAATAGTTCATGATGGAAGGGACCTTAAAGATCATCTAGTTCCAACCCCATCTAGTGGGACACCTCCCACTAGATCAGGCTGCTCAGTGCCCTGTCCAGCCTGGCTTTAAACAACTCCAGAGAGGGGACAGATATAAAGCTGACAAAGCAGAAGCACATCTTTGTAGTACATATTAACACAGAACACAAATATGGCACAGTAGCTTAGATCTGAGAGCACAGCAGCAGTCCTTGCAGAAATCTGTATGCCAAAGACTCACCACACACATCCTCCAACATGCATCTAAACATCCAGAGGACACACAGTTGAACCTCATGTGATGTCATTTTTATTGCTCTCCAAAAATTATCCAAACCCAAGGACTTCAGAGAGCTGCAAGCATGAGCAATACCTAACGGATGCAGGAGACATCAGACATTCTCCCCCTGTAGGGTAATGGAGCACCTCTAAATTTCCTGCATCATCAAGCAACTTGTAACTCAAACATTTGTCACATCCAACCACACATTACTCAAACTTCTTGTGTGGTGCCTGGTCCTTAACAATAGTATTTTCCACTACCTTCTGGACCACCAATGGTCTGTAGATCAGAATTTGGTAATCACTGGTCTGTGAGAAGTTGTTACAGCAAATAAAGACAAGGGTTATGAAATATCACCCTTTATTGCCTCCCTCAGGGAAGATAACAGAGAGGAGGAAATGAGGCTTCCAATACTGACAGACTTTTTTTTGCAAGCTTCTATCTTAGGCAATTTCCCACTTGGTACACAGCCACAAACACAGTATTGAATAATTACAGCACGCCCCCCACTTCCCTCCCTCCCCTCTTCATCTAATTATGGAAGCAAACTCTGAAAGGAAACAAAATCTGCATTTTTAGCAAAGTTGTCCTAAATGTGCCCTTAGGACTTTGCTCTCACTGAAGCGTTATGATAAAGTGCATGTTCACATTCAGTACATGACAGCATTCCTGCAGTTCTGCCATTCTGAGCATTCTTCTATGTCAGGCACCTCACAGCCACTGAGAGCAGCACCATGAGGATGGCAGAAAACTTCAAGCAGAGAAAAATCTGTACCCGTGTGCTGATGAAATGAGAGCTTGAGTCTTCACCCCCATGCACATTATAAAGGAGAAGCGAGGAGTTTCATCACATCCTCTGAATGTATTCTCTGAAATTCACTTCTGAAGCATGACCTTTAGGATAGAACCCACTTTATACGCATCTTTCATTTGTAATATCATCACTTTCAGGAAGCTGTAGTTTCACATGCTTGCACCACCAACAACAAAAAAATATAAAAGGAAAAAAAAGAAAAACATACCTATAGCATAATGTTAACATTTGATGCTGGTATTTAGCCTTAATGTCAACTTTGCTAACTTCACTTTGTTCGCAACAATCAAACACTGGGCTCTTCCTTCATTAGTAAGAAATAAATAACATGATTCACATAGACTTTGCTGAGTCTGAGAGCCATATGTATTTGTACCCTCACAGAGAGGGAGATTTACCTCATATCAGTGTCTGCAAAGCTTTGGCATTAGAATGGGCAAGACATACAAAGTGTGGTATTTAAGTCTCAGATAAGGTCTGTAAAGACCAGACCAAAAAGTTACATTTCCCTCAGCAGTACAAAAATCCCAGTTGTCCTATATCAAAAGTGCACATGAACTTCCCTCCTCAATAAGTGACAATTCCAGTGCTTCCCACAAGAAGTGATACTTCCCACAAATAGAGACTACCATCAATGGAATTGATAGCAACTGAGGAAAAGAGGGGCTGTTCATCTCCCAGCCCATCAGAAGCTATTTCCTTCAATTCAGAATATTCCCTCCTTTTTTCCCCCTTCAACAATGGGCTCAGAAAAAGCCAGAGACATCTGTCAAACCCAGATGGCTCACTTGGAAAACAACTGTGCAACTGTTTGTAAGGAAAGCAATAGAGTCAACAGAGAAGGGTTGGATATTTATGTACATTGGAAGCAGCTCATCTCTGCAATGATAACTCGAACTCACTCCCAGCACTGCTGCAGGCAGGACCAAAGAGCTATTGCTCTTCTGAGGGACCAGCCACGTTCAGGCAAGGTGAGACCATGTGTTTCTCCAGGTATCACTGAGGTCTCACAACCCTCTAAGCCAGGCAGTTCCCTCTGGGAAAAGATCATCTAGAGGAATACTTGGAGACTTTGCATGCAGAAGCAGCAGCCTCCACATTCTGGGCTCAGCTGTAAATAAAATATAATTCTGCTATTTAAAATAAAAAGGGGAGAGATAAAAAGAAAACATAACTCCATACTGAAAAGAGTAATTTCCAGGGGATTAAGCTATTGTGCTATTTGCTTTTGTCTATTTTAGCTGCTGCTCAAGATGTTAACCTCACGACTCCCAGAGAAGCAATGAAAACAATTATCATGCTGGCAATGGGATTTGCAGCTCAGAAGAAACATGTATTAAGGAAGGAGTGATGAGTGCTGCTGTGCAGTACTGCTTCCAGTTCCAGCAGCACCCTATAACTAGCAAGAATATATTGTACCTTATGCAAGGCATTTCAGCCTGGGTAGGCAGTCAGACTCGGAGACAAAACATCTGCTAAACCACACAACTCCCTGAGGACAGAGCATAGATGTCACCACAGGGAGAGCCTTACAAAAGAAAACTAGCCTGAAGAAACCTGCCTTTGTTCCAAGACCTTCATTGTTACCAGCAGATGCTAACAAAACCAGTGCTGTGACAACAAAACCAGTATGAGAAGTTCAAAGCCTTTAGAGTATCCCTGGATGTCCCAAAATTACTTTTCTTCTAACCAAAAGCTGCTCAGTTTGCTGGAAGAGGGGGAAGAGAATCAAATGCTTCATCTAATCCCAGGGGTACTCTGATCATGTCAGTGCAGTACAGACATCTGTGTGATGCGGGCACCACACGGTCAGGAAAAGTGCTGGATGTTCAAGGAGGCAAATGAAGGGGATTCGAGTTGCACACAGCAAGTGGCCCTAATGGCCTTTCCAAAGCCCTCATGGTGCCAGCCAGTGACACCAAGTAACCACATTCAACAGCATCACAAATTAAGTTAATACTTGCAAAAGGTGCCACGCTGACAGACTTCAAGAAGTGCAGCAGCTAAGCAGACTGCTTAAGGACAGAAGAAGGGAAAAAAAAAAGAAAGGCAACAAATATATGTATTTCTTTTCCTCCTTCCAAGCCACCTATCAATTGCATGCCTCTCCACTGGCAAGTAGGTACCAGGGCACAAATCCTTTCCTACCCACACACTCATTTGTTCTTTAAAGGAAACAAGAGAGGCAGCTTTTGCCATTTGTACCACGAAGAAGATACATGACCAGCACATGTGATGCTCCACACTTTAACAGTGCCCTCACATCAGGGACCCTGATGCAGAACAGCCAGAGCCCAGCAGGCACTTCTGTCCCAGCTACAGTCACCTTGGGCAGGAAGGAGCCACCGCAGAAGAGCCACTGAGAAAGAGCACTACAGATCTTCCTCATCTCTCCCAGCACCAAGTTACTCACAGATTCCTCAGCATAAGGTTCCCAAAGCCACCAACAATCTGAGGCCCCAGAGTTCAGGACATTAACTTGTCTGAGGCCCGTGGAGCTCAGGCCTGCAGCAGGATGAGGTCAAGTCTGACTCAAAGGAACATTTATTTTCTAGGTAAACTAAAGATTCACTGGTCAGAATTACATTAAACTGAGAAGATGAGAATTCCATTAGCTAATCTAATTTAACCTGATCTGTTTGAATTTCATTAGACATGGCTGCACTGGAGACTCAATAATGAGACTCCAGTACATTGGGATCCTGACTGCTTCTAACTCAATCTCCCAACCTGATGCGGACAGCTGTAATTGGGCTAATTAGCTACAGAACCTGTGATGTACTTCACATGAGCTCAGGGTGAAGAGAGAAAGATTAAAATGAAGCCAAATGGATGAGCAAGCACAAGCTTACTTGCATACAATTTAGAGGATGGGAATAACACACCCAGTGTTTGCAGATGTCTTCGCTTGTCTCAGAGGGCGGGGGTAGGGCATTGCATAGGAACAGTTAATTAGCTTGATAAATTAAAGGATGAGACAGAAGGTAAAAAAAGAAATTTTCTTATTTAAATAACCCCTCTACAAATTCTGTCAGCCACTGGAAGTTACACACCAAAGCTATTTTGGAAAACAATCAGAGCATTATTATTTCTAAAGTTAGCCTACCTGGTTGGTTTACATATAAAGAAATCATCACTCTGAAATTTGTCAGCACTCCTACAGAGAACAAGAGGATGCAGGTTTGAAGAAGCAGCCAGACAGCCTGCATGGCAGCCTTTGGTCCCAGTTTCTGCTTCAGCAACTCAAAGGGTCCTTGGTGCTCTCTGCTTACACTACAGGTGCACAAGTAACGTTTAACTTCTTGATCAGGAAGATCACATGTGATTTTTGTGTCAAAAAACCTTTGAACTTCAACGCCCCACAATCTGCAAAATAAGTGACATTTATTGCTGTGCCCATAAATGCTGCTGTATTGGAACAGGAAAAATACAGTCAAACCAGAGAGTATTTAAAGCCAGGTTGGATGGTGCTGTGGGCAACCTGATGCTGGTGAGAGATGTCCCTGTTCAGTGCAGGGGACTAGTACTAGCAAACCTTGAAAGTCCCTTCAAACTCCAATCATTCTATGATTCAACCATCCCAGCTAGACTCTTAAATTTGTGTTACAGAACTACAGAAGCTTTAACAACCTGAGGCAAAGCCAGAGCATTGTGCTGCTTTTTCAGCATAAGCCATCCTTTTCCTTCACTGCAGCCCTCATCAAGCCAAGGAGGAGCCCATTGCAATGATCTCATCTGGAAGACACAGAGGTACAAAAACACCCCAGCATGCTCCTGCCTTGATGAATCTCTCCTGTGAAGCTGACAGCAGTGGGAAGCTAGAAAATCTGTGCAGGGCATGTTCCACCAGGAACAAATGATTTTAGGCAAAGTCCTGTAACCTTCTCCTGTCTTTTCCCCTCCAACACAGCCATACTGGCATATATGAAGTAGCATCCAAAGCCCTTCAGAAATTCAACCTTATCCAGTTTAGAAACACTAGATGTATCCAAATGGTGTAGGGAAGATCTTATTCATAACTGGAGGGGGTGAAAAAAAAAAAAGGCAACATAAAACTAAACCTGATCTTTCAATGGAACTCTACCACTTAAATAAAAAATGTCTGTGGTTGAACCTAACTCCAGGCTTCACTGTTCCATGCAAAGTCACATTGATATTGATTTCAGAATTACTTTCAAATTACAAGTGCNTATGACTGGAAGGGACCTTAAAGGTAAAGTTCCAAACCCCCTGTCAGAAGCACGGGCACCATCCAAATGGTGTAGGGAAGATCTTATTCATAACTGGAGGGGGTGAAAAAAAAAAAGGCAACATAAAACTAAACCTGATCTTTCAATGGAACTCTACCACTTAAATAAAAAATGTCTGTGGTTGAACCTAACTCCAGGCTTCACTGTTCCATGCAAAGTCACATTGATATTGATTTCAGAATTACTTTCAAATTACAAGTGCTAGCAATAAAGTTAACTGCACGAATTTCAAGCATTACACTTCTCTTGCGATTTCAATTATCGATTAAGTACCATGGCAGAAGCATTAAGTCTCAAAATGTTAAGTGATTATTACTTTGCTACTGCAAGGTTTAAGGGTGGGTTTTTTAATTGGTATTTTCTTTTTTCCTTTTAACATTTTTGGGTGTAATGGTTATGCGAGATACTCTGAGAGCTGTAGTTTAAATGTTATCACATTCAATCTAAGTGCTTAAAGATAGAAACTGGTTTTAAATCAATCAAATGTAGTGAGTTTGGATAGCTAACAGTACATAAATCATGTTTTACTGGCCTGAAACAGCTCTATAATTAGCAATTGATGGCTTCACTGTTTTTAGCATCCTTGTTGATCAGCCAGTATTTACCAGAAGAAGCTGCACATCACCCTCCAGAGGTTTCAGGGAAATGAGATATCAGAGGTTTATTCACAGAGGAGCAAACAGATTTTACAACTGGCCAGCCATGTCTAACTTCATTGGCTACCCTGGATATTTCCTAGGGGAGAGTGACTGCTACTTTTTAAATACATAAAGTACAAATTCATTGACATTTGTGATAAATGTTGAACATCCTTTTCCCACCAATCTCACTCTGTTACTTTGGCTTGTGAAATGTAGGTAGATACATTCTGTGGAAACACCACAGTTCTGTGAGTTAAGGACTCACCAAGCTGGGCACAGTTTTCCCTTTGCAGAGTTGCTTGCACTCACCTGTGGATGTTCCCATTGCACATGCCAGGCAGCTTTCAACTCGGACACTGCATCTCCCTAATTAACACAGCAGAGATGAAGCCTGGATGGGGAGCAATCACCCTCCCCATTTATCTTTCCAGAGCAGGTTTGGAGCTACCTCAAGCAGGAAAGCCAAGATATGGATTTACTTATCAAGAGCATATGCATATGTGCCCACAGACACATCCTTGCACCTAGGCAAGAGGATGGACGTAGTCAGCAGAGGGTTGTGCATTTATCTGCAGCTACTTAAAGTTGGAGCCAGAAGGATTTTCATGGTCTTGCTCCATTGCGCACAAGTCATGTAAAGCTCTACTTGGCAGCTGCCTTCTCCAGCAAAGCTGGTCTCTGAAGGTTGGCCTCCATCACTCCTCTAATTTCTTGTTCCTCCTAACTAAGCTAAGCTGATAAGCTGTGCTGAATGTCACTTCTCAAATCACTTCATAAAATATCAGTGAGGCAGTTTAAAAATTAACTCGCTGACTTAGATTTCCCTTCTCCATTTTCTCCGCTGTTTCACTGAAAACATCACTTGCACAAAAACCAAGAGCCCGTTTCTCCGTGCTCACATACAGCACAAATCTAATATGAACGCTACTGAAAAAGCCACCCCACATACACACCAGCAGGGAACAAGTGCCACATATACAGAGGTCCTTAAGGGTATATACAAGGAGCTGAAAGTCCAGCACTGCAAATCAGCACCTCCCCAAAGAGTTCAACAATGTCCTTCTTACTGTGTGTAGGGCAAGAGAATCCAATGTACAGGGTAAGCTTTATAAAAGACACAAAGGAAAAATGCATCAGTTTAAAAAAGCATCCTATCTGATATTAAGTTATAAGTTTTGAACATAAACCCCCCACTGTGTGACTCCAGCCAATAAACCCTCACAGCTAGCAACCAGAACATTTTACCAGCAAGGGGTGTAGTCAGTGCAGCAAGAGATGCTGCAGCTACTAACAGGACCAGGGAAGAGAAGGCTCAGGGGGGATCTCATAGTAACTTATCAATAACTGAAGGGGGCCTACACAAAAGCAGGGGTAGGACTTTTTAATAAGATATGTGATGGGAGGACTAGAAATAATGGATGTAAATTGGAAAGGGGTAGATTCAGGCTAGATATAAGCAAGAAATTCTTTACAGTAAGGGTAGTGAAACACTGGAACAGATTGCCTAGAGAGGTTGTGGATGCCCCCACTCTGGAGGTGTTTATGGCCAGGCTGGACAAGGCACTGAGTAGCCTGATCTAGTGGGAGATGTCCCTGCCTACAGCAGGGGGGTTGGAACTAAATGATCTTTAAGGTTCCTTCCAATGCGAACCAAATTGTTTACAATTTCCTTACAGTGACACAGTGAGATACCCTATTCCAGCACTTACAAGCAAGGATTTGAGCACAGAAGAGAGGCAGTGCCCACCCTCAAACAGAGGCAAGGACCTGGGTTCCCTCTTGGCTCCTACCTCATACTTGCCCCAGGAGAGAGAAGAGCAGCCAGTGCCAGGATCCCGTTCTTGCACTGTCTCTCAGGGTGGATGTTTTGACTCTAATCCTTGAAGCCTTGGCTGTTTGTTAGTGATAACTCTGGTTTGGAAAACTATCACTTTAGAAATTTGCAGTGTCAGATCCTGAGAGTAAGCTGTAAGTCTCCAAAGAGCAGCAGCATGTACCACATATCCGTACAAGCACACGGCAAGTAGAACAAGCAGCAGCATTAATTCAAAAATCTGGCTGTTCCATCACAGGTCAGATTTTTGAACCTGTGTTCCTCTCCTACCTTCTTGGGTTTCACATTTTACCTGCTCTATAACATGATTAGTGATACCCCAACATTACAGTTTCCCTCCTCCCCAAGCAGGTTGACCTTTCAGCTGGAGACATGGGTGTCCTGGTGATTTAGGACACATTAGAGACATGTCAGTTAAACTAAATAAAGTTAGAGCAGCTGTTCTTACACAGTTTACAGCTGTGCTGAAAAACTCCCAGCTGAAGGATGGGAGAGAAGCCAAAAGCACAGGCGGGTTTCAAAAGGACATCATCCAACTCACAGCCAATTCTCAAGGACTGGGGGGCAGAAGCAGGAGGGAGGCTGCACAAAGGGAATGAGCAACCACTGCACACATTAACCCTGGCCTGCTGCTCTGGTCATGATTTAATACCATCAGGGATGGCCACGAGATGGTCTGACCTAACCCTAGCAAATATCTTCTTCCTATCAGTTCAGGCTATTTGCTAATTCAAGCCTAACTCAGCACACTTCAGTTCTCTGAAGTGAAGGCAGCAACTGAGTATTTGAACCCAGGTCTGTCTGGTAATTGTGCAGCAAGACTGACTAAAATCAAATTTAAGTCAGCCCAAAAAATCATAGAATAGTTTGGGTTGGAAGGGACCTTAAAGATCATCGAGTTCCAACCCCCCTGCCACAGGCAGGGACACCTCCCACTAGATCAGGCTGCTCAGTGCCATGTCCAGCCTGGTCTTGAACACCTCCAGAGAGGGGGCGTCCACAACCTCTCTGGACAACCTGTTCCAGTGTTTCACTACCCTCACTGTAAAGAATTTCTTTCTTATGTTAAGTCTAAATCTACCCCCTTCCAATTTACATCCATTGTTTCTGGTCCTCCCATCCGATATGATATTAAAAAGTCCTTCCTCTGCCTTTCTGTAGGACCCCCTCAGGTACTGATAAGTTACTATAAGGTCCCCCCTGAGCCTTCTCTTCTCCAGGCTGAACAACCCCAACTCCTTCAGCCTGTCTTCACAGGGCAGTTGCTCCAGCCCTTTGACCATTAGAGGTAGCATGTGAGTACATCCTATAGCTAAGCATAGCAGGGGACTTCCATTTGATTTATCTCAGGAATACTAGTACACCAATTAACTCAGTTTCTTTGAGGAAAAGTCATCATATAATTTACATATTTTGGCCATGTAGCAAGGAGGGAAAAAATTACAGAAACGCTTGTGATGCATTTGGATGTGCTCACCTACCAAAGATTTCATAATGAACACAGTCATGACATTAGATTAGTGTTTCACAATGCAAAGCGAATTTTGTTTTAACTGGAAGCATAACAAGGAATTAAAGCAGCTGTGCCTGTCATTATTCTGCTTAGCTTGTTAATGGAATTGGTTTGCTAGAACCAAAATGGTTCAAGAGATTAATTAAAAACAGGTGGTTCCGCACAGTAACTTCTCCACACTACATTGAGAACTTTTTGTGGCCAAACCACCTCTGCTCTTCCTAATGATCTGCAGAAATTCCATTTGCACATCTCTGGGGTCAATAAAACAGTAATAAAATTTAATTCAGAACATTGCCTGTGTGATGGAGTGTGTTGCAAGGCCCGCCTTAGGAGAAGAGTGATGTCCAGTGAACTTGGAAGACTGGTCCTTGTGAACCTTCTCCAGAGGCTAGTGTTGCCTGGACACATCCTCCACCTCACTGAACTGTCCTTGCTCGAGGCATCCCCAAGGGGTTTAAAAATAGCTTGTTAGTCAAGAAGAGCTGAAAATCATTAGCCTTATTAAAAAAAAAAAAAATAGGAGGATCCTTAGAAGAAGTCTTCCAACTACAAGCAGACAAGTTTTTATGCGTTTTTTATTCAGGGTGTTTGTCACTATCTCTGCTGGCTGTATGCTATAGCCCCCCCATGGCAGCTAAATGACTTCTGCTAGCAAAGATTTTAAGAACTGCTTGTGCAGAAAAACCTAGTCATTCCTAAAAAAAAAAAAATCTGTTAATTCATTAAAAAAGGAGTTTTGTACCTAAGAATGGACATGGAATATGAAAATCCTGCTAAAAAGTCCTGAGTATAGTTCACAAAGCTTATTTCAGCAAGTACTTGTTGCCTTTTTAGAGGTTTTTTTTGTTTGCCTTTTAAACATTCCTGCAGTACAGATCTAAGACAAACCTCATCCTGAGTTGGAGGAAAAAAAGATGCACTGAATATTTGGATGGTGATGAGTGTGACTTCACAAGTCATTCTCACAATAGATAGGAAACACACGTTGGGCCTAAAGCAAGGACAGTTTTGTAATATGAATTATTATAGTTTGTCAAAGTACTAGATTTTTTAAGACATGACAGGGATTCACTTGATGACAATTTGAGTCTCAATACTAATCCCTTCAGTAACATTCTGGTTTTGCAAAAGTAAACTGTAAGATGCTGTCCAAATATTAAGGAAAACCCTGATAGTGCTTTTAAGTCAGCACAGAAAAGATAAGCTCCCAGGACTACTGTCCTGCTGTTTTATACCATTCAAATGTTTCCAGTGAGATGGAGAGTGGAGTATTTTAAACCTTAAAAGGAGGCAGGACAAATACAGTTGCACAGACAAAAAGCAGCCATGCTAGTTAGAGGCTTAGGTATTCTCAGCCACCACAGATGTGTAACACACCAGAGTGCAACAGCTCCAGTTATAAAATTGTGATAGAAAATCCAGGCAGCATCACCAAGTTATCCTTATTTGAAAGCTGCAGGCTGAGCTACAGTTTGTGCAGCAGAAGATACCACACAGTTTCACAAAAGACCAGCTGGGAGTTAAACAGCTGGGAAGGCTTCACTCATATGTGAATCTCTTTGTAGAGAGCACATCAAAAATCCCTTGCCTATCTATGATCCTTCAAACACTGTTCAGTCACAAGCAGTTAGTATTACAGCAGGGTCAGACTCGGCAGGAAAGCAGGCTCAAGCTCAATATTTTGTCATGTCCTCTCTCATTTCAACTCCCAGAGGAGCAGAGAAAAGTGGGAAGAAAGCACACCTGAAAACTTGGTTTAATCTCATTTCTAATTTGAGGCACAAGTGGATTCCTGTTTTAGCTAACAGGTTATTAGGTTACAGCAGCTAATTCAGATGCTTACTCCTGCTTATGTCTGATTCAATCTTTTGGAGGATTGATATAAAATCTCAAGCAATAGCAGTATTTGAAAGGTGGGGAGAAGTAGAAGACAGATGCACACTACTAAAACAGTTACTAAAACAAAGTACTATCATCAAGTGCTTCAAAACCCACAACACAAAGCACAAGCCACATGCAGCACAGGGAAGGGCTCAGGGCCATTGGTTTAACTACTTTCCCATTAACAGTAAGTAAATATAAAACTGATGACACTACTGAATTCCTTTTTCCTCTTCTTTTAAAAGAGGTAATGCTATAAACACAGAAGTGTGGTGCTCCACTTCTACTTTATGCAACAGCTGGGGATTGACATGGCAAATACCCATGAGTTCAGCAAAATAAGCAGCCAGACAATATGAAGCACCTACCAACAGGTGGGGGTTGACATGGCAATATCTAGTGGTTCAGCAAAATAAGCAGACTGACAACATGAAGCACCTACCAAATGGAATCTCTACCCAATGTAGCCTGGTCCCCAGGCAGGAGGCTAAGCAAGGTCACCCATCTCCATGACAGACTGATACAGTGGGGAGACATATAACTCCTGCTCAGCCTTACTGGTCCTTTAAAGCCAGAACTGCCTCTTTGCCTGTTGCCTTGCCACATCTCCTTTCTCACCCAGTCACCTCTCCACAAAACAATTAGATCCCTGCTGATGCAGTCTCACCAGTTCCATGACTCCTCCAGGATGCAAAATTGCAATCCTTTGGCACAGCCTCAGCCAGGGGAAGCTGTCCTTCATGGCTGAACTTTGGGACCAACTGCTGCAGCTGCTGGAAGATGAGAAAGGCTGCCACAGCCACTTGTCTGCCAAGGAGGCAGGAGATCCTGGTTAATGGAGGCTGTGGGATGCCTCAGGATCAACGTACACCTTACCTAAGGGACGCCTCAGCTCCCCCAGTGCTAAGCAGCCTACAGAGCCTGCAAGACATTTAGACCTTTCAACCCTCTCAGGGTTTGCAAATGTAATGAAACCAAATAACAGCAAGACCAGGGGAACATCTTTTTCCCAGCAGGGTTTTCATGTTATGCTGTTATTTCCCCAGTACAAGTCTGGGTAGCAGGCTGAGCACAATGCACGAGACCCTACATTTGGCCAAATCCTACTGCTATATCTGTACTGCTCCAAGAAACAGATTTCTCCAGAGATAGGCTGCAGTCAAAGTCCAACCAGTTTCCCTCTTGAACTGCATGGTCTGGGAGAGGGATTCTGGACAACTTCACAAAATACGCCTTATCCCTAATACAGCTGCCTCAGCAGGCAGCATTAATCAGACCTGCTCTGAGTAATACACCAGTATAACATCAAGTTATTAGGGGTTCCCTCTTTGTAAAACTAGAATAAAAATAATCTGAATATTATAAAAACATGTTCTATCCTGAACACATGGACAGCTCTAAAAACTAGGTTCTGCCCATAGAGCAGATAGGAAATATCATCCAAGAACGTCAGAATTCTGCAGGGAATATATATCTGCTCCTGTTCCAGAGAGAATTAAGTCAAGCTAAAAAAAAATAAATTAGTATTAGTGGGAGATCAGAGTTATTCTATGATCAGGGACAGAGCAGTTTGACTAAGTACATTTCACAGGCTACCAAGCAGCAAAACACGAAGACACTTATCACACTGGCTCTACGTGGCTGAGGAAGGAATCCTGGAAAATGCTTAAGTTTTATTCCATTAAACTCCGTTTCAAAACCTATCCAGTCGCTCTTGCGTGACTGCATGCTTCCTCCTCACATAGGGTATGCTTGTTTGCTTTGTGCATGTAAATGATTGGTTTTCCATCTCCTTCCCACTTTGAAGACTCCTTTGTATTGTTTGCAGATCCCCGAATAAGGTATTTATTAACACTTAACATTCTCCTTCCTGCCATTAGCAACGATGGGAGGATGGGCCTCATCATTCTCAGGATCCCATTGATGGGAGGCAGAGAGCAGAACTGTAGAGCTCTGCAAGTGAGGATTGACCTTGGGAGAAGGATACAATGGTAGTTGTTGGAATGAAGCTGTGAGAGGAGCAAACTGTGCTGGAAACAAGAAGGATGCCTGGTATTTGTGCAAGATAACAGAGATGTTTTGGCAGTAGGCCCTAGGATGGAAAACAACTGCTTGCTGCTATAAAGACCACACTGTAACTCAATAAAGTAACTCTACTGATGCATATTGAATAGCATGGAGTCCATTTCTCTCCTCAGATTGTGACTCGACGTGATGAAGATGAGTGCCATGTTCCACAACATGAAGATTTTAAGGGGGACAAGCCCAGAAGGTCTGGCGGGATCCCAGGAACATCCCATCTCCAGACAACCAAGCGACATCTCCTCCCCAAAACCAAACAAAAAAATCCAGTAAAATGTAACAAAATATTGTGCTGAACCTCTGAAAAAATACCCTAAGGGACAATTTTTACAAATAAGCTCAGGATCACACTGAAGATTTCTTACCAGGCAGCAGATGAGGGGTTTACACAAAGCAAGGTCAGTGTTAGTGATTTCGTCCATTTCTTTTCACTTATTTCTGAAATCTGAAGTTATTTGCTATTATGTTAATATCAATATTTAGAGCTCACATCCTATCCCTCTCCTCAATCATTCTTGCATCAGAGAATGCCTACTGGGAAATCTAATAAAATAAGAAAAACAAATGAAATACCATCTATTAGCACACCAGCAGTGGTTACTTTATGCCATTTTTTTCCTTTATTTCTTTTTTTTCTTCTATAGTTGTCCTCCATCCTTTTGTCCCTTCTGCTCCACATCTTCACAGCTAAAATAAAAAATATCTATTGAGTGCACTTAAATACAATCACCAATTTCCCCAATCTTCTCCTCCACAGGATGGCTCCAGGTTTTCCAGATAATTAAAGATACACTCACCGTGACAAGAGGGTATGTTACGTAGATGGTTTTTATTTTAAAGTTAAAAAAAAAAAACCCAGCCTCCAGAACATCTCTTAGTCATTCAAGATCATACAATTTCAGCATAATTTTTTTTTATTCTTTTCCTTCAATTGGAACATCTTGGCTCAATGCTCCAGAAAACTTGTTTGGGTTTTTTTATGGCAAATGCATCTTACTGTTTTTCTAGATGCTAAAAATAAAAAAATTAAAACGCTGAGGAAGAAAAATCTTCAAAACAAGGGAAGTTTCAATAAAAAGAGTTTAAGATAAGCCCCAATTGTTTCATGCTATCACTCAAGAGGCTCTGTATTCACCACAGGAGGTTTTTAATCCCTTTTCCCCTCCAGTCTTTCTCTAGGCTGAAGTTATTATACAGAGAGTTTGCCCTAAACGCTCGAAAGCTCTCCATTCCACACCCATGCACCAGTAGCCCCACTGCTTTTTCAGTGTTGACAGCATCTATGTGCTACTTCCATGATTTAATTGCACTTTGACTTCTTGTACAGTGCTGCAGACACATCACACAGCTGAGGACTGCACGCCTTGTGCCCCAGCAACTCTGCTCCCCAGCATGTCTGCCAGCAGCTTCCCTTCTGACTTGATGTTGGTGAGCAGGACATTTGTCATCTGCTGTATAAAAACACTCCCTAGTACCAAGAGGGATAATGGATGTAACCCTCCTTTTTTCTCTCCTTCATTAACTTCTCCTCAAGTACTTCTCTTTCAACAAGATCAAAAAATAACCAAAATCACTTCCTCTGTCTTTTCACTCATTAAAAATCAAAATGCATTTTTGTGGGCAAGCAGAACATGCCAAAAAGAATTTTGAATAAAAGGAGCAAAATAAACTGTTTTGAACTCATGGTTTGAGATTAATTTTCTTTCTGGAAACGCTATTTTTAGGAGGAAATGGTTTCATCTGCTCTGCTCAACATCCAAATGTCTGTGCTGCCCCTTCTTTAAGGTTTTTTCCCCCCCCCCTCAACTTCCACAGATTGAGAAAAACTATATTATATTGGTTTTTGTGTTCAGTGTCTTCCAGAGCACATGCTACCTGTCCATACCTCACAAAGGCTTTCAACAGCCTCATGTCAGCTGGTTCAGAAGATTCACCTTGTCCTTGCCCAGCCTTCTTCAACTTTTCTGCAAGATGCCAGCCTCACTTCAGCCATCCAGCCTGGCCCATTTCCAACACTTTCTTGAAATACATCTGCCAAAGGCTGCCCTATCTCTTTTAACACACTGCTGAGATCTAGGACTTACCAGCCTTCAAACAGTTGGCTTTCATAATCAGCTGTTCAAAACGACCCTAATTTCCACCAGTTAACTCTATCCTAAAAAAGCTGATTCTGGCATATCCTGCACTCCCTGCTATGAATAATCATTCAAAGAAACCATTTGGTTTGGGTTTTCTGGGGGTGCTGATTTTTTTTTGTTGGTTTTTAAGAGTCTGTCACTTCACTTTCTGCCCACAAATCGCCTCCAATTGATGCTATTCAGTTCTGTGAGGTCCCATCTCACCTCTTGCTGAGAGGCACTTGTATTCCTTAACCAAAAAAGCACCTCAGCACTTCCTTGGTTACTTTTCCCCTGTTGCTTCCCCACAGGCACTGTCTCTTGAGGTAATGACTTTGCTCAGGTCACTAAGCCCCAAGTGCTACTCTCCAGTGCTCCTGCAGGCACAGCACATCTGCAAAGAGACGTAAGAAAAAAGAGTAATTCATTTTTACCTTAGGCTAGAAGTGGATGAGATGGAAAAGGAGAGCCTAGAACCCCTTGGCCAAAATGGACTCCAAGAGGGTTGATAGCCATGGAAGAGTCACCTCCAGCCAAAGATCAGTATCAGCAGAGGCAGTGCAGAAGCCCAGTACAGAGCCTTATAGGTCCAACACTGACATTTGAAAACCCTTTCTCAGAAAGGGCAGCGTTGACCTGGCCTCACCAAATCTCTGTGGGTTACTCTTTATTCAAAGGGCTGTCACTTACTGGCACATCCACACATGGCACCTTCACTCAGAGGGAATGCTCCCACAGACATGAGTGGGTCTTACTATAAGGGATGCAAACAGAGCGTGAAACTATCATCAGAGGCTATTAATGCTTTCTTAATGTGTGAACTGAGCAGGAAACAGAGAGCAGGAGAAAGAAAATTAAAAGCTTGTAAGAATGTGGATAGTACCTACCCTGCCCTGCCTATTTGCTGCTACTCAGACTTTCAGGGACATTAGCAGCAAAAGGCTGGAGAAGGATCCTCCTTGGCTTTCCCTTTGCTGCTATCACTACAGGGAGTCCATGCAATGGTGGGTGAAGGAGGTGGGGGAGGGAGTACGATGCTACAGCGCCTTGCTCTGGCTGCTCTCTCATCTGGTCCTCTCTACTCCTATCACTCAGACACATGAAAATTCATGTTAACATAAGATCTTTGCTCCCTCAAATAGTAAGACACACTACTGTAGATCAAAAGCAGCCTTTTTGGTGAGAGAAGTGGCTGTTGTAGGCAAGTCCACATCATTACAGACCTCCGCCTCTGGTTTGAGAGCAAGAACAAGAAAAAGCAATGTTGTTCAATGCAAAAGGCAATATTCAAAATAACTGACCTAATAAGAAAGCCCAGAAATAAGTAACACTATACCAAATTTCTATCAGTGAACCAATATAAGCTCACTGAATAGAAGCATCCCTCACAAGGTACCTTGTTCCAGTCCCTCCATGCATATGCCTATCTCTGCATATCGCTGCATTTCACAGGGTGACTCTGACACAGAGATTGGAGGGAAATTAAAAAAGACATCACCTTTTTTCTCTGTGCATGCTTATTATTTATCTAGGGCAGCAAGTAACCCAGTACCATTCCCCACAGGGCTGCTGGCATGAGGCTACATAGGAACAGTTGTGGAAGGGGTGGTGGGGAGTGGGGCAAAGCCATGGGGCTGAGACCAAGGATGGTGTTTAGTCATAAATGCAAAGCATGGCCCAACAACACTGAGCTCTGCTCTGGGACAAGGATCAGAGGCAGAGGCGGTAAATTGTGAGCAAACTCTTTTTAGGGGCTAATGGGAACATGAGATGGGATTTCCTGAACACCCTTAGGGCTTGTCTTTATATAAAAGCTGCTTGCATTTAATTACAATCAGTTACATTAGCTACATCAGTCGATTTAATTAAATTGCAAGGACACTCATAAGTTGATTTAACTCTGTCTCAAATGGATTTAGCAAAATTTGGCAAGAAACTAAATCAACATAAACCAAGATTAAATCAACTGAAGAGCATCCACACAGGATTTTGCAGCAATTTAACAAAACCAATTTGAAGACCCATTTGAAATGAAGCGAAGTAACCCACACACAGAAATAGGTACTTTTGGAACAACAGAAAAGTATCTAGCATTTCAGAGGCCTAATAGAGCTGAGCTGTGAGAAAACCTCTCTCCTTCTCTTGTTTTGTTTTTATCCACTTAAACATTCCTGAAGATTATGAATAAAATAAATTGCCTACAATACTAAGCAAGCAACTGCCATTTCCTGGCCCAGGCACACAGACTAGAGGTCACAAGCCAGCTGCAGCCTGAATGGAAAGAACACTAGTGTTTGTTAGGGCAATTAAAAAAGGCTATGGATTTGTGAGCATTGGATAATCTACCCCAAATTAACTCCCAGCTCGGAATGTACATGTTAGTCTAATTGGAAGCATTTAGAACTGAAATTTCAGTACAAAAGACAACACACAAAGGCAGAAGATAAGACTTTTGCAGGGAACTGTTGCAGGCAGCTCACACTGCATTTCTCCTTCTTGTGGCAGCAATTCCAGGAGATGCAGTGAACACTGACAAAGCCTTCAGCATGGACTTGAAACATCTTATTCTGCACAAAGTGATAGAAGGATGGAAATACAGTTCGAGGATTGTATATAGAATATCAGGTGGCTAAACAGTGTAGGCAGCACTGGGCTCTGCACAACTCATTACAGTTCCATATTTGCTACTACTGGCCCTTCTCAGACAACACCAACCTCTGTATCATGTTAGGAAAAAAAAAAAGTCAGCTGTGTATAGTCATGTTTAAACTTACCCTCACGAACCAAGCACTTCTCTGTGGGACAGGAATGGTTCTAACATCTTTCCCAGCAAACCAACTAAATTGTGACCATCTTAATGCCACTTTTTATACTGCTATAAATTAGGTTTACAGTTCAGTGATTAGCAAGAGTAAAGCTGTCACGCTTTCCTCACTGCTAGTGACCATTACAGGAGTACTCTAAGCAATGATGTGGCTGCCATAAAGTTTCAAGATCACCTTTTATTTCAGGGAAAAGTCATTTCCAAGTCAAAACTCCGTAGAAGGGAAGACAGGAGAGAAAGCCCACAGCCTGACAACAGCAGTCTGTGAAACAATGTATTTTTAACCTCCTCCAGCTACTCCAGCCTAAACCTGCCACCAGCTTGCAAAAGCAGTAGTTTCCTTATACTAAAACCCCAAAGACTGCAAAGGGTCTCTGTCATCCATGCAAGACAGCTCTATGCTCTACTAAATCACCAGAAACCAGCTCTTGTTGCCAATTTGCTATCTGGACAAATCTCTCTAGCTCTCCACATCCTACCTGTAAAATTTGTTGGTGAATTTCTTGATAATGGGTTACAGCAGAAATGTTGGGAAGCAAGCTATGCTATCAATTAGACTCAGCATGCTGGTTAGATTTAATTCAGCTTAAACATGATGAGTGCCTAAGGTCTCTAATGTAAATGCGTATGTATACATTAAAGTTGTGCTTCCAAATGCTTCCATATCTACTTTCCTATGAGTTTTTAAATTTATAATTGAAGTAAAACAAATACCTGGAAATTCAGACATGAGTTTACCATGAAAATGTAATTTGACTCTACCCAACACTAGGTGTGGAGGAGGACAGCAGAAGCACTGTACTTATTAATCATTTACAACATGGTTTTAGCTTCTTTGTCAATACACATACTCAGTAATGACAAACCTGCCCCAATGAAGTTAGTTACAATAGCATTGCCTCCTCTGGGGAATCCTCCTCACTTCCCTAATGTATCAGCTCTTTTCCTGTTCTAGAAAGGGATTTGGTTACTATATCACTGAAAGAGAACTAACTAAGCAGGGAGAGCAACAAGCACAGCAGTCACTTATTGCCAGTGGGTGATAAGGGATCTATGAAACATGGAACCAGTCATGGATCAGCTAATGGACTATGCACTGTTGTGAACCTCTCAGCCATATCAGGTTTGACCTGCTGTTGCATGTCTATCACCTGAAGCTATCTCATTGATTTTCATGGGAGATTTATCAAGCTCTGAAGGATGAAAGCCATGTCTTTCATGCTGCTGATGTAGAGGGTCTTTCAGGCTTTCTTCTGTATATGGAGCAAAAAGGTTTTCTGTTCCCATTACAGACATCACTAAAAGGAGGGGGGAGGGGAAACCTCAAGCAAGATGCTGTGCACATGTGCACAGAAACATTCTGTTGCTACACACAGCAATACCATTTATTAGCATCCCTGTTACTGCAAACAGCTCCACCCCCAAAATAGTGAGGGACCATGCACTGAACCTGATGGGATGGTAGCAGTCGTGTATGGTGTCACATCTCAGCTCATGGGCACCAAAAACTGGAACAAGGGACCAAGTACACAATTTCAAAAACAGGAGAGGAGGCCACCAAGCATCCTAGATGACAACCAGCCTTCAGAGCACCCCTCCAGGTTTTCAGATACCTAACAGACAACCCACAACTCACCATGACCCAGACAGCTCCAACACTTATTTCTGCATGGGCCCTGTGCCTGGCACCTTCCCAAGGGGCTTGATTTTCTCCATGCCTTGTACAGTAAAGCATTAAATATCAACCAGTGCCTTTCCCACCTCTGTCCCTAGAGGCTTATTTCCTTGTTTTAGCAACCCTCTAGCAGGAAATATAAGAAGCTGTCAGTAGCACAGTTAATACAGTCATCACCCAAAGTCAGCAGCCCTGTTCTATGCACATATTTGTAGGTTATTAAATATTATACAGGATGTGGAGGTGGTGAGAAACTGAGATTTGCACACATGCACAAAAAAAGACCTATATGCTCAAAAATCCTGAGACGAGCAAAATGAATAATTAACAGTCCAAAAAGAAGAGGCAAGGAAACATTTGCTGCAGTCTCCTGCAGAAGGTACCAAACAGCAATGTAAAACTGTCCTCTGTGCTGAAGAAAGGAGGCACCAACACTGACTGCCCCTGCAGCAACCTACATTACTGGGAAATTTATCCTAGGACATTTGGGTTGCACTTTACTTCCCTCAGCAGCTAATCCTGGTTGTAAAGTGAATGCCCCAGGGACACATGTTCTCTTGGAGTCTGGATTCTTCAAGGCACAGTGAGATTATTTTGCTGTTGGCTCAAAGCAATGGCAAAACACAACAGCAAGACCAAAGGCATCCATTCCTTTTGTTCACCCACTCCCCACCCCCTCTTCAAGAGGAGCACAGGGCTGGAGAAGCAGCACATAGTATGAACTAGGCATGAAAATACTGCATCAAGCACAGAGAAGGGAAAGCCAGTCCCAAGGCTGTGTGCTGGAGCTAGCACCCTGCATGCTGAAAGCCAGGCTCTAAGCATTGTCCCATGACATGCTGACCTTCCACTCATGCTGAGCTGGACACCTCCAGCAGCGAGCCACATGCTTAGAAACACAACAGGCCAGTCTATTTGTAGCCGTTTCATAGGGTTCAGGAACAGCACTCAATTAGGCATCATGTTCAACCCCACAGCACCCCATGGAAACATTGTGGCCCTCCTGCTACTGATGTGCCCGGCCTGACCAGGTCAGCACCTACTGACCACACAGGAGCAGCCAAGTACACCACAGTGCTTGTTTAGTTTGATGGATGGGTCTATTTTCATATAGATTTCCACAAAGATATTAACACAATCAAATCTGCTACCTCACAGAGACTCAGTATACTACCAATAGAATGAAAAAGGCATCCCCATTTGCCTTCCAGCTAACCCCATGCAATGAACTTCTGAACTATTTCTGACCCTCTCTTTTCACACACAGGCTTCCCTGGGGCACACAGACGAGAGAAATCTATTAATTCTTCAAGGTGGATTAAAGTTAGAGGTTACAGCTAAAAAAAAAAAACCACTCTTCCAGTGCATGGACATGGATTTCCATCATAACTTAGAGAAATCATGCCATGATCACATGCAGTGGTTTAGGGTCAGTCCTTGTCACAGCTCTGACTCAGTCAAGCACTGTCTGGGTCAACCATTCTTAGAATCACCTTGGTTGGAACAGATTCACAGATCATCAACCCGACTCTAACAACAGCCACCCCTAAACCATAACTCTAAACTCTTTGTTTACTCATCTCTTAAATACTTCCCTGAGGAAAAGTCACCCTTTGCTGCTCAAAGTGTCCAAGTTTTTTCCAGCATCTTCATTCAGTTTAGGAAACAAATGGTTGCACTGAGCCCCAAGACTGCAATCATCCCCCTGCTGCTGCAAAACCAGCANTCAACCATTCTTAGAATCACCTTGGTTGGAACAGATTCACAGATCATCAACCCGACTCTAACAACAGCCACCCCTAAACCATAACTCTGAACTCTTTGTTTACTCATCTCTTAAATACTTCCCTGAGGAAAAGTCACCCTTTGCTGCTCAAAGTGTCCAAGTTTTTTCCAGCATCTTCATTCAGTTTAGGAAACAAATGGTTGCACTGAGCCCCAAGACTGCAATCATCCCCCTGCTGCTGCAAAACCAGCATTGCCCGATTCCACAGCCAGAGAAGGCTTGGAAAGAGATTTACAACATAAAATACATTAACCTGGAGATACCTAGCTAAATATCAAGCAATCTGAACTTGAAAACTTTCCCTGATATCAAGCTCCCTTAATCAGCTAATATTATAAAGAAAAAGCCAAGCTCAGCTTCCAGGAGGGGGCAGAGGCGATGAGGAAGGGGAATACATGACACAGAGGTGGTTGTTTACTAGGCATCACTTCCAACCTCCTGCTGACAAGATGAGCTGTACAGCAGCATTTAATCCCATCTCGCAGTGCAAAGGGATTCTCAGTTCTGTTTTGTGGACATGTTTCTTCCTTAGGCAAAGTCCTCACCTCACCATACCTCGCCAGCCCTTCTCTTAACAGAGTCAAGATACTCTAGTACCTCTGGGGGGATTGCCGCAAAGCACACAAACTCACATGAATGAAGAGCAACAGGAAAGGATTACAAACACTGGAGTCACCAGAAAGACTGCTGTTTCCACTGTGCTGAAACAGAACTAGATCAATTAATTTACTGTCATAAAACAACTAAAGACAACAGTGGAATGAGCTAAAGCAAAGCTTCTGAGCACAGTGGCATCCTGCATACATCCACCACAGTGAAGTGTGCCTGGGAGATGCAATGTATATTTTCCCCAAGCAAACAGATAACATTGACATGTGCTAGATCCATACAGATAGAGTACATTAACAGCTTGAACTAGGTGCTAAACACTGGGGACTTTCATACAAAACTTGTAAGCATGACTGCAAAAGAAGTCCTTAGAAGGGAAAAAAAAAAAAAGGGTTAGAATACAAGCCAGGACCAGGAGTAAACTTCCTTCTCCCAGATAGTGAGCTGTTCTACCAGTCTCCTTGAGAAGCTGCCACATTCCTGCCCTTGGACAGGGCTGGCTCATGAGGCATCTTCTGTGCAGGAGGCTCAATCAATATCCATGAGTAGCACTGATCAATTTTTAAGAGAAATAATGGCCATCTTGCCCCTCTAACTGAACAGCTGCACACACATTATTTGTAGCTGCTGCCAAATCTCTGAAAGATCCACTGGGGACCACACTAATCAATTTTTATTTCTAATTAAACTGATGCCTGTGGTATGCTGCAGGAAATGTGGGCAGAAGAGACTACTCTAAATGAAGATCTTTAGGAGGTAGCGGGATGAGGGATTTACATCAAGTCTTTTGGGCAGGACAACAAAATGAAAGAGGTAATCTGCAAGATAGCCAACATGTCATATCTTTCCCTCATTCATTTCTTACTGCTTAGTCACCTTCATAGGACTTTTGCTTTGAAAGCAAGGTCTCCAAGGACTTAGTGAGGTTAACATTTAACAGTCTGACTGGCATATCTTTATCACTAATAATGACTTTCACTAAAGAACAACTCAAATTTCACTTTTAGTTAATCTCTAATTTCTTCCTGCCTCAAAGCCAGCAAAGGGCCTCCTGACCAGGGACATCCAGTCTCTCCAGATCACAGAAGACATGCTTCACAAGGCTGTGTTGGGTATCCACATTAAGGCCAAAGGAAAGAAACTACTGGTTTCCCTCCTGCAATGAGTAAAGGAAGACAGAAGCAGACAGGCTCAGTTGGGCAAACAAATCCCATCCTACAGTATCTTCATTTGGAGCTTGCCAAGAGGGAGAACCTTCAACCATCTGCTTAAGATGAAGTGTTGGGGGAAAACAAAAAGGAACACAAAAAGTGATGCTGACAGTGAATGAAAACTGCCAGTGCTAACATGCATCTGATGAGCTGAAAGGATGCTGGTATACATAATGCCTCAAAACCTCACTCAAAAAAACCACAAAGATTGAAAGTGTTACTGGAGGATTAAGAGAGGACTATGGTTCCAGCAGACAAGCTCATACTGGNAACTTGATAAAGCCCTACTATGCAAGCCACACAAGATAAGGCCAGAAGCTTCTTGCTTTCCTTCCAGCCTTTGCATCTTCTACTGACTTATTTCTTCAGCTTCTCTCTAGTCAACTTCCTTCAGGGGTGTGTAACATTGATAAGGATGACTTAAGGTCTTAGCAGACTAGAAGACATAAAAATGCAAAAGGCTTACCAGAAGAGGTCCAGTAACAACCCTGAGAACAATATCAAGTTGAGTCACACTAGACACTTCAACATCATCGGAATCAAAAGCTTACTTGCCTCTCAAAACCATTGTGGACTGCCAAGTATCCTGGATAGGCAGAGCAGCAAGACAATCTGGCTGACAAGTCATGGTGGCCCTGGACAGGTAGAGGGGCTGCTGTGCAGCAGTAGAGCCTCTAGTGCTCATCACTGAGAGGTACCACAATGGGTTAAATAGAGACACCATGGGAAGGGAGGACTGAAACACCTTCTGTAAGATTAGACCAAGTTAGCACCACAGCACAAAGGGGAAAGGCATTCCGAGATCTGTTTGAAGCTCCAAGTGGAGAGAAACATATTGCATGGCTGAGCCTCACAAGCCAATTCAAAACACATGTTATTCCCTCTCTCAACACCCAAATCTTACCACCAGACATAGCAGTTTTTGCTGCAAACTCACAGTGAGGAAAGAGACCGCTTCAAGGTTTGTATAGTGCTTATATCTTGTTTCAATCTCCCCCTCAGAACAATCCTGAAAGCTAAACAAGCTGTTGCTGAGCTGCTCAAAACCATTTATTTTGAGTTCCACAGTTTATTTCAGTACTCAGGTGCAAGTCTCTTTGCCTGGCTTGTTTGCAATGCAGTGATTTGTGTTGCTGGAAGCTCTATCCACTACAGAGGCAGCACTGGGGAGTAGTTTGGAGGTGCTTTACTATTCTCTTTCTTCTTGTTTTTTTCTTTTTGGAGAGATTTCTTGTTTTGCCTGAGACAGCCTATGCATATAGATAAAGTAGGATGAATACTTCAAAAGGCTCCCTGCTGTAGGTGTTCAGGATAGAGGCAAGGAAAATCAAGTCCTCACAGAACCAATCCACCTACCTGACCTTGCATCCCTACACAAGGTTCATCTTTGGTCAAAAGCAACATGCTTGCAAAAGCTCTCAGTTCTAACCAACAGTCTTTCTCCTCCAGAAGCACACAGCATGAGTTCTTCCAGCTTCTTCTTAGGGAAGGGGTTGAACTGAAAACCTAGCATAGTACTCCCTATCACAGGGATAATGGCTGTCCCTTGCACCCAACTGATATAATTGCTCTGTCTGGCAAGTGAAGCAAGAGTCACAGACTTATGTTCTGTGCTGTAAAGGACTTCAGTTAGTATTTGTTTAAAATAAAATCCAAATACATATGCTTTATACCCCATTCCCCCAAGCAAATTTCAATATCTATTTTAAAAGAAAGAAATTTAAACTGAAATGCAAATACTTGAAAATTAGAACTTCATTTCCTCTGTTGGGTAACATGGGATTTCCATCACAGCTCACCAACAGCAGCATTTTGCTTAGTACAGCTCCAGATCCTGAGCAAGAGCATCAGCGATGGCTCTTCTGATCATCTCCTATTCTGTGGCCTCTTCCCCTTCTCCAAAAGTAATGGTTATTCCTCTTGTAACTATTTTTATCAGCACTCAAGTAAGCATAGTCACCTCCAATAGGAATCCCACTGTGAGGCAGACTGGGGAAATACAGGACACCTCACAGCCCAAGATGTAGCTGTAATTTAAGCAGTAGTTGCATGTAGAGAGATATCTGGGCATTTCTGCATGCACAAGGGATTAAAACAGAGATAGGCTTATGCTTGCTGTGTCCTTTGGGATAAAGACTGTCATGACAGCCATTGCTGATGCCAGAAGAAAGGATTTCAGGATTGCCATTTGAAAGCTGCCTGTTCCACACAGGTAATGCAGCACCCACACCAGCACTACACCATTAGAATAAAGCTGGCAGAACCCCTGTGCTGCCCACACTGGTGCTTTGATGTGACCAGTTTATATCCTGCTATCAGTTACTGTGAGACAAAAAAGCAACAGCCTCCCAGATGACTCAGATATCCTTAGAAGAAGGGATACTACTCAGCTCTACATGTAATTTGCAAGACTGCAGCCTGAATAATGCAGTTATTTAGAAGTAAAATATTTATGCTGGAAGACTTAACTAAAAGCTCTTTGTTCCATAACATAGCAATTCATATTTCACTGTGTTTACAGCAGTGAAAACTCAAGAGGTCCACAGGTTTCCATTGGAGGGAAAACACAGGAGCCCTGGGCAAATCCTCAGTTTGTCCTCCTGAAGCATCCCTTCCCATGGCCTGCTTCAGCAAACATAACCACAAGCTCTCAAATCTTATTTGAGATCCTGTAATACTCATGCAGTGGCAATTAAAGAGAAAAAGGGTTTTGCTAACAATAGGAAAAGCTGATAAAGCAGACAGGCTGTCCTATCTAGTTAGAGGAGCTCCTCGCAGCAGCTAGAATAATCCTGCATAGTGGGACTTCAGGGTGAGATGGGGAAGAAACTGGAAATTCATTTGCAGAAATATCTAGGAGGCTTTCAACACTGAAGAGGGCATCCTTATCTATCTAGTCATGCACCTCTCAGAGCAGCTTTGCAGGGAACTATTGAAGAGCTATAGATGCTCACTGCCAAAAACAGTGATAAACTGATGGCAGACTGCCCCAGCACCCTCTCCTCTCCTCTGAGGCAATGCATCAGACAGCAAGGTACCCTGCACAGCTTCAACAACTCCATTGCCCTCCACCTAATCACAGTGCAGCCAACAAATTTGGCACTTCTCAGGGTAAGATTACACATATATCAGGCATGACAGACAAGAAAACAGTCTTTCATTCATGTGACAGCCAGCTTCCACAAACACTGGCAGGATCTTAAAACACACATCGGCATGGGGGGAAAGGGGCAGAAACAAATGCTCAAACAGAGCAAAATACACCCCACCCCAACTCCTAATTCTAACCATGCAATACTTCAATGCTTTGGAAAACCTGTCCTGATGGAGTTTGTTTACTGCTAGGATTACTGCTAGGGTAGGATTTCCTTACATTTCTCTTTGTACCAACTACATGCATCCATCACCACATCCTCCCAGGAAGATGCAGGTTGGCTTTCTTTAAGGAAGGCACTATCCCAGGTATTTCCCCTCTAAAGAAAAAAATGCCACACCACACCAAAATAAAAAAACCTTTGCTTTCTATTTTTTAGTTTAAAAAATAATGAAAGAACAAAGTTCTTAACATAGAAAATAAACTTAAAAGCACTGCTTCCTATCAACAGACAGTGGAATAGTACAAAGAAGTTCAGACAGCAAGATTTAGGATTAAGTGTTTTCCTGACAAGGCCACTAGGGAGACAAGAGGGGGAAAGCATCATTTATACCATCACAGACAGAACTTCAGGAATGGTGAAATTTTCTATAATGATTTGTTTGCTCTTAAAAATTACAGTAAGAACACACCACAACACCCAAGCCAACAAGAAAAACACAAAGTTGCTCCCACATCTAGATTTACAGCAGCAGATATATTCCTAAATGAGAAGGTATTGATTTTTTGACCATTAAAAAAAGAACTTAAACTTCCAGCTTTGGATTATTCCTTGTTTCCATGGGACTGCAAACATTGGAAGTCATGGTGTCTCAGGACACACAGTAAAGGTGACACAGGAGAGAGGAGGCACACATTGCTCAGCTCTAGATTTAAAACATTAAGGATAAATTCCAGGTAAGTTACTAGATACATACAAATTTCAAGAATTTACTTCATTTGATTGACACATTGCCAAGCAGCACAAAAATGCTTTCTCCCTTTTCTCTGAGTGAAAAGGTTTCTCCCTTTTTCTCCCAGGAGAAAACAAGACAACCAAGTTCATACAAGGACTAAACACAGTCCTCGAGCATCCTCAGAATCATTTATTCCTTTTTCTTCCACACAGTCACAGCAACAGGAAAGCATTTCTGAAGGCATTGAAAGAGATAACACAAGTCCATGCTTTCCTCATCAGTATTTTTGCGACAGCTTACAACTTGATAGCATCTCAAAAAAAAAAAGAATAAGCATTTACTCTTTTCCTTCAATAGATCATTAAAGGGTTGACTTTTACCAGACTCTCAATAGATGCCAGAGGAATCTCACTCAGTCTGTTTGCTCGCAGTGACAACAAATCACTGCAGGTAAGCCTAATGCAGCAGCTGGAAAACTAATAATAGCCTCATGCAGTCCATCTTTCCACAGCTTGTCTTCCTTAATTCTTCAAAAGAGGGTAAAGAAATTAACATGAAAACAAACTCGCTCCAAGATAATGTTTCTAGTAATTTATAATCCCAGCCTTACTCCCAGTGAATTGGCCAGTACTTCATATACAACCTTATCTGAGCACCTCCACAGCAGAGCTTCATAAAAACACTGAAAGATAACAATCGTAAAATTCTAAAAACATAAATTGCAGACCCGTAACGGGAGGTTTAAGTCTCCAATTCACTTGGAAAAGAAGAGTAGCTATAAATTAGAAGAAATACAAGCTCCAGAAAAGCATCTCTGTGCTAGATTTCACTTTATATACCCAGAATAAATTCCCATTTTAGACAGGAGTAGATCTGTTTACTTATTTCTCTGAAAAATGGATGTCACAGAAGAGACCTGTATAGAACCTGATGTATTATTCCTTTTTGTGCCTTGCTGGATGGCAACAGGAATGTAATTAGAATTAACTCCAAGGCCACGATACAAAACACCAATATGGTAGAAGCTGTTCCCACAGGCTTTTTGCTAAGAACACAGGTAACCAATCCAGCAAGACATTTTGGCAAAAACAAGAATCCAGATTCCTTCTGATAATTGAGCAGAGCCCTATTAACAATCTCCTTTTCAATCTCTACCCAGACTTCTAAAGTCAAGGACTACAAAGCCGTAACTCCACGGCTCATGTAGAAATTAGTTGTCCTGAAATGCAAATAGTTTTAAAGCGACTAAACAGATTAAAATGCCAGTGTGCAGGAAGAAAAGTCATTATTTTATAGTGATCAGGTGTCTTAGGTGCTTCAGAGAGCAGATAGAAAGGCACAATCCCTGCAGACATTACAATCCAATTTACTTAATTAACCATGTTATTTCCTTGGTTTAGGGTAACTCCTTAAATCAATGAACTAAAACTTAATGGCAAAGTATATAACTAGGAGCTTTTATTGATCATATCTGCACACAACACTGAGTGAACTCCAAAGTCATGCCTTGGCATAAAACCTTTAAAAGATACTTCAGGGCAGACTTCTACTTTATTATCCTAAAGTCCTGTGCAGGTACCAGAGACAGAAGTGATCAAAAGTCAGGGATTGAAATCTTAATAGCAAGAGAGTAAATAAGCATGGGCTAATACTCACCTACGTTACAAGCAAAGGAATCATTGCAGCATTATTCGGTTTGAAAAAGCAGTTTCACATTTGTTCACTGCCTCTTATAAAGAGGGCTCCCAGAGGATTTCACAAATCAATAATGAGAACAGACTTTCACTCACCTATTTTTCCACACCTCCTGTGGCTACCTAAAGCCAAATACAAGCACCTCCTCAGCCCAGGCAAGGAACTTGCCCACTGCTTTGTTTTACTTGACTCATCCATGGGAGCAGGACCTCTAACTGACCAGGTATCTGTAGCTTTTGTTTTGCAAGCAGCATTCATAACAAGTTATTCTATGAAGAATAAGATGCTTATCATCAACAGGATGCCACAGTGCAGAGAAACATGCTCTTGAGAAGCATGTCTATAGAACACAGCAGGGGGAAACATCAGCACTGAACAGCAGTGCCAGGGCCCAGGCTTGACACCAGAGAACCCACAGCTATAAATTTCCTCATGATCTCTTGGAGAAATGCACACCTTGAACCAGCCTAAACTGCTTGTAGGGGATAACAAAGAGAACAAACAGCATCCAGCAGACACAAGCCATAACTTCACCCGGAGCTGCAGATGGACGAGCAAAGGTAGGAAAATGCTCCTAAAATGACCACAAGCAGATCCCAACTGGGGATCCCCATGATGACCACCATACATGCATGACAGCTTTAAATGATTTATTCTTTTTCTTTAATAATTATAGCTGGGACACTAAGGATAAGACTTGTTTTCAGTTACAAGAAATTTTTTTCTGTTTATATATAAAAGTGTATTGGTTTTTCACATAAACAATATTGTGAGTCCAACAGCAGTCACACACAATGTGAAACAGCAGGCATGAGGAGACCTTTTAATCCCCTTTCACCAGCTCCTGTCCAGGATGATCTATTACCAGCTCCTACCAACACCGAGAAGGTTGTTCCTTTTCAAATAGGTCAGTACCCCATCATTTTAACTCACTTCCCTCCACTTAATAAAAATAAAAATCAATGAGCTCCCAAAATAGAATTATCCTGGATGACTGTTGGTTTAACATCTCACTTACAGGGAAAGTAGGCCCCAGAGGTCCCTTCAACACTGGGTCACCTCAGTTAACTACAAAGATGGACTTGTTCTCTTGGTGGAAAGCAATCACTACTAAGAAATGGACACCGTTACACAAAGGAGATTTTGGGGACATGGGGCAGATCTGTATTCTCTGGCAGCAAGCCGGGAATAAGGTACAGTAAAAAAAAAAAGAGTTGCACTAATAAAGTCATCCAGCTGTAGCAAAGCCCAGACAAACCACCTCCATTCTCTTGCTTACATGGCTGCATAAATGAGTTTTCCTACTCCCTCTAGCCATACACAAATTGCTGTTCCCCTCTGTATGTCAAATTCCTATGCATAAAAAAAATAGAGGGAAATATCTCCAGATAACAGCTTTTCAAGAGTTCTGCCAGTTTACTTGTATAACATTCCCCAAAATACGATCAGCAATGCTCTCCTCTGAGAGCACAGATCTTTATCCCCACTATAAAACCAAGCACCAACGTTGCAGCTTGCAATTAAATATCATGGCATGATTTTGTGGGAAAGAAAAGCAGCACCCTGAGGACTTTAAAAACTCACTAGATGTCAATGACAAGGTAATGAAAGGTGGTCAGGAACTAGTGACCCTGTGCCCTGCTGGGAAGCCCCTGGAGAGAGGCAGCTGCTTTGAACAGCAGTCAGGGAAGCAGATGGGTGACAGAGGACAACGCTCCTTGGCTAAAAGCCACAATCCCTCCTAATTATTCCAAGGCAGAAACTGGATGGCATTCACAACAGCAGTGCCCATCACTGAATTACTTCCAGGCTGCACACGACCCTTGGCAAGGGGCAGCTTCAAAGTGCAGAGGTAGAGCCAACTGCCAGAGCAGCACGGGGCTCATCACAGAGCTAGCTCAGCTCTGGGAGCTGCTGCACAGCCCATCCTCAGGCAACCACACATTGCAGCCAACAAACCTCACCTTAGAGCAAGCCCTAGAGAAATAGAGCACCACAGTCTGGTTTGCAAGTGCATTTTTCCTTTCTGATCCCCAGTCCACTTACTAGCAAGCCCCTGCATAAGCACATGACAATGAAGAAATTACACTAAATTAGGACACGATATGCCAAAAAGCCACTTACAATGGCTATTCCTAAAGAACAACCCAGCAGCCATCCCTATGAACAGCCAAACACCCTCGGCAGGTAGTGGGGGAGGGAAAGCGGAATAAATACAATTAAACAAGCAAGTCAGACAGCTCAGCTTTGTGTTACATTTGAAATGCAGTCTCCAGAGGCTGAGGAAGAAGCACGACTGATGAGGGCAAATTTTGAAATTCCTCAAAGGCAAGTTGCCTGGATGTGCAGCCAGACGCAGGCTGACAGAAATGCAGCTAACAGCAACTAATTTGCTAGAGGATTATCACTTGATGTAATGAATGGAAACTAGATTAGATAGCTAGTAAACTCACAGTATAGATCATTACCGGAGAAATTTTTACCCAGAACTTTGTTTTGCCTTGCTGTGTGCCACAATAAATTTGCAGCCCTATGCCAGAAAGGTATTTTCTCCACATTTTTGTCATTTTTACTTCACAGACTTAGCATAATTCTGAGTATGAAGATATTAAGCACAGGAAAGCCATAGGAGTAATAACTGCACTTTCATGTGTGTTTTTATCTAAGCATCAAAACCTTTTAAAGTGCAGTTGTTACCTGTAGGTATGATGAATGAGGCACACAAAGTTCCACAGACTGGTTTTCTGAGTGCCACAGAACTACTCAGTTCCATTAACTTCAACTGATAAAGAAAATGCCCCGCCACCGTGAGAAGCAAAACTATAATTTTACTTCATTCAAAGCCCTGCACTCAGTTAGGAACAGAGCTAGGCACAACACCAAGAGCCCTGTGCCTCAAGCCCCAGTCCCAACTAATTAATATGTGCAAGCCACACAGAAATTCCTGCAGTTATCACTGGACCACAGCATCATCTGTTGGGGCAACAAACTTAATGTAACTAGGTGCTACAGCACAAGGTGTTTGAATGGGATGTAAAGGACACAAAGCCCTTAGAAATATGCTGGAGTGGCAAAATGACCAGTGAATTGGAGCACCTCCCAGCATCAACATCTGTCATAGCTTAACCCCAGACAGCACCTACAGCCATGCAATTGCTCACTCATTCACCCCAGTTTGGATGGGGGAGCAAAACAGAAAAGTGAGAAAACATTTGCTGGATTTAAAAAGAAGATAATTTAACAGGCAGGGCAAAAGATGTGCATGTAAGCAGAGCAAAACAAGAAATTAATTCAGCCACCTCCAAGAAAGCAGGGCTCCATCACACTTTATGGTTGCCTGGGAAAACAGACACCATCACTCCAAACACTCCTCTCTTCCTCTTTCTTCAGAGATTTATATTCTGTATGTGACACTGGTATGGAACAGTCTTTTGGTCATTTAGGGGCAGTTGTCCCAGCTGTATTCTCCACTCCCAACTTCTTGTGTACCTCCAGCCAACTCACCATCAGGGTGGCAAGAAGAGCAGAAAGGCCCCTGACTCCCCACCAACAGCTGAAAACTGCAGACTACCACAAGTATTTCTCATTCCAAATCCAAAAAACAACACTATATCAGCTGCTAGTGAAAAACCTGAAATCTAAACATCTCATCTAAACACACACTATGGGATTTGCAGCATGCCTGAACTTTTGTTTGCAACAGCCAGGAGGCAACACACCAGACTTCAGCCTCACATAGGGACAGAGCCAGAGCCCAACCATGCTATCTACAGCTTCCTTCCAACTAACTGAGAAGGAGCCCTCAACAATTTGTGGCTTCTGCATTAAACCATAGAATTGCCCTGGTTGTAAGGGGTTCTAAGAGTCCAAACACCAATGCAACTCTAACAAGAGCCACCCCTGAACTGTATCTTTTAGCTCTACATTCACCCAGCTAATATAAATTTAACCCAGTTAGCCAAAAGCTATTTACAAGTGTTACTTAAAAAAAAATACATAAATAAAAAAGGAACATCAGGTTATTTCTCTTTCATCTTCATTCACTCCCCAGCAACCTGTATTGATTTCTGCACTGCAGAGTTGAAGCAACTCTTGTCTTTCATCTTTTCCAGTGCCATTAACAGCTCTGCCTCTGGTCATTCACTCATTTTTCCTGCGACTCAGCATTAGCTTTAATATTTGTTTCACTGTTCCCCATTCCCTCTATTGGTCTAGAAAGACTTCCTTATTAATGGGAAAAAAAAATAGGCAGTTTGAAGGGCCTCAGCCACTGACAGAAACAAGGAGGCAAAAGAATGCAGTCACAGTATCCACAAGATCACATCATCAGATACTGAGGTATGGAAGAGGCAATGAGCTGCTGATTATGCACAAATCCTACATAAGGTGTGGAGATCAATCACATACCAGCTCTGAGCAGCTATGTTCTTCAAAAAGCAGAGAGAGGCTCTTCTCTTGGGATCTAGAGAGATGTGCCCCACAGGAAAAATAACCTCTTATAGCTAGCATGCTGTGAGGTTTCTCTAAGTCACTGAAAACCACCAGCCAAAGAGACCACATATATCCCCAACCTGAAGGGCAGAAACCCAAGATGTAAGAGGGATAAAGAGATGATGCTCCCAAGATGGAAGACAACTGAGAAGCAGCATCACAGCACTGCTCCCTACCTCACAGTTCTACCAACCCTTGTATCACAAAAGAGATGTTCATGAGGCTGTTTTCTTGTTTATTTGGGGATTCTTTTTTTTTAATGGGTATGAATGCATGGACAATGAAGAGATTGACAGTCTCCTCTTCCAAGATGAAAATAAGCAAAAACATTTAACTTAGAAACAAAATGTTCATTCCCAATAGCATGTTCTATTCTGGATTTACACATAGCCCCAAGACAAGCTGCTACAAGCATCTACTAACTCATCCTCCCAGCTCTTTGCTAAATTCATCCCACTGTAACAGTCCCAGGGAATTTCCTCAGATTTCAGTAGTCAAAAGCAACATATCTGGGGAAGCTGGTGTTCATGAGGGAGCCCCCACTTCTGGAGACACCATTTCCAGGAACATACATTAAAAAGACTGAACCTGCATCAGGAAAACATATTAGCACCATACACGAAAAAAGCAACTTTGAATCACTAATTTCTGTAAACCTGTCACACTGTCTGACAGTTTGCCATACTCTCATTTCCCCGTCCCTCTCCCCCACCCTCCCATTTCTTTGCATCTCATTTGTTGCTAAAGCTTCAAGACCTGCTGCAAGAGGATACAAATAAAGAAGCCCCCTCCCCCACAAGTCTGTGCACTGCTTCTGTGGAGATTACCCTTGCCAAACTGGGACTAAAGTTAAAACAGGGTCCTTTTGTGCCTTAACATCACTCAGAGAACAGAGGGGAAGTTTATTTTTCAAATAGAATATAGGAGGAAGAAGAAAAAAAAACAAATCCAAACAAATCCAGAGGCCAACCTCATCGCCATCCCACAGGACCCAAGTACAACCTCAATCCTGGTAATCCTGATCACTAGTAGCAGCTGCCCTCTCACATTGTATGAGGCAATACTCAGATTCAAGACAGAAGTGCATCTCCCTGCAGAGATGAATGAAGTGCCAGAAGACAACTAACAGCATCACATGTACAAGGAAAGGTGACAATACATGTAATCCAAATAAATACTCAGAATAGCCTCTCACTCTGGCAACAAAGCAGAGTCAAGGCTAATGTAACTGCTAAAATGAAAAGCTCTGTAATGCCTTGTTCACAGTGGAAATAAAGCTGTTAAGCAAGTAAGTCTGTTTCTCTTTGACAACTTGAAGAGTGTAGAATTGAATTTATTTTGCAGCCTCAGCAAGAGTCTTCTACTCATGAAGACGCAGCAGTTCAGCTGGCAGGGTCACTGCCACTTCAACTTAAATACACAGGCAAGATACGGATTGAGCCACATCTTCATGCACAGCATTTCCTTGTTCTCAAACAGCACAAGGGGGCAAGAGTAGCCCATTCTCCTTAAATGCAAGATGTCTGAAGCTGTCAGGGGAAAATGTATTTGATTGAACTAATTTCCCAGTGGAAAACAGCTCTCCAAGTGCTATCAGTGGAATCAGCAAATTTTGCTGGAGCCAGAAAACAGTTCTGTCTCAAAAATGGAAGGCTGTAATTACTAGATGCCAAGTTCATCTAACATTAATGAAGGGGAAAGTCAGTAAAAGGGAAGTCGCCCTAACTGTAGAATTTGTTTCAGTTGTCTTGTTTGAATTCCTTCACCTTCCAAAGAAAGGAAGAAAGGCAAAATGGAAGACCACAAAAAAGGTAATTCATTCTTTTGACAATACAAGAGAGCTGAATGAAACAGCCCACTTGACTTTTAAAGTGAAAGCTTCATTACTTTTTCTCTCAATGGAAGAAATTATGGGAAGATCAGGCATAACAAGACAAAATGCAGATCTTTCCATGAAGAGATGTTTTATCCCAGGGTGTGGTTCACCCACAGGCCAAGAGAAACTACCGTTTCCAATGGAGGCCATCAGCATAGGATTTATTTTTTAATCAAACACTACTCAGCTTCCAATCACAATCACACCAAGCAACAATCCACAGTAATCACATCGGTTTGAGAAACACAGACATTTCTAAGTATGCCTTTATTGAGATGAAGACAAACATGCAAGAGCAGTGCCCATACACACTGGGTCAACCACCAGCATTCACTGGAGCAGGAGACATGTAGCTCCTCCAAGGAAACTGTAGGAAAAACAGCAAGTTCTCAGCTCACTTTCAACGTTACACAAGCCATTCAGGCACAGATCACTGCTCTCAGCTTCAGGAGGTAGGGCAGGCTATTAAAAGAGATGGATCCATTTACATGATGCAGAGATCCAAAAATGCCCAATACACTGTGTTGGAGCTCATCTATCAAGAGATAATATAATAACATCTATACTCTCAGTTATTCTACCACAGTCCCATCTCTCTAAATTCACTTCTGTTTCAAAATAACTGATTTAATCCTATTATAATGGCAGTCAAGCAACTAACAAAATAGTAATTTTATTCAAAAGCAAGACACCTGTAAGGAGTTCTCTGCAGTTTTAATCACAGAAAGAGATGATCTAGCATAAGTCAAAGCAGCAAAGAAGTAGCCTCCTTTGGTTATCCACCCAACCAGTAGGATTGTGTAACACTTACTTACAGGGCAAGTATAACTAAACAGTTCTCCTGCACTTATGTCTACTTAGCAGATCCAAACGGCAAAAAGGCACAGTAAATCATCCACCTTAGACTTTCATACACCTTGCTTTAACCTGAGCAATCTTCATGCAACCCAGAGTATCAGACAACCTCTGCAGCAGGAGCTGCAATCACAGCTTAAGACTGGAGCAGTTTTACATACTGTGCCCACTTCCCAGGAATTGCCCATGGTCTTTTCCACTACAGTTGACATGAGTCCATGGCAATACCAACAAGTTTGGAGAGTAAGAGTCATGACCTGAATCCAGACAGATCTGGCAATTCTTTTCACTCATGAATTCTCCTGGTTTCCATCAAGGTCTTCAGCCTCCTTAAAGCTTCTTCCCATTCTTTACAGCCTTGGCACCTCTAAACAGAAAGCACATCAAACCACCGACCACAGCTTTACTCTGCATTTTCTCTGCACTGAGCATCATCACTCAACACTACTAATAAAAACTCCTCTGCAGGAAGTCCTACAGAGTGGAACAGCTTAAAGAGAGAGCAGAACTTCATAAGGTCTGTACAGTTTCATCCGAATTCTGTGAACAGGGGATTGTATTCAGGTTGAGAAACCTTGCAAACCACTTCAAAAAGCAAAATAATGCTCAATCTCTGTCTTAAATCAAATTCCAATGAGACTTTAAATTCATTTTGTAAAACCCTTGTGGCTTCATCCCCAGGTTGTGCAGATCTTCAGTAGCTGTGAAATTTAGCTCTGACTGAGAAAAAAGAGGGTCAAAAGCAGCAGCTCAAACTCGGCACAGCATGACAGCACGACAGCCAGCAAGGAGAGGAGCAGGAGAGCACAGTGCCCGGGTGCAGCTATTACTCTCTCACTTGATGGGAGCCAAATCCACATCAACATATTAATGAACGAAAAAGACCCCATCAAAGTCTAGCAGGATTTACTGTGGCTGTCCCATCAGTTTGATGAATGAACATTATCCCTTAAGCATTAGCACCACAGCCTTCAAGCAATCCTAATTCCTCTCCACACTTCACTGGAGGGTCAGAACCTCCATTTTTACATTTTGTTTAAAAGCAGTGGTCTGTATAATGATTATTACCAACAAACAGCAGCCTATAAATTCCCAAGCATTGCATGTGCAAGTTCTCATCTCAGATGCGTAGGAATATATAAATACACTGCATTCAGCAGGCAGACATAACCACAGAGCAGTTCAGTTTCACACTATTTAAGTGACAGCTATCCAATTGAATTTCTTCACTGAAAGCAAGCAGCAGTACAATAGATTATGTTATTGTAGGTTTGGACAAAAGGACTCTGTAAGGCAACATATTAAAACTGAACAGACTCAACCTGACACTGAAGGATGGTTCCAAGATGACTTGATAAATACAAAAGCCTCCCTTCTGAATGGCTGCATTATTTCTGATGTGGCAAGCACAAGAGCAAACACTTAATTTTAGACAGCAGCAGAATAGTTCACCCGATTTGAAGTTATGCTCAATGCAGAGTTGAACAAATCAAAATGTTTATGAATAAGTGAACGAAAGATAAATCACTTTATTTACAGTTACTCTATTTTACCTATTCTACATATCACACGAGCATATAACAAACAATATGGAAACACAATGAAAAATTCTGATTTCCTGCTAATCTCACAAAACCAGCAAATTTCCATCTTATTGGGATGTTTCTCCTTGATGCATGTGACTAAGTCAAGAAGAATCCCATTTCCATTTATAATTGTAGATACAGTGTTATGGAGCAAAACATCCTGGCACATTGTTCTGAGGACACAATACACAGCTGATGTTTATAGCCCAGCCCTCAGGACAGACTGCTATGGTATTTTCACCTTCCCATTATAAAAATTTAAATAGCTCTGCCAAAATCATGAAAAACCATCCCCCTGCTTAATTTTCCCTTGGGTCCCACTCCTGCCAAATGCACCTGCAGCCATATCAGGCAGGCAAGAAAGGGGAGGTATTGCAATGGGGTTTCATTTTGTCACCTTCATCATGTGAATCAACCTGCACTGTGAAGGATTCCCCTTTCCCCACACACCACAAGGCACCTCTGCCCATGGCTGCACAGCAGCAAAATGCCCTATATGGTCCTACAGCTGTTTCCAAGGTAACCAGCACAGAGCTGTATACAAGGGAGGGAAGCAAACAGCAGCAACACAATCTCGCAATATTATCACCTTGTGGAGCAGGTCTGAGATGACCCTTTCCCACTCCCCTTTCCTTACCAAGCTGCCCAACGATTCATGCAAGAGGTGGGTAACTCACTTCACATTTTATAATCCTATTATATCAGTCTTTAAGGTTTTGAGGTTTATTTTCAAGGCATGTTTTTTGAGTTTTAAGGTGAGAGTCAAATTTCCTGGTTTCACTGAAGGAAAGCCATCTGGGGGATGAAGGGGAATGACATCAACAACCTAAATTTACACTCAAATCCTGTACTCGCTCCCAGAAGAAGGGGAAAAACATCAGTTTAGCAAAGGGTGCCTGCCCACTACTGCAACCCATGTTATACAAGTTGTATGCATCTAGATAGTGCTTATTTTCACCAGTTCAGATAAAAGCATCTCCACTGCTCTGTTTGTAGATGCAATTTATCCTTTTCAGGCATCCAATTTCCACATTCACTCAGATATGCCAAAAATCCCTCAAGAATTTCCCACCTGCCCACGTACATTCATGCTCCCAAAACAGAAATTAGTCTTTGATGCTTTTGCTACTGCAAGCCTGGGAGCAGCAAGGATACAGTCCAAATTCTGCAGTCCCCACAAAGGCAACATGATAGGAAAAATCAGGATGTGAGAGGGTCTGTCACAGCCAACTACTTCACTGCCTCAAGAGAGGAACCGCTATCAGGGAGATAAATCAACCCAAGATCTGGCCACACAGAGATGGACAGAACTGCCAGGCTGTAAGCTCTGATCTCAGATCTAAGAAAACCCTACAGTTACACAAAGAGAAGCAAATCAACTCTCTGATTTTGAGCAACAGGGCTCCTACCCCTACAAGCAGGAGGGAACACATTTTCCTCCAAGAATTTGTAAGTCATTAACATTAACTCTTTTTTCGCCCCTGTATGCAACAGAATAAGGAGTAACACACCTCAGGTACCACACTCTTGTGGTGGAGAACAAAAACACATTACAGAATAGAGTATTTTTGTTAACTGATCAGGAGTCCCCTCCATTCCCCAAGGGGTAGAAATTTTAAGGCAAAATATGTACATGAAAAATCATAGTGAGAGGTGTTGTAAAATGGCAATCACACTCCAGCACAGTTCGTGTTATACTTTCTATTTCCTTATGTGACTTATTATGGTTGACCTTTTGAATACCAAGTGTGACTAATGAAGCTTCCAACCCAGCACTGAATGGCTACAAATTGCAAGAGATGCTCATCACATTAATATGCAGTAACCAAAATATACCACTCTTCTAATCACAAATGTGCTCCTGCTGAATGCCAGGAAATTTCCTCTGGAAGCTGGAGTACTGTCATTCTCAGTGGAAATTTATATGCACATGGGCCAGAGTGCACATGGCTGGGGAGAAGGTCTCCAGCTTAGATATTTGTAACAAAACCGTCACATCTGCATGGCCACAGATATGCCAACAAGGCAGACAGAACTTGTTTTGAGCAAGTTAGAACAGAAGTTCATATTTCTTCATGCACTGGCTGGAGGTTGGTTAGCAAAAGTGAAATCTGAATTGAAACTTGCAGAGATTTCCTGGCAGCTATAAACTGTGTGATGTGAAACCTTCTCTACATCCAGCTAAGCCTTGTACCATACCTATTAACACTGCAGTGCTACAAAAGCATTACCTAATGCCTTCTCTGCTACCCCTGCAGAGTTCCACACTGTAATACAGCCATCAAACTGGACGCCTTGGAGAAAGAGGAAAGAAGTTCCCTACAAACTCAGCACAATCTTCAGCAATCATATACCTCGTCCTCTGCACAGCACATCAGTTCATGCCTGCAAGATTTATTCCTCCAGATAAATCATTCTGTGATTAACTAAACGGTAACTTCCCAAGACCAACCCATGCAAATGAGTGCAACATCACTAGGGAAAATGCCCAACATATTTGAAGGGATGCACACCAGTCACAGGTTCACTGCAGTACTAGGAGTAAAGTCAGAGAGAGGGAAAAGGCATTACATAGAACCCAGAGCCAAGGGTCCATACATACATACAAAGTCACAGAGAAAGTAGCCTGGCAAACAGGCTAACGCAGTACAGCTACACAACAAGAACTTGTGGCTATAAATGCTTTATAAAGCCCCTAAAGCTGTTCCTGATCCAGCAGTGCAAGAGCATCCCCCTCAGCTGCAGCAGGGCAGCATTACAATGCACTGCACCACAGCAGGGCTGAGTTCCCAGCGACAGGTCTCAGTGCATCTAACAGAACACCGATTTACTCTTCTACAGGATATTTAACAGCTCTATCTCAGGGGGGGAGGAGTCTCCAGGTGGAAGTCATGGGATCAAAGGAATCAAACATCAAAAATAGATGGTCCTCTCCCAAAGCAGTGAGAGTAAGGAAGCAGTCATGAGAAAGACTCAGTAGTTTCACAACGGTCCTAACACCTTACAGGGCAACTAACGGTACAGTTTATCTCCAGCTTATTAGTCATCACATCCAGAGGATTCCCTGATTCTTGCATTACTCACACCAAACGATGCAACAGTGCTGCTTCAGATATTCAGTAAGTCTGTTTACCAGGGCACAATGCAGAGAGGCGGTCAGGGGAAGAGACGCAAAAGAAAAACCCGCCCTCGATCACTTGCACCTGGGTGGGGTAGCTGAGGTTAATGAGACATCCCTGCCTGCTTCTGCTTATCCCAGATCAGTTCCTCTACCTAAGAGTTAGAAGAGCCCACGAGACCTGCATTTCATTTCGGAGACATAAACTTTCCCCACGACTCTCACCCAGGAGAGAGCCGGTGTGCAAGGTTTAAACCTCCTTTAAGTTGTGCCACCTTGTGGATGTTTGCTCCCGACTTTCATGAGCTGCAGGTCCAGCATTTATTTAACACCACGCTCTTGAGCATATAATCAAAATAATTCACAGTCACTGCGAGCAACAGTGAGCAGAACAATAGGAATCACATTACCGCGACACATCCTCTGTGCAGTTCACAGACGCTTTATAACAGCCAGTTGGAGTTGGGCACTGGCAAGAATTACCAGTTGAAAACAGCAGCATCAGTAGCAGTGGAAAGTTAGAGCTCAGATGCTACAAGCCCCTCTAAATATCCCGAGAGGACCGCGCAACCACCTCTCGCTTAGGCTTACCCCCACCACCTGAAGAAGGGAAATAAAAAGGCAAACCCGGCGACGGAGAGACGGATTTGCTACAGCAAAGTTTACCAGCACTAAGGGCATCCCCCCCTCCAGCCTCTTCATTAGCGGAGCTCCATTGCAGCGGAGGATTTCCCCACTCCCAAGGGGATATCCCCCCCTCAAAACAAAAGGGGAAGGCGAGGCGGAGGGGGAAAGCGAGCATCTCCATCCCACCCCGGCCGTGCTCACCGTCCTCTTGCATCCGCTGCAGGCACAAGGCGAGGCTCTTCCTCCAGCCCGGCATCACGGCGGTAACGGCGCTGCCGCCCCCCGGGGCAGCGACAGGGCTGGAAGGAGC